>CM062809.1:1134067173-1134601231 GCA_031772625.1 Pinus tabuliformis | reverse complement strand
CTGGTGCAAGAACGAACATGCTACTTCTGTAATCGACGCCTCAGAAGACCCATGGGAGTCTGTAGTAGCTGTAACCTCCATTATTCTAGGATTTTCTTCCTCGAGTAGACGGTACATGCCCTCCCAATTAGTAATGCCAACATCTTTGTTCTAGGTGGTGTCTGTGTACAAGGGCGTCATTTCTTTATCTTCAGAACTCAGAGCTTTACGCTTCTTTCCCATAATTTTCTGAACACTACTATGTTTATACCTCTCTACTCTTCGCTCCTACAGTTTACAAATGAGACAAGAGTAATGATAATAAAAAGGTGACCAGAAAGATTTAAATGCCAAAAACATATAAAATATATCACCCTACATGAAATGGCTCTTCGATCAGATCAAAACCATATTTCATTAATGATTTCCAACTAACTCATTAATTAACATTAACGCACATAACTAGGCATCGCTTTATGGAAAAAGATTTTTTGAACAGCGAGCCCTGTAGATCTGCGATAAGGCGATTTTGTGATTTGCTTCACAATATCGTAGATCGCAATATCAAAGATTACAATATCGCCAATCCGTTGCGTGTGGCAATCGTCCATTAATGTGTTTTCTGCGAAATGCAATTTGCGAGACGCGCTATTGCATATCGGCAGTTTGAGGCATTTTACCTTAGGTTATATTTGAGACATGTGATGTGATGAGGGTCTTTTGATGCGTGATTTCGCATCGCGATTTCGCAATTTTAAGATTCTGCTTGTAGGAAGGCATCCATTACCTTTTTGCGATGCGACGCTCTTTATTGAAGGAGTGGTTTTATTCGATCTTTATCATAAAACTTGAGTGTTTTTTGGTTTTTTGGGAATTCTCCTAAGTTTATGATAGTAAGTTTTATCCGAAAAGGGAATACAAGCACTAAAAAAAAATTAATAAGGGTCCCCACTAATTTAGTATTAGTGATAAAACTAAATAAGAAGGGGGGTTGTTGCTAGCCACAACAATTGGCGATTCACTTGGAAGAACTAGTTATCTTTGCTTTTCTTTTGAATTTTCTAAACTTCCGACACCGAAAGTTTTTTAGAAAATCAAACTTTATTATAGAAAGATAGAGTACACCATGCTTTCAGCTATCAATGATAGTTTTTTTCTTCTATGTTAACTTTGGGTATTTACTTCCTATAGCTAGTCATTGTATCTACATTAGTCACTACTTGGTTTATAAAAATAAAAACAAAGTCTTCTTTGTAAATCAGTTTTAAATATGCTCATTTGTCGTAGGTAGAGTCTCTGCTACCAGCAGGCGTTTATAGCCTCGACAGGGTTACCTGTTACCCAACAATGACCTTGTATCCTACTTGGGGAAATGTATGATTTTCAAAGGGAAATCCATGTCCACACCTATTGCTTTTATTTTCTTTTAATCCTTAAAGAAAAATGCCTTGGTTTGGTAGCCAAATTATGACAGTGCCATTCACTTGATTTATAACTTTGCTGAACAAGTTGGCTCGTGATGAGACCCCTTGTCTTTTGATTGCAACAATCTCGAGCCATTGCCCTGTTGTGGTATGCAGTTTTGGAAAAGTGAGCAAGCTATGATATCTATGATCATGATAAGTCGGATCGTGATGAGACCTCTTATTCTTTAAGTCAAAGTGTATTGCTGGATTATTCTTTGAAGCTTGTAATTCCCTAGGTGGGGAGGAAGTCATTGTTTCCTTAAGAATAGCTCTGGACGACAATGGTAGAGTTTTTTGGAAAGAGATTTTCTACAAAGAATCTTTGTTTTGTTATTGATACCTTTCATTTGACTGATATAAAACAAATTCCAACTAAAAGTCACTTTTTATCAAAATTTACAAGGTTGAAACTAGTATCATTTTCAGGCTTATAGCCTTTGACTGTATCTTTGAATAATAATGACCAATTTTCTAAATCAGTTCTATTTATACAAGTGAAAAAACAAAATCTTAAAAGAAATACTTGTCTTTTTCGTGGATTCCAAATGTAACCATTTACAACTGGTTTTATTATCAAATTAAAAGAAAAAATAATTTACAAAAATAGAAGAATGATCTCCTATGGAAAGTAATTTTTGATGATCTGCCCGTTAACAGGTAAAGACTCTCTTTTTCCTGTTAAATCCTGTAACTAAAAGTAGATGGACCCATGATTTCTGCAATTTGAAAGGGGCCAAGTCACATTCATTGAAATTTCGTATGTTTTCCCTTTTCCTCATGAGCCTTATCCCATTTTAAAACGAGATCTCCAATATGAAAGTCCTTTCTAGTTATCATATTTGAATCAAAGAAGCTTTTACTAATGCTTGGTGATGAGCATGAGTTATTTTAGCCTGTTCTCGTTGCTCTTCTAGCTTAAGAATTTGCAGTTGCCTTAGTTGTAAAGAAGAAGTTGGTGTTTTGTCAATATATTGAACTAAGGCCAAAGAAGGAATCGCTAGATGAGTTGGAAGGACCACTTCTTTCCCATAAACTAAATTAAAGGGAGAAGTGCCAATGGAGGCTTTCTGTGTTATTCGGTCTGCCCATAGAGCATATATTAAGGATTTGTGCCAATTCTTATGAGTTTGATCAATGGTTCGCTTAATGATTCTGATTAAGTTTTTATTCGTTGATTCAGCTAATCCATTCCCTTGTGGGTAATAATTGGCAGAGTACTTAAGCTTAAAACCTCTTTTGAGCGCAAATTCAGTCATAGCATTGCCAGAAAAATACGATGCATTATCAAACATTAAAGCAGAGGGTAAACCAAACCTGGTGATTATGAACTGATCTATGAAATCAATGATGTGTTCGGCATTAGCTGTCTTGAGAGGAACTGCTTCTACCCATTTAGTAAAATAATTTGTAGCTGTAAGGATATACCTATGCTATTTAGAAGAGTGAGGAACAATCTCACCTATTATATCCAATCCCCATTGATCAAAAGGTTGCTCAATATTGACTGGTTGCAAAGGCAATGCTGGTTTCTTTTGTCTCCCAGCAGCAGTTTGAAAAACTTGGAATTTCCTTACGTAGCTATGTGCGTCTTTGAATAGTGTAGGCAAATAGTACCCTGCACACAAGATTTTATGTGCGGTAGCATCTCCAGCATAATTTCCACCTGCTAGTCCATCGTGGAGTTCCTGCAACACCTTTTCAGCTTCAGATTTCTCAAGACATATAAGGAGAACAAAATCATAATTCATCCTAAAAAGTACATTGTTCACGAGCTGATATTACTTAGCCTTCAACCTTAGGGCTCTTTTCTTTGTATAATCGAGGTTTGAAAGAGTGTATCCATTCTTTAAATAAAATATGATATCAGTGTATAATGATTCAACATAGTTTAGGCTTACATCATACGTTTGTATTTCTGCAGATGGTATTTCGGAAATGAGCATGCTCCAGTCAGCATTTTACAAAAGCCTTGACCTTTTACAATATTTTTTGATTTAATTTCTGCGTCGTATTCTTGTAAGGCAGTAACCCAATTGGCTCTTTTCTCACCCACATCTTTCTGTACTAAGAGATTTCTTACTGGTGGAAACGGTAGTATGATTTTTGTATGGGTTTTAAGCAGAAAGGGTCTGAAATGTTTGATCGCTTTGAAAATAGCATAGGCTTGTTTCTCAACGTTTGAATAATTTAATTTAGCCCCTTGTAGATTTGAACTGAAAAATGCAATTGGGGCTTCTGCCTTGTCTTGATTTTCTTGAGTGAGTATCGCAACATATGATCTATCAAAGGAAAATGTATATAGAATTAAATGATCGGAAAAATTTGGAGTTTGCTAAAGATGGAGCATTTACAATCGCTTGTTTAATCATATTCAATGCTTCATATTCATCTTGGCCCCATTTGAAGATTGAATTCTTTTTAATCATTGCTTGTAAGGGAGATACGATTCTTGAAAAGTTAGGAACAAATCTCTTTACAAAATTAATCTGGCCAAGGAAATATTGCATAGCTTTCTTGTTGTGAGGTAAGGGTATTTTGGAAATCTCTTTGATTCTATCGGGATCAATATGGATTCCAGATTTTGACACTATAAAACCAAGAATTTTTCCTTCACTTAATGCAAAAAAGGAGTTTTTTGGGTTAAGTGAAATTCCATACCTTTGGCAACGTTGGAATATCTGTTTTAAATCTCTAAGATGATTATCTCGTTTCTTGTAATATACAGTTATATCATCCAAGTAGATTACTACTGATTTGTTTACTAATCCCTTAAATGTGATGTCCATGGCCCTTTCAAATGTGGCGCCAGTGTTGATCAGACCGAAAGGAATCTTTTGATATTCATAAGTACCCCATTTGGTTCTGAATGTGGTCTTTAATTGATCATCAGGATGGACCAAAACTTGGTTGTAGCCTGAGAAACCATCCAAGGAAGACATTAATTCTAACCCTGCAACTGCCTATAATATTTGCTCCATAGGAGGCAAAGGAAAATTATCCTTTTGGCGAGTTTTGTTAAGATTTCGAAAGTTAATGCAAATTCTAATGTCTTCATTTTTCTTTCTAACGAGAACCATATTGGAAACCCATTTAGAATGTCGAACGGGAAAAATGATTTTGGCTTTCAATAATTTATTGAGTTTAGATTTAATCTTGTTTTCCAGATTAGGATGGATTTTTCTTAGCTTTTGCTAGACAGGATTTTCATCGTTTATCATTGGGATAGTATGCTGGATGATAAAAGTGTCGTAAGTCTTAAGTTCATCATAGTTCTAGGAAAAGACACTTTTGTATTGTAAAGAGATGAACATACGCTAATTTTTCTTTAGGGGATAGACCAAGACCTAGATTGATATTTTGCGGCTTGGTAACAGTTCCTAGATTTACTAATTCATAGTTTAGAGTTGAACTTTGAAGTTTTGAATTGGTAGATCTTTTGAATGGATCTTTCAGATCATATTGGTCTTCCAATTTGACTATTGATTTTGGCATAGCATTATTAGTGCTATCTTGTTATAATTGTTTGTCATGTTGGTCCTCATCAATTATCTGATTAGTGTAAGATCCCTCTGATGTGAGGAAGCTTACAATATCAGGATCATTGTTGAAAATTCTCCAATTTTTAACGTTATCAGGAATCGAGGGTCTAAAAATCAATTCGATTGAAAATCTGTCAGGCTATAGTCTTCTGAAGGAATGAGCTTAGAAGCTACATTTTCCAAGAGGTCAGCACTAGCATTCTGGAGTCTGGGAATTGAAGAAATATTGAATGCTATCAAATGTTCGGTCAGATCTTGTACTAAATATTGATAATGCTTTAAATGACCTGATAGACAATGTATAGTATTTCATACATGTCTGATTACAATTTCAGAATCTCCGAAGACTTGTAGATTTTGATATCTAATCTGATTTCTTTGTATAATCCTTGGACTAAAGCCTCATACTCTGCAGTATTATTGGTGCAATCGAACTCGAGTCTACAAGTTAGCATAGTTTTGTTTCCCTCTGGACTGAGTAGTACGCATCTTGCTCTTGCTCCCTCGTTAGACTTAGAACCGTCAAAAAATATCTTCCAAAAAAAGATTTATTTATAGGACTATCTATAAAATTAATACATTTAGAACTATCTGTTTGAGAAAAAAATCTACTTGAGATAAAACAAAATGTTCTAAGTAAGGTTAAGTATGAGCATTAAAATTTCCTAAGAAAGAATCAACAGAATAGTTACCAATTATATTGTTGTTGTATGCTACAAGTTCATTTTCTCCTTCCAATTTTGTTACAATGTATTTCTGATGTCCTTCTTGCTCAACCTTTATCTGATTTGGTTTACCATTGTAAGGGAGCCACATATGCGACCAATTGGTTGCAAAGTATCCATGAAGTTTTTCAGACGAATCTCGGCTAAGAATTAAGCCATAAAATTATGGAATATCTGCAAATAAAATTTCGATAACTTGACATAACTTTGGTTAGATGACAGCTTTATGGTAACCTGATTTAGTTTGCCGATCACTTCAACCTGCGACCGATCGAGCTGAACTATGCGCATTGCAAAATTTTGAGGTTGAACGTTCAACTTTGCACATATTGATTTAGGTAAGATATTAGATGAAGCTCCTGAATCCACTAAACAATTATGCAAATTTTTGTTGAAAACTTCATAAATAAGGACAAATGGGGGAGTATAGATCTTGAACTTCCTCCAATTAGAGTGATATCGTTTGGATCAACTTTATTAATTACATTAGTTGGAGGTCTTCTCATCTCATGGGAAGCTTGCGAGATTACAGCAGTGGGAAAAGGTGCAACTAGTACTGCATGCAATTCTTTCAAAAGTATCTTTTGCTGATGTTTTAACTTGCTCAATTCATAAAAAGTGATGTTAGCCCTAGTCTTCTTCATGTCTTCTATGATATTATACTCCATCTCATTAGAAACAATCAACGTTTTAGATGGAGTTAGTGAATCTGTTTGGACTGGGCTTGTTTGAGTCACTTTGGGTGACGTTTTCTTAGTTGCAGCTTTATCCTTAGTCATTGAGCTTGCGCTCTTTGGCTTAGGAGTAGGTTGAGGAGGATTGAGTTAATTTCTACCTCTACTACTAACTGGCGATGCCTCTTGATCCTCTTCATCTGGTAGGATGAAATCCCACATACCTTGTACTTCTACAGCTTCTTCTTCATCAGTAGGCTCTTCATTGGTGATTTCCTCTTCTTCTTCTTCTGATTCGGTACTTGTAATAGCATTGGGAGGCTTTGAGTAAGTCGAAGGATTTATTTTATAAGGCTTGTATGGATTTTTAGAAGAAGTCTCTGCTACCTGTTTCTTAATGTCAACCATTTCGTTAAACATGTTCTTCAAAAATTTCTGCAATCCTTCTAAATCGAATGGGTCTTTCAATTGTTTATTCTTTGGACCTTCTTAAAAGTAGCCTTCCTTCTTAGATTTTCATTCTTCAACGAAGTTTTTCTTTTCTAAGGCTATGATGCATTTATCTACCGCTATTGCTTCCTTCATATTCTCGGCTAAAGTTGTTTTGTTAGCCTTATCAATGAAGATTACTATGTTTGATGGTAAAGCAGAGATGTACCATTCATTTCGAACTTCTTCGCTAGGCTTGGAAGCAGTAGGAATTTTGTTCAACAGTTTATTGAAACGTGAATTAAAATATTTGATATGTTCCTTTGACTCAGCCCTAAGGTTAGACAGCTCATTAATAAATGTCTCAGTAGACCTGTCATCACCAAACTTAGTCAAAAATTGTTCTTGGAAAATATCCCAACTAGTGGTAGATCCAGATGGTAATGATAAATACCATGATCCGGCTGCTCCTTGCAAAGTTTAAGGAAAGAGCTAGACAATAGCATCTTCATTAGTAACCCCATTGAGATTTATAGATAACATAAAGTTGTTTATATGTTCTTCTACTAGCATGCCTACTTCAGGATTGAATTTAGGCAACCATTTTTCAGGAGGGGCCAGTATTTGACTCAAGGGTGCAGGCATTAAGACTTCCCCTGGGTTATTCCATGGAGTTTGGGCCATCATTAAACTACTAACAGAGGAAAGTGCAGAAGATGATCCCTGTGGTTGGGAAGATGAGGATATTACATTTCCAGATGATTGAGAAGGAGATGTGGAAGTTCTAGTGGGCTGGTGGACAACAATCTGAAGTGGAGGGGTGGATGGTTGACTTCGCCATGGAGAGGTTGAGATGGATGATGATGAAGAAAGAGTCTCGCTATCAGACCCTTTAGGTGATTTCCTTACTCTCTTCCTTGTAGGTAGAGGTAACTCAGTTGGTTCAATACCAAACTTTTCACTCTTCAATCTGGTAAGAGGATGAGTAGGTTTATATTGCGAAGTTACATTACCTTGAGATTTTTCAGATCTTTGGGGTGATATAGAAAATCACTGAAGTTTATGGATCAAAGATTCAACTTCAGAAGGTTCAATAGTAGATTTCTCTGAAATATTCGGGTTTGTGGCAGTGGTTGTTTTTTTATCAACTTCTTGCTCAAGATTTAAAGATTCTACATGTGATGGGAAGTCGGGGGAGATGGTGAGGGTGATTTACTCTCAGAATGGTATGTAGATTTAGATTTACTTTCCATTCATACTTCCGGGCTCTCCTTCTAGCGCGAAACATATTGAAGCCCTGAAAATCGGGTCTACAACAAGGGGGATAACCACCCAGTCTGGAGCTGGGTTAGCAGCTCCTTTTCCGTTTGGTATAGTGGGTCCGACTGGGGATATGAGACTAGTTTCCCAATTTCTGTGTGTGTGTTGAGAATTGATATTTCCTTCCTAATGATCTCTAAGTAAAATGCTTTTATTCTAAATCTAATCTAACAACATGCAATTGTATTCTAATGAACATAAATATCTAATTCTAAAACTAACCGGGGATTTAATCTTTCCATTATGCGATCTAAAATAATTTCAAATGGAAATTGGTAATAAAGATCATTCAACTGCTATGAGAAAAGAATTCAATACAGATAAACCATTTCGTATAAAAAGTTAAACGAAACAATTGTGAAAAACATATCGCATAATAAGTCACTCATATATTAAGCATAAATAAATAGCTATCACTGTACAGAAGTGCCAAATGATAACTCAAGAATTCAAGCATTCATATATAAATAACTGAACATTAATATCACCTTAACACATAAGCATAAATTGTTAATAGATAAAAGTACCATTTATAACTAGTTCTACTCATGAGCTTCAGCAATAATGATTTATCTCTTCTTAATCCAACATCTACTAAGAGTACAAAAGTGCAACATCAGTAGTAGATATTAAACGCAGATATCAATAAATCTTGTTCATTCATTCATCAAAACCTCCTTGGAGGGTGCAAAAGTGCATGTTATGAGGACAAGTTTTTGACAAATTTCAAGACCCTTCTCTACATGCATGAGAAGGGTTTAAATACTACTAGATAAATCTAAAAATAATTTATTACAAAAATGCAGGATGCAGTTTAAATGACCGTCCTCATTTTAGGCAAAATTAAAACTAAAACTGAATCTAAAACTAAAACTGACAATTAAATATCCATGTATCTGTTCCTTGTAGTCGCAAGTGCTCAGCATTTGCTTGAGGAGAGTTGGCTAGCCGACCTCCGACTTTAGCTGTCCTAAAAAAACGGAATCGGTAAGAGCTCACGCCATATTCTCAGTAGAATTAATGACACATTTGAGAGTCATGCACTGGCTATGTGGTTTTACCAAGTATGTCCAGTAAGAATCCCAATTTAACTTGGTTAACCTTTTGATGGACCCTGCTTTTTCTTGAGCCTGTTGTCTCCAGCTTGTCTGTAGATGTTGTACATTTGGTAGATATTTACATACCACTTGAGGATATTCGTGATAAATACCACTTGTTTTAGAATTCAGGTGTTTCCTTTCACCTTTAGCACTTTTTCCTACAAATTTCCGGACTTACAGGCGACTGAGCATTTTAGAGGCTTTCCTTCTCGAGGGGTTTTGGCCAATCGCGCATCAGAAATTGCCTCCATTTCTCGATCTGAGCTTCCCTGGTGTGATTTTTGCCTCTTGCGTGCTTTTTTTAGAGGATATAAACCTTAAATTTTGTGGAAAGAATGATTCCATGAGTTCTTGGTTCTGAGTCTTAAACTGTCAGTCTGTTATCTCAGCTTTATTCAGTCCTTGTTTGACCATGTTCGTGTATGGAAGAATTTTGGGCCTCGCCGCTATCTGGTGCAAGAACGAACATGCTAGTTCTGTAATCGACGCCTGAGATGACCCATGTGAGCCTTCAATAGCTGTAACCTCCATTATTCTGGTATTTTCTTCCTCGAGTAGACTTTACATGCCCTCCCAAGTAGTAATGTCAGCATCTTTGTTACAGATGGTGTCTATGTACAAGGGCGTCATTTCTTTATCTTTGGAACTCGGAGCTTTACCCTTCTTTCCCATAATGTTCTAAACACTGCTATGTATACTTCTCTACTCTTCGCTCCTACAGTTTACAAATGAGGCATGAGTAATGATAAGAAAAAGGTGATGAGAAAGCTTTAAATGCCAAAAACATATAAATATATCAGCCTACGTGAAAGGCTCTTCGATCAGATCAAAACCATATTTCATTAATGATTGCCAACTAACTCATTAATTAACATTAACGTGCATAAATAGGCATCGGTTTATGGAAAAATCTTTTTCGAACAACGAGCCCTGTAGATTTGCGATAAGGCGATTTTGCGATTTGCTTCCCAATATCACACATCGCAATATTGCTAATCCGTTGCGTGTGGCAATCGTCCATTAATGTGTTTTCGGCGAAATGTGATTTGTGAGACGCGCCATCGCATATCGGCGGTTTGAGGCATTTTACCTTAAGTTATATTTGATACATAAAATGCGATGAGGGTCTTTTGATGCATGATTTTGCATCGCGATTTTGCAATTTTAAGATTCCGCATGTAGGAAGGCATCCATTACCTTTTTGCGATGTGGTTCTCTTTATTTAAGGAGTGGTTTTATTCGAACTTTATCATAAAACTTAAGTGTTTTTTTGTTTTTTGAGAATTCTCCTAAGTTTATGATAGTAAGTTTTATCCAAAAAGGGAATATATGCACTAATTTTTTTTTAATAAGGGTCCCCACTTATTTAGTATTAATGATAAAACTAAATAAGAAGGGGGGTTGTTGCTGGCCACAAAAGGAGGGAGTGACAAGGTTATATGCTAGGCAATGTCAAGGCATGCCAGATTTCTAGGGCATATGAGGGAGTGCTAAGGAGTGCCAAAGGATGCCAAGGAATGTAGGCGGTGATAACACGTGCCACATAGTGCCAAGGGATTGTTAGATGTTCCAAGTGTTATGGCATGTCAATATGTAAACTATTTTCTCAGTTGTTTTATGGCCATGGTTGGACGTGAGCCTTGACATGGTAACTTGTAACTTGTTAAGTTGGATAAGTTGAAATTATACATGAGTAGCCTAAGATGAGTTATAGTCAGTTATTAGGTGAACAAGGAATAGTCTATTTGTAGTAGTTGTAACTTGTTCAAGTTGTTGTAGTTGATGTAAGACTTGGTTGGGTTCCCAAGTCCCAAAAAAAGTAAAAGTAGTTGTGAGGGCATTATACCTAAGGAATGTCAGGGCGTGCCAAGGAATGAAAAGGCATGCTAACACATGTCGAACATTGCCAATGCATGTTGAGGAATGTTATGGAGTGTTAGGGAATCACAAGGGAGAATCAGGTCAAAATACATGGAAATGAACAAATAAGTGTGTGTTCCAAGGAGTGTCAATGAATTCCAGGTGTCTCAAGGACAAAGTGCGTTAGGAGAATTTCATAATAGGAATTGTAAGAGGAAATCCTATGGTTACAATTAGAAGGGGTTGGTCAAATCGTTTAAGACAAAGGGAGACTTTGGGTTGGGCACAACATTCTTTTGTTAATGACTTGGTTAGGTTGCCAAGTCGCAAAAATAGTAAAGCTATCTATGAGGGCATTACAATTAGGTAGTGACAAGGTGTGCCAGGGAATGTAAGGAAGTACTAACACATGCTAGATAATTCCAAGGCATGTTAGGCATTCTAAGACAAACCAACTGCTAAGGTATTCCAAGATGTGCTAAGTGCCAGGGTGTGACGAGACTACATGCTAGGGAGTGTCAGGGCCAAGTACTAAGGAAACACAAGTCAACACTAATTTAAAATGCATGGAAATGAAGTGTCACCGAGTTCCAAGTGTGCTAAGGAGGGAATGACAATGTATGCTATGCAGAACCAATGCATGCTAGAGTGATAGGGAAGCATACCAAGATGTGCCAAGCGCCAAGGTGTGCCAATGTGTACTAAGGAGTGTTAGGGAGTTCAAGAGAAACATAAGGGAGAACTAGATAAAACACATGGAAATTAATGAATAAGAGTGTGTGATAGGGAGTGTCAGTGAGTTCCAAGTGTGCTAAGAAGAGAGTGACATGGTATGCTAGGTTGTGCTAAGTCATGCTAAGACAGAGTGATAAGGCATGCCAAGGAATGTAAAGGTGTGCTAACACATGGTAGACAGTGTCAATGGATGTTGAGGAGTGTTAGGGAGTGTTAGGAGAACACAAGGGAGAACTAGGTCAAAATGCTTGGAAATGAACAAATAAGAGTGTGTGCCAAGGAGTTTCATTGAATTCCAGGTGTCCCAAGGATGAAGTTTTTAAGGAGAAGTTCAGAATAGGACTTGCAAGAGGCAAGCCTATGGTTGTGATAAGGCATGGAAAAGAAATTTAAGAGAAATGGAGACTTTGGTTTGGGCACAATATTTTTTTGCTAATGAATTGGTTGGGTTCCCAAGTCACAGAAAAGGTAAGGTTATTTGTGAGGGCATGACAAATAGGGAGTACCAAGGTGTTCTAGTGAATGTAAGGTTCCCAAGTCGTGGAAAAATGTAATTCTAGTTGTGAGGGCATGACTGCCAAGGTTTGTTAGGGAATTCTAGGGCATGCTAACATGTGCCAGATAGTATGAAGGCATGTCAAACAAGCTAAGATGTGCCACGTGCTAAGGCATGCCAAGATGTGCAAGGGTGTGACAATTATGCATGCCAGGGACTGTCAAGGCAACAAAAGGGAGGAACAAGTTAAACTACAAGGACATGAACACATAATAGGGTTAATAAGTCATCATTTTACCTTTTCCATGAGGGGCATGCTAGGCACACCAACACTACGTACTAATAGGTGCCAAGTGCCAAGTGCCAAGTGTCAATGCATTCTAAGTGCCAAATCTTACTCCATTGCTTCTCATCTACTTTCCAATAATTGAACTCAAATAACTTTAATATTAAACCATGCCAAAGAATACCAAGTCATCTCAATGCATGCCAAACATGCTAAGACTTTCCAAGTTCCAAGTGCCAATGTGTTTCAGGGAGTGTGATGCATGCTATGAAGTGGAAGAGCATGTCAAAGAGTGATAAGGTGTGCTAGAGAGTGCCAATGCATGCTGAGGAGTGTTAGGGAGTCCTAGGACAACACATGGGAGAACTAGGTCAAAATTCATGGAAGTGAATGAATATGAGGGTGTGCCAGGGATTGTCAATGAGTGCTAGTTGTCATGCCTTGGAGGGAGTAACAAGGTATGCTAAGCACGGGCAAGGCATGCCAGGGAATTTCAGGGCATGTCAAGAAGTGCTAGAGTGTGCTAGGTAGTTCTGGGGTGTGCTAACATGTGCCAAATAGTGCCAAGGCATGCCAGGTGCTAAGACATGCTAGGATGTGTATGGTGCCAGACTATGCCAATATGCGTCAAGGAGTTTCAAGGCAACAAAAGTAATAACCAAGCTACAATGTAAGTAAATGAAAACATAAGAGGGTTAATAAGTCAAGACTTTATTTTTTTAAAAGGGGCATGTTAGACATACTAATAATATGTTTCAATACATGCCAAGTGTCAATGTTTTCCAAGTACTAATGTTTGTCAATGCAATATTATGCCAAGTTTTTCCAGGGCATGCTAGGGACTACAGGGCATTCCAACACATGCTAGGGGAGTGTTATGCTATGCTATGGCATGTTAAGATGTGCTTGGGAATCCTACTCATGGCAATATGTTCTAGGTTCAAATATGTTCCAAGACATGCGAGGTGCCAAGGAATGTTAGTGTACTATTTGAAAGCATGTTAAGGTGTTCCATGAGTGTTGAGGAGTGCTAGGTCTATCTCATTAATAGAATTGACAGAGGTTGATTATGTATTAAATAATATAGTTCCTACACACACTAATGGAACTTTATCTAAAGGAAATTTGCTAGATAATAAACCTAATAAAGATTAATTATGTGTTGACTCATAGGAAAACTATATTCTTATGACTTGAGGGAAATGATACACACTAATTACTTCTTAAAAAATTCACTGACTATAACCACTATGACCTTGGACTCATAATGAAAAAGACTCCACAACAATGGTCTTAAATAGTTATCTTTTGACGAAAAATATAGTAATAGGTACATAGCGTCATAAAAAATTCATTGGAATGATCAATTATGACGAAGATTTTTTAACCATCACCAAAAGTAACCAAAAAGAGCATTGGTGAGGGTCAATAAAATATCGTCACTAGAAGTGTCACCAAAGAGAGAATTAGAGATGGTCCTTTAATGACTCTCACCAAAAGTGTCACCAAAGAGAGAATTAGTGATGGGCCTTTAGTGACCCTCACCAAAAGTGTCACTGAAAATGGCTTTGGTGACAAACCTTAAAGGGCCATTACTATATACACTTACAACAACGTTTTTTTAAGGACTATCACCATATGCAACATTGGTAATGGACCTTAAAGGTCCATCACAAGCATGACCCTCACCAATGACCTTTTTTCTTGTAGTGTCAACCAACAAATGATAGTCACTTATCATCCATGCAACATGCCACCACATGATTTCCCTCTTTGAACTTTGGATATGTATGTCCCTCTCTTCAGGCTAGTCATTATGTTATTTTCACATAGATATATACATACATCTATAATTCACACAACTGTGTTTTGCATACATGTGGTATTGTGGAAAAATGGCTATCACAACAAGCTAGGGTCAAAGCTAGAGCGAGAAGCAAAAGTCAAATATATGTTCCAAATAAGTAGACAAAACGTACATTGATACATTATGGTTTCCTTCAAACTTTTGGACATTGAAAATCCTTTCAATGGGAAGTTGTGATCTGAAATAAATTTGAAGTGACAAACAAGTTGAAAACTCATATATACAATGCAATTAAAAAATTAAGAAATATTGCAACATTTTAAATCTAAGTAAAAATGTAAGGGTGAGTGATACAAAAGTGAGGTAAAAATAAAAAAAAAATTAAAATGTAAAGAAAATGAAGAGGAGAGAAAGCCAAGGAATGGTAAGTGAAGGGATATGGCTATTAGCCTTCCCCATAACCCCTAATTCTTCATATTTCCTCTTTCACTCTCCTTCTCAATAGGTCTTCTTTTGGCTGAGGAGAGGAGGATGCACAAATAAATTCAACTCCATTGTAGTCAAAGATTTCTAAAATGAAAAGGCCAAGCCCCATCCAAATTTGGTTTCGCAATTTGAGTTTCTAAGGTAAAATTAGAGTTTGTTTTGATTATTTTTCCTCTTTCGTTGAGTGCGTTGTTGTGTTAACTCATTTTGTGATTTATGAAATATACTAGTTTCATTTTAATGATTGTGTTATAGATTGTTAATAGCCATTGAGTAGTTTCTACTTTTTTTTCCAGCATTTTAATGGTTAATACCTATCTAACAACTCTTTTCCTCCACGATTGGGTAATTCTAAGGATGAGAATTGATGGCTCCCATTATGGAGTTGTTGCAAATAAAGTGGAGTTGCTAAATTGGGTTTCCCATAGTTGTTAAGGATTTATTTGCTCCATGACAACCCTCTCACTCCCTGAGTTGGATTTTCTTGCTAGTTGAACATTCTTGTTACCCATAGGTCGTAGCCCTCCTCCAAGCCATGTTTTATTTTGTTGGTTGGGTTTTTATCTATCATCATAGGGCATACTCATCTATGGACCATGTTTTTCTTACTAGTTATTTATCCATCATCTTGGGAGATACAATTATTTATTGGCAAGAAACATGATGTGCTAATATGCTTTTTCCTAATGTACTCACTCTTTTTGGTTGATTTCATGCTAATTCGATCTCTCCCTTTGTTGTTTCATGGGTCACACACAACTTTAATGGATATATGTTTAGCATAGGGTGTATTTGCCACTTTGGTGTGATCCTTTCCCCACCAGGATTAACCCTCTCTTTGAAGAGTCCATTCATTAATTAAAAATATTTGGATAGGCATTTTATCATTTGGATTAAGAAACTTTTATGAATGACTCCCCTCTTATGAGATGGAATTAAATCCCTCAACTAATTGACAATTTCATTTAGCTGTAAATTCCCCTAAGTTGTTCTTAATGAGATAACCAAGAGGAATTGTTAGACACAACCATGGTGAAGACAAAATATGAAAGATAAGCATTGAATGAATAGAATATTCACATGATATAATCCTATAATACATTGGAATGACTTTTGGATTCATTTTCTAAGGTCCCTTGGACTCCCTTTGCCTATTCAACCTCCTCACCATAACCATTAGCGGATTAGGTGTCCAACATTCCCCCCTTAATCTGAAGGGGTATGTGTGAGTCCAAGAAGAGAGTTGTACTACAAAATGTATAAAAAAGCATGGCAACGCTAGGATGAATGTGCTCTCTGAAATGTTGGTATAAGATGGTGGTTTAAGGATGACCACCAACAATGGAACACTTAGTGCAGTTCCCAAAACTCTTCCAATTCTGGTAAGAAGCTGAAATATTTTGCTAGAGGAAGTGTCCCTAATGATTTGGAGGGAGACCTTCACCTCGAAAAGGTAGTTATACAACCTGCGATGGTTTAGGGATGACCACCAACTTTGGAATGCTTAATGCAATTCCTTGAACTCTTCTAAATCTGGCAGAAAGTTGAAATCTTCTACTAGAGGAAGTGTCCCCAATTCCTTAAAGAGGGAGAAGTTCAACCTGAAAAGGGAGGTCTCAATCCTACATATATGGTTTAAGGCTGACCACCAATCAAAGGCATGCTCAGGGGCATCTTTGTCTTTGCCTACAACTCTGAAGCATGCAACAGGTTTAGATTGTGGATCAGGCTCGCTTGATGTGGCTTTGAAGCTTGTAGATGACCATCACTTCCCCACTTTTCAAATACAAGGTGAGATGATGGAGAAAAGTCAACTGCAAGACTTTTCAATACTATAGAAGAAATTCTCACATATGACTGAAATATCTTCTTAGTTGTTGAATCCCATTTCCAAAAAATGATCCATCGAAGATGAATTTGTGTTCTTGCAATATGTTTGTTTTTAAAGCATCTGTGTGAAGAATGAGTGTGCTGACCACAATTCTTGCATGGGTGAAGATCGAAAAAATGATCTTTCACATGGCGAACTCAGTCACAATGTTGGCATTTGACAAATTTTGGTTGCGTATGTGGAGGAGAAGAGTCTGGAATGGGTGAAGGTGAACTACCATGAACAAACCATACACTTTGAAATTTGATTGGATTTGAGTATTTTAGAGTATGAAGGGACACCTCCTTACCATATCTAAGACATGTTCTGTACTTGTCGCTGATAAGCTCTTCCCAAGGTTAGATAATGGACTTGGGAAGTGTAGGATGAATTTCTGCATGCAAATCTTCTCTTGCATTGGGCAATGAATGTGAATCAACCTCAACCTTATTGATTTCATCACTTGATGGTTGTTGATGGATGTTTGTTTCAACCTTGAACAAAGGATGGTTTTGAACATAAAATAGTTTAGAATGACAAATCTACCAAAGCTTATCTTGCTGGAATTGAGATTCTAGTTGCAAAAACTCAATCTTTTCTTGTGCATTTTGCAGACAAGGCTAGATGTCAAAGAGAGTGTCTTTGTTGACTTTCACTGTGTCTTCAACAATAGACAACATTAATGTGCTTAATAGCTATAACAAATCACTAATTTTGGTCATTGTCTCAACAAAAATAAATACCTCAAAAGATTTCATCTAGAAATGCACCACTATTCTTTAATCTTATTTTATTATGGCTTCAATTGATAAAAGAAATACTAAGAGATAGAAGTGAATTTGCGCCCAAAATAGTAAAAAAATATGATATATTTCTGCAATTGTCTTCAAAATAACATTGTAATTTGACTTTATCTTAAATAGAAATATTTAAATCTCTATTTCAACTATATAAATGATTTAAATAGCAGACATGCACCAACCATGCATCATATATGTGAGCCAACATACCCATACAAAATTACAGTCTTTATAAAAAGATACCAACCAACCATGTACAATCTTCCACACACATATATCGGCCTTTTAAGAATAAATTTTCAAAACACCACACCAGGCTCGGTCCTCCAAATGAGTTAATGCAAGTGTATACAATTTATCCATTACAAGCTCTCCACAACATACAACAACATTCAATTTTCTGTCACGGTTGATACAATCATCGCACCATACGTAGACTTGACTTCAACATGACCATCGCACTATTATATCTCACAGCCTTCGCACACCACAAACCAGTTGCAACAGGTATACATACCATTCAAGCTAACATCATGCTCCAAATAATGTATCACTTCCTCTTTGAAATACCCCAAGAGTGGGTCGTTGGCACCAGTAGAAGGGTTGTAGTGGCAGCGAGTTGAAACTTCATCCAAGTGATCCCTGTGAAGCACCAGTTTCCTAAATCTTGAAAAGCATGTGATTCAGGGTATGATAGTGCGCTAAAGTGGGAATTTTTCATTTCTCTCGAAATACAAATGTTAAATGGACCTAAAAACAAATGGATTTCAAAGAAAATGCAAGCAAATGAATGAACATGAAGGTTTTTGGAGAGGCCTTAACTAATGTGTTCAATAGCACATACTCTCTGAGCATCATTAAGTATCAAGTCCATGGCATACACCACCAAAACCTGAAAAACTTGTTGTAAGGTAATCCAGATTCCAAAACCCACTGTTTTCAAGTTCAGGCTACCTCATGTAATACTCTCTCGAAGGAAAATTCGTCGGAGGGTCGATTCCCTGATAAAACTACCAATTTAACATGTGAAAACTCATATAAACATCGACTAAAGGATTTTGAAGGATCAACATGGATGAATAATAGATGGTTTATGAAGCCCTCTCAAAAGGCCAATAATATCCTTTTAACCAATTGTGTTCAAGGCTTTCGGGCCGAGATACTTGAAAATTGCATGAACCCTAACGTTCCTAACCTAGACTCCCTTATCATTGGACTTTGTGACCAAGGAAAAGTTGAAGACGTTGTACTCTTGTTAGAAAATATGGAAATTTGAGGGTGTTTTCCGAGTTGGGAGTGTTGTCTTGCGCTAATAAGGGAACTTTGTAGGGCAATGCAGGGTGACATAGGAAAATCAAAATTCACGGGTAGAGGGACAATTTGAGGTCCTACGCTTTGACCGGTTCATATTTGGAAGAGTCTGGACAACGCATGATGTAATTTGACCGCAGTTGGTAGTTTAAACACTCACTACAAAGCATAGAAAAGAGTGTTGGGGAAGACTAGCTATGATGAAATGTACTTAGACTCCTTATGCATATCATCCAAAAAGAAGGTAAATAAAATGGAATCGTTAGGTTTAATGAGACAGGGATGGTAGAGGAAGTAAAGTTTCGACCCAACACACTAACAACAACAACGTCTAGAATAGACATGCAAATTTTTTCCATAGTCACACATAAAACCCACTAAGGAGGAGAGCGCAGGTTTATAAAGACCACAAAAATAAGTGGCTCACACTAGAGAAGGGCAAGAGATCGCCCGCTCTCATCCCATGTTAGACACAACCATGGCGAAGACAGAATATGAAAGATAAGCATTGAATGCATATATTATTTACATGATATACTTTTATAATAGATTGGACTGACTCTTGGATTCATCTCCCAAGATCTCTTGGACTCCCTTTGACTGTTCAAATTCCTCACCATAACCCTTAGCAAATTAGGTGTCCAACCAAAACTACTTGATGCATAAAATAACTTGATTTAGGATCTCATATATAAAAAATTCCTTCATAGAAAAAAGGTCAAACAAGTATTTGATTCTCGCAATATAAATCTCAAACAATTTGATTTAGATGCCATTTATACTGTTGTATTCATCTCACCATGTTTTCATATCATTGATGGTATATTGTTGTCATTGAAGAAAGCCTTATCCTCTTCTTTGTCAGCATGGGTGATACATATTTCTCCAAAGTGTAGGAGTAGGAGTATTGTGGAATCAAAGGTTGCATAAATCTTTATTGGAGTCAACATTGAGACTAGACAACCATAGTTCTAAAAAAGAGCATGTGCAATCTTTCATTGCCTTGTTTTCAAGCACAAGCTTAAAATGGAAAATTATTGATAATGTTGTAATTGTTGGGTTGATGTATATGTTTATATCTTGTTGTATATTTCCAATGAAGATTACATCACATCAATAAGTCACTAAAATGAGAATAAAGCATTACAAACAGAGTTTCTTTCACATTTGTTTTGAGTAATAATGATCCAAGAGAAGTTGCACTTTGAATAGTGCCAAATCAAGGATATATAATTTAGAAGACCCCATTTGCATATTAGACAACCAGCGTACATGTTATTATTTCATATAAGAGTGATGACCTAAGAGAAGTTGCACTTCAAATAGTATGAAAAAAAAAATCTAGAAGCCACGAGACCCCATTAGCATAGTAAAAAACAAGGGCACATGTTATTATTTCATTGAGAGCTAAGGTTCATTTTCCTTTGCATTGTCATTTTATGTAAATGTTACATGGAGAAAGGCCCCATTGTCATATTAGACAACCAATGTACATATTATTATTTCATATAAGAGTGGTGACCTAAGAGTTTCACTTCAAATAGTATGAAAAACAAAATCTAGAACCCACGAGACCCCATTAGCATAGTAAAAAGCAAGGGCACATGCTACTATTTCATTGAGAGTTGAGAGCTAAGGTCCATTTTCCTTTGCATTGTCATTTGGCATTTTATGTAAATGTTACATGGAGAAAGGGATAGAGTTGGTTGATGTATGCATGTTAAATTGTGAACAACGACCTTGTAATAATAAAAAAGAACAAGAGAGGTCCTTGTATAGAGCAAAGTAGCAAAAAGCCTAATGAATTTTTATAAGACATAATTCTCTATTTAATACTAAGATAAAGAACATAAAAAAAATTACACAATATTTATGTTAATAAAGTAAATGGGTCCCCTGGTGAGACAACACAATGGTTGGTACGGTGGGATGTTATCCCCTCAACCTAGTTTTAAAACCCATGGGGAGACATCGTTGGTCTGTTGTGATAAGGCTCAAAGAGTAGGATCCCCCCACCCTAGTGGAGTCTTGCCTGTTATTTACTAAGGAATTTTCTTGCTAAGTCATAAATTCTTGGTATATCTAAGTTATTGATTGTTAGATATACTCTTGATGTTATAGTAGAAGCTACTAAGTTTGATCTTGGGTATAGCCCACATTACACGAATAAATTACCAATTCACCATAATTAAAGATAATAATAATAATATATAAAATTCTAGTAATTGGGAATTCCAACTATTAACTGAATTTTTGGTGGATCCTCCTTGAATGTCCCTTATTTGTTCCATTAGGTCCAGCAAATTCTGCGTCTCCCCTCTTTGTTCCATTGGGTCCAGCAAAATCTACTTCTGAGAAAGTCTTTCGCTAATATTTAGCTTGTTCACATCTATTAGGAACAGAACTATGTCGTTGACTTCCTTTCTAAGCGCGGGGTTTCTTTGGCTCTAGGCTTCTTTCATTTTAGCTTCTTGGTCGATGGAGCGGTCCATTCATCTGGTGTCTTCTCTGCGATCTGATTGTCTTGGTTTTTGCTGCTTTGGTACATCTTCCTCATTTTTGTCTCATTGAGATCCATGTATGACTTAATGTTTTCTCTGTTTCATGGTTTTTTGGACACTGTAACTATGTTTTTTGTTTCCTCAGGGTTGTTTTTCCTCAGGGTTGTTTTTCCTGGATTTATGTTGGGATGTTCTGGCCTGTCTTCTTGGTCTGTCCTAGTTTGTTCTTGCATGTCTTCTCGGTCTGTCCTAGTTTGTTCTAGACATTAGCTGTATTATGTAATAAATTTTATTTAATGAAATATATTTGATCTGAAAATGGGGCTCTTGGGCTTCTTGTCTAGCTTACAAGAACCTCTCCCACTTCCAAAGCTTAAATTTTCCCAAGTCTATTTGATTAACCAATGCAGAATTAAGAAATTCTTGAAAATATGGGTGTATGCTTGTATTTGTTTCAGCTGATTATTTGCTTTAAAATCTGCTATTATGCTGATATCTAAATGTGCTTAAACTGATATATAAATACATATAATAGTCCTGGATTTAAGACATATGTGGTATATATTTTTAGACATAGTTACCAGAGAATCCACAGTAAAAACTATTTTTTCGTCAATGTTTCAAATCCCAACTGGGATCCATCATCAAGACTTTCTTGAATGCTGGTAGAAGAAGAGCTTAATTGAGGTAAATAAATAGTTGCTTAAACTGATATATAAATACATATAAGAGTGAATAATGCAGTAGTAAAAAACAGACACATAAGACATCAAATTAATTTGGCGTTCACCCACAACTCTTGGGCTACATCTCCATGAGCTCTAGTTAATTTAGCTAGGCTCTCTGGGATTATGACGTAAGTCTTTTACAAGCTCTTTGGCTCAACTCCTACTGTTCTACACATAAACAGTGGGTTTAGAAACCATTTTATCCCTTGGGCTCTTGAAGCTCTATCTTTTGGCTCTTGGCTCTTAGCTCTAGCTCTTTGGCTCTTGGTTCCAACTTTGGCTCTTTGGCTCTGGTTTTGGCTCTTGGCTATGACTCTAGCTTTTTGCCTCTTGCTCTTTGGCTCTTTGGCTCTCTACTCTGGCTTCTTTCTGCCTTCTGCAACCTTCACGTTCTTTGGCTTTTCACTTGAACTTCAAGTGACCCCAAAGGCTCCCTCAGCTGCTTTTCTGCTTCTGTGCTACCTCCTTGGCTTCTACTTCACAGAAAAACCCCAACAACAACAATAACAGGAACTCGGCTACCAACAATATCTCAGCAGCCCCTTATCTTTGGCATTCATGGCTTGAAAGCCAAATTATGTTACCTATTGGTTTTCCCTTTTGGGCTCTCTGTCTTCCTACCAAAATCCATTCAAATCCCATCTCTAGCATTCAGTAATCATTAAATAACGCACTCAGGGGAGGTGGCCACATGTTTCTACCACAAATGAGGGCAATCGATGCTTGAAATCATTAGTAACAGTCATTCTCTGTTTACACAAAGAACCTTGTGAAAACACGGGAAAATCCTCATAAAGCACAACGTATCAGACTTCAAAATCTCATAATTGCACCGTAAACTCCCATCGGGTCCACCTATTTGTTACTATTCCTTATCGCAACTAGTCTGCCCCTTTGTATTTCGTTAAATAATGAAATATGCGCAATTAAATTGAAAAATGGTGTTTGGAGGATCTCAAATATTATGAGATAGTGCCTATATTTCCATCGGGTCCGACTGATTGCATATATATCTATATCGCCCCGCTCCATTGTATAGCTCTGATTGCGATTCGCCAATTTCGGTGATCGTACCATTGCATCATGCGTATATATATCGGCCTCGCTGCATTGTGTTCGTCGATCGCAATCCACCAATATAGGTGATCGTGGTATCGCATCGGCCCATTGCACTATATTCCTCCGACTGTCCCTAACTACCACTGCCAATTACGATTGCCGATTGGATTTGGATCGTTGATCAGCCAGATCCGATGGCCCCTGTGCAACCATTGTTAAATCCTCCGATTACCTTGTTTTTAAGGTTTTATTCAGGTTTTTAAGGCCTGATAGTGTATCTGCCTTCTCCATAACTTATCCTTTTTCAGTGGTCTTGCCCTTTAGGGAGATTTGGAAGACTTAGAGGGTTTTCTTGACCCATTATTCAAGGGATTTTGCCTCTTTTTCCTTTGAAAAATGGCAGCTTCATTTTATGATAGCTTTTCCATCTGAAGTTCGTTTTCACCCATTTAAGTTTCGTTGGATTCAGAATGGAGGGATCCCTGCAATGAGACTATGTCTAAGAGCAGCCTGCAATTTTCATTTTCCTCGAATTTACAAAGGATTTGTGCCATTTGGCGCCTTTTACCTCTTGCATGAAGTCTTTTAGACTTAGAGGCTTATCCAGGATCCATTTTGGATCACGCCTTCCCACTAAAAGAACTTTTGGTCTCCAAAAGACTGATATACTGATCTGAATATTAAATGAGAGTGACTCGCCTTCTTCTTTCAACCTCCCTACACTTGCCTTTTCATAGCACCTCTGAACCAAGTTTATGGCCACTTCCCTTCTCTGGATGGGCTAGTCTTCTTGAGAAGAACTGTCTTCCTCCTTGCCTTCCTGCAGAACTTCTACTAAAAAGTTCATAGAAGGTAGTTTGAGCTTCTTGGCCTTGATCATTGATTCAAGGTGGGTCAACAAATTTGAAGTACATCTTCTCCACAAAACTTGCATTTGTACCTGTTTGACAAGCTGCCAACAACTATTAACAAAAACAGGCATACAGACAACAACTAGATGGCCTAGATTCCTGCCTCAACAAAAGAAACAAATTTTCACAACTTGTGAACACCTCCATGTCTTATGTCTGCATACAAATAATGGACTAAATAACAAGCCCACAAAACATGCCTTTAAACAATTGACCATTCAAGTCAAGCATGTAGAAAAATACCATTAGGACTCTTTTTCCAAAAGATGAAACTTTCATCATTATCTCCATTTGGAGACCAAGTTAACTTCTTTCAAGTCAAAATGTCATCACATGCAATGCATGCATTTCATTCCTCAAATTTCACTTAAGAACATTGTACTTTCGAAGCTGAAATGAAATATAATATAGATGCATCAATAGACATGCAATCTTAATCAGATAAGAACTCTAATTGTTCCTTACCAATCCCTTTCAAGGGTACTACCCTTGCCTGCACATTAGCATCAACACGTGAATCATTTTGAGACACATCATTCCTGGAATCTTCACTTTAATTTCTGCCATCTTCTCTTTCCACTTTCTTCAGCTTTGGTGGAAGCATTGTTGGATTCAGTGTTCAACATTTTGCAGCAAGATGTCCTTGCTTATGGCAATAAGTGCACTACATGTGCATCCTCTTGATAGCATGATTTTCCTTGTCCAATGGACCTTTGGATTCTTGCTTCTTTTCCTTCTTCTTCTTCATGTATGTGGCCATTCTCTTCCAACATCTAGAAACATCATGGTTATCCAAACCACAAAAGGAACATGCAACTCTTTCCCCATACTTATGTGGAAATTTATCATGCTTTGCAAAATCAAAAGGAATATAATTAGAACCAGATTTATACCTGCCTCTTTTACCTTTATTGCCTTCATGAGGAGGTGAAGCAAATGAAGAAGTGGCTCCCTTTGGAACACCATCAAACTCTTCAAAGCTATTAGAGTCTCCCCAACTCTCTGGTTCAAGTGTGTGCTTTTGAACACCTGCATCCTGCAATTGTTGTTTCAAGCTATTTCATTCCTCTTGAATACAACCTTCACACTTTTGAGGTAGAGGACATGAACTGAAACTCCTTCTCGGGATTGTTTCAATGGCTTTCATGGCAGCTTTGGAATTCTCTCCATAAGACTGTCCATAGCCAAGACCAAAATGTTTAGGCCTTTCCTCAACCATTATTGGTACAATAATACCTTGTGCATACTTTCCCAAGCCCTTTCCTTCATAGCCCATCTTGGACATTAGCTTGGAACCTATGCCTTTAGTATGTTTCTCAAAAGAACCAATACAAGCACTCTCAGAGGAATTTGAAGACAAACTAGATTGGCTTACCTCTCCTTCAAGATGGTACTTGACTAAGGCTTCTTGGGCAATAAAGAGTTGCATTTCCAACTCATACATCCTTTTCAGGTTCATATTTGCAATATTGATTTGCCTCTCCATTTCCTGCAGTTTGTCAGCAAGCAGTGTTAATCAAACTTAAGCTCTGATACCACCTGATCTAAAAATGGGGCTCTTGGGCTTCTTGTCTAGCTTACAAGAACCTCTCCCACTTCCAAAGCTTGAATTTTCCCAAGTCTATTTGATTAACTAATGCGGAATTAAGAAATGTGTTAGAAAATTATATATTACCGAGCAATGGAACACATAAAATATTTCACAAATATAAACACAAAAAACGCATAAAACAAGAGAGACACAGATATACGTGGTTCACCCAGTTTGGGCTATGTCCACCCTGAACAACCAGTCCTTCCTTTCTATTATCCAGCAAAATGAAGAGACACGACCTACAGCAAATTTGCTGTAATATCCTTTGTTTTCTATCATAGTCTCACCTCTCTATTTCTCACTCAGAGAATATACATCTATATCACAGCCTCAAATACAATACCCTCATACAAAGAGAGGGGTTGCCTTCTAGGGCAAAAAACCCTAAACTAAACATAAGTTCTACCGTCAGATCATCTGCCTAATGAATGGCCCAGATTAACTAGAAATTACTATACTTTTACAAGGCAATTTTACATCTATTTTTGGCTTTAGAGGCGCTGCCCACCCTAGACCCCCGCTTGTCCTGGGGTATACATCCAGCTGAAACAAAAGACCTCAAAACAATCATGCTCCACACACAAAAATCTCCCACTTGGAGAATGATTGTAGCAACTCCACCGCTACTTCATTTGCTGGACAATGACTCCTCTTTGGACTTGGTTGTTTCTCATCTTCATCGTCATCCTTGAAGACCAATTTAAACTGAGCATGTTCTCAGTTTCTCCCTGGTTACAACTTTTGTTAGCATGTTTGCAGGATTCTGGCTAGTGTGTATATTTTCCAGCGTCAACTCTCCATCTTCCAACACTGATCGTATGAAATGGTACTTGAGCTGTATGTGTTTAGTCCTGGAATGAAATGCTGAGTTCTTTGCAAGATGAATGGCACTTTGGCTATCATTGTATAACATGCCCATATCATGCTCCTTACCCAATTCACCCATAAACCTTTGTAACCAAATCATTTCTTTACTAGCCTCTGTAGCATCAACATACTCTGCTTCTGTTGTTGAAAGCGCAACAACACTTTGGATTTTTGAAACCCAACTGACAGTTGTTCCACCAATAGTAAATACATATCCTGTAGTGCCCCTCCTATTATCTCTGTCACCTACCATATCAGCATCAACATATCCCTGTAGAGAAATGTTTGAACCACCAAAGCATAATGCTTGATTTGTGGTACCTTTCAAATATCTGAGAATCCATTTCACTGCCATCCAATTTTCCTTTCATGGATTGTTCATGTACCTGCTTACAACTCCCACTGCATGTGAAATATCAGGGATTGTGTAGACCATTGCATACATTAAGCTTCCAACTGCTGATGCATATGGAACTTTAGACATATAATCCATGTCTTCTTGGGTCTTTGGTCACATTTCTTTACTAAGTTTGAAATGGCTAGCAAAAGGTGTACTAACTGGTTTTGCATTGTGCATATTAAATCTTTTCAACACCTTTTGTATGTACTCATTCTGAGACAATGTGAATTTGCGATTTTTCCTGTCTCTAGTGATTCTTATACCAAGGATTTGTTTTGGAGCTCCCAAATCCTTCATTTCAAATGAATTTTCCAATTTTCCTTTGAGAACATTTATTTCCTACATGTTAGACCCTGCAACAAGAATTTCATCTACATATAATTACAATATAATATAGCTGCCATCATTTTTCTTTTTCAAATAAACACAATGATCAGAGTGACATCTAGTATAACCTTGTTCAGACATAAACTTGTCAAATTTTAGATACCACTGCCTTGGAGCCTGTTTTAAGCCATACAAGCTCTTCTTCAACCTGCACACTAGTTTCTCCTTCCCTTTCACCTCATATCCTTGTGGCTGCTGCATATATATCTCTTCCTCCAAATCCCCATGGAGAAAGGTTGTCTTTACATCTAACTGCTCAAGATGCAAATCTTCAGCTGCTACTAGACTTAAAATAGTTCTGATTGAATTCATTTTAACAACAGGAGAAAATATTTCATCAAAATAAATACCTTTCTTCTGTGTAAACCCCTTCACCACAAGTCTAGCTTTGTACCTCTGTTTTCCTCCATCTTCTTCCTTCAGCCTATAAACCCATTTATTCTTCAATGTAGTTTTTCCTGCAGGAAACCTGACTAAGTCCCAAGTCTGGTTATGCATTAAGGAGTCCATCTCTTCTTCCATGGCTACCTCCCACTTCTTCCTGCTTTCAACCTGCATTGCTTCTTCATAACATTCGGATTCACTAGAATCAGTCAACAATAAATAATATAATGAAGGAGAGTATCATTCAGGGGGTCTACTTATCCTGGTAGATCTTCTAACACCACTTTCAGGTGTTTGGAGTGCCTGTTGATGTTGTAGTGGTTGCTGTTGTTGTGGTTGTTGATTATTATTATTTTCAGGCCAATGTATTTCTTTGACTTTGCCTCAAGCTTTGTTCTATTTTCTTTATCAATATGGACAAAGGCCTCACAGCCAGAAGGCTTTTGAAAGGAGTAGTTTACCTTTTTACCTGTCCATGCTTCCTTTGGAACACTACCATCCAAGGAACTTGAAGGCCCTCTGTTTATTAGATAAATAGTAGTATCTACAGCATCTTCCCAAAACTGTAAAGGCAATCCTACATGCAATCTCATGCACCTTGCATGCTCCATGACTATTCTGTTCATCCTTTCTGACACACCATTTTCTTGTGTTGTTCTTGGAACTATCTTCTCTCTGTGAATTCCATGCTCTGAACAGTACCTATCAAACTCTTTGCTGCAATATTCACCTCCATTGTCTGATCTAAGACACTTCAATTTCTTTCCTGTCTCAATCTCAACCAAAGCTTTCCATTTCTTGAAAGTATCAAATACATCAGATTTATTCTTAATACAATAAATCCAAGTTTTTCTAGTTGCATCATCAATAAAGGTAACATAATAATGAGAGCCACCGAGAGATGATACCTGAGCAGGTCCCCATACATATGTATGCACAAGCTCTAATTTTTTGCTCTTATTTTCTTTTCCAACTCTGAGAAATCTGACTCTCTTCTGTTTTCCATAAATGCAATTCTCACAGAAGTCCAAATCAACATTCTTCAAATCTAGCAACAAATTCCTTGAGTGAAGAATCTTCATCCCCTTTTCACTCATGTGTCCGAACCTATGATGCCATAATGCTGCATCTGCTCCTTTGGAAGTTAGAGCATTAACAGAGTTAGAAATACCATTGCATAAATATAATGTACCAACCTTTTCGCCTTTTTCTATTACCAGGGCTCCTTTGGTGACCTTCCAAGCTTTATCTGTGAAAGTTGTCACACAACCTTCACCGCCTAACTGCCCTGTTGAAATCAGATTTTTCTTTAGATCTGGAACATGCCTTACCTCCTTTAGTAGCCATTGGTTTCCATTCTTCTGTTTTACAAGAACCTTACCCATTCCAACAATTTCACAGGGTTTATCATCACCCAAACGAACTTGTCCAAAATCTCCTTGAACATAGTCATGAAATTATTTCTTATCAGGTGTGGCATGGAATGAAGCCCCTAAATCTACCACCCAAGAATTAGTAATATTTTCGAAAGAAAGAATCAAAGCATCTTGTAACACCTCACCTGTCACATTTTCTTCATTATTGTTTTCTTGCTGTGCATCTCCTTCTTTTCCCTTTCGAGATATATAGTCTTTCTTTAGGTGTCCTTTCTTTCCACATTTCCAGCACACTATCCTCGATCTGGACTTGGATCTTCCTTTCCTTGATTTATTGCGATATCCTGAGCTCTTTCATCTTTCCATTTTTCTTCCCCTAGACTCTGTACTCAAAGCATTACCCAATGTCTCACCAGAGATTTTCCGTCACATTTTCTCACTAAGGATAGCACCGACAACATCATCAAACTTTAAATTACTAGATCCAGAGACAAAGTTACTAATGGCCATTACTAAACCATTCCAACTTTCTGGCAATGAGCACAAGAATAACATAGCTCTAACTTCATCTTCAAATTTTACCCCTACAGAACTTAACTGACTTGTAACTGTATTAAAACCATTTAAATGATCTGCAACAAATCCACCTTCTGACATCCTCATTTTAAATAACCATTTCATAAGAAATACCTTGTTGGAGGCAGAAGGTTTTTCATATAGTTTCGACAACGCCTGAATCAAACCCTCTGTCATTGTTTCCTTCGAAATGTTAAAAGCGACTGATGCAGCGAGGCACAACCGTATTGTTCCATGTTCCTTTCTATCGAGAAGGTTCCATTCTTCATCTGTCATAGCCGTCGACTTCTTTGTTTTTTCGCTCAATGGTAGGTACAGATCTTTTTGATACAGATAATCTTCCATCTGCATCTTCCATAGTGAGAAGTTTTGGCCGTTAAATTTCTCGACCCTAAACTTACCATCTTCCGCCATTGCTCCCACTCGAACGAGGAACCCTTCTTTCCTGTGAGTTTATCCGCCAAATAGACCTTCGGTTCTGATACTAGTTGTTAGAAAATTATATATTACGAAGCAATGGAACACATAAAATATTGCAGAAATATAAACACAAAAAAAGCATAAAACAAGAGAGACACAAATATACGTGGTTCACCCAGTTTGGGCTATGTCCACCCCGAACAGCCAGTCCTTTCTTCCCATTATCCAGCAAAATGAAGAGACACAACCTACAACAAATCCGCTGTAATATCCTCTGCTTTCTCTCACAGTCTCACCTCTCTATTTCTCACTCAGAGAATACACATCTATATCATATTGTCAAATACAATAACCTCATACAAAGAGAAGGGTTTCCTTCTAGGGAAAAAACCCTAAACTAAACATAAGTTCTACCGTCATATCATCCGCCTAATGGACGACCCAGATTGAGTAGAAATTACTATAATTTACAAAGCAATTTTACATCGATTTTTGACCCCCGCACCCCCCCCGCGTTGAGGGGTGTACAAACTTCCTGGGGTATACATCCGGCTGAAACAAAAGACCTCAGAACAATCATGCTCCACACACAACAAAATGCTTGAAAATATGGGTGTATGCTTGTATTCCTTTCAGCTGATTATTTGCTTTAAAATCTGTTGTGTATGCTGATATCTAAATGTGCTTAAACTGATATATAAATACATATAACAGTAAATAATGCAGCAGTAAAAAACAAACACATAAGACAACAAATTAATTTGGATTTCACCCACAACTCTTGGGCTACATCTCCATGAGCTCTAGTTAATTCAACTAGGCTCTCTGGGATTATGATGTAAGTCTTTTACAAGCTCTTTGGCTCAACTCCTACTGTTCTACACATAAATAGTGGGTTCATACACCATTTTATCCCTTCGGCTCTTGAAGCTCTGGCTTTTGGCTCTTGACTCTTGGCTCTTGGCTCTTTGACTCTTGGTTCTGGCTCTTGGCTCTAACTCTGGCTCTTTGGCTCTGGTTTTGGCTCTTGGCTCTGACTCTAGCTCTTTGGATTTGGCTTTATGGCTCTTTGGCTCTCTGCTCTAGCTTCTTTCTGCCTTCTGCAACCTTCACGTTCTCTAACTTTTCACTTGAAATTCAAGTGACCCCAAGGGCTCCCTCAGCTACATTTTTGCTTTTGCGCTGCCTCCTTGGCTTCTACTTCACAACAAACCCCAACAGTAACAACAACAACAACTTGGCTACCAACAATAACTTAGTATCCCCTTTTCTTTGGCATTCATGGCTTAAAAGTGATATCGCATTGCCTGTTGGTTTTCCCTTTCGAGTTCTCTATCTTCCTACCAAAATCCATTCAAATCCTGTCTCTGGCATTCAGTAATCATTGCATAATGCACTCAGAGGAGGCAACCACCTATTTCTGTCAAAAATGAGGGAAATCGGTGCTTGAAATCATTAGTAATAGTGGTTCTCTGTTTACACAAAGAACACTATGAAAACACGGGAAAATATGCATAAAGCACAATGTATGGGACTTCAAAATCTCATAATTACTCCCTAAACTCCCATAGAATCTGCCTATTGGTCACTGTCGCATATCGCAACTGGCCTGCCCCTTTATATTTCGTTAAATAACAAAATATGCACAATTACATTAAAAAATGGTGTTTGGCAGATCTCAAATCTTATGAGATAGCGCCTATATTTCCATCGGGTCTGGTTGATCGCATATATATCTATATCACCCCACTCTGTTGTATAGCTCCGATTGTGATCCGCCGATTTTGACGATTGCAACATCGCATCACGGGTATATATATCGACCCCGCTACATTGTGTTCGCCGATTGCGATCCGCTGATATCGGTGATCATGGTATCGCATTGACCCATCGCACTATATGCCTCCAATTGTCCCTAACTGTCATCGTCGATTGTGATTGTCAATCGGATCTAGACTGTTGATCAGCCAGATCCGACAACCCCTATGCAACCATTGTTAAAGCCTCTGATTGCCTTGTTTTTAAGGTTTTCTTCAGGTTTTTTGTTATGAAACTAGCTCAAGAAAAAGATAGAAAAGATAGATCAACGCCTTAAAATTCAGCCTCTTCGAGGGGGAAACCTCCTTTACATTACATAAATGAACAATTCTTGGATGATTCAAATGACAGAACCTCCTTTCTATATATAGGAGTCTAAGGAGTCACAATATAACCCAGCCGACCTAACAATAATAACATAAAGCCACAAAAATAACAATAGAGGGATTCTATGGGGCACAGTAATAACAATATGGGGAAAATAGGGGCACAACAATATTAATAAGGGGTACAACTACAATAGTAATGGGGTAATCACTAGTACTATAGGGACCCAACATGCCCCTCTCCTTCAAAAAAGTGTTGTCCTCAATGCTTGAGTAGTTCTGGATGCTTCTATATAAAATTCTCATCCTCCCATGTGGAATCTTCAGCAAATAAGTTCTTCAACTTGATAAGATACTTTGAAATTGATCGATTTCGTAGCTGTCGAGTTCTTGTTTATGTGACTGCTTGTGGTTCCAATATAATTTTTCCTTCCACGTCAAGTTCTGGCAATATTGTTTGAACTGGGAGATTATCGCCTATAACCTTCTTTAAACATGAAACATGGAAAACTGGGTGCAATCGAGAAGCTGCAGGAAGCTCCAATTTGTATGCCATAGTACCAATATTTTGCAACACCTTGTATGGACCATAATACTTTGGTGATAATTTATTATCCTTCTTAACTTGCTTGAGGGACATTTTCTTATATCGTTGTAGCTGTAGGAATACCCAATCACCTACATCAAAACTTTTTTCACTGCGATGTTGATCTGTCTGTTCTTTCATTCTATTCTATGCCAACACGAGGTTATCCTTTAAGAGTTGGAGGACTTGGTGTTGATGTTCGATGTGATGTTCCACTGCTTGAACCTTAGAATTTTCTCTTAAATATGATGTGATGGCTGGAGGAATCCATTTGACCCATTATGTCTGTCTATCAAATACAAAGCAACAAAGATATCTTTCCAAACATTTGTTTACTATCTCAGTTTTCCCATCAGATTGAGGATGATAAGATGAGCTATGAGCTAACTGAGTTCCAAGACAAGAAAATAACTTTGTCCAAAAATTTCTAGTGAAAATGGGATCTCTTTCACTTACAATAATCTTTGGGTTTCCATGTAGCTTTTGAATTGTTTCCATAAATGCAATAGAAACTGTACTAGCTTTAAATGGATGTGATAATGCACAAAGTGTGCATACTTGGTAAGTCTGTCAACTACCACCATGATGACACTCTTTCCCTCAGACTTAGGTAAACCTGTGATAAAATCCATTGCAACCTCCTCCCAACGTTGGCTTGGAATGGATAAAGGTTGTAATAGACCCGGTGTCTTAATTGTTTCAGCTTTATTTTGTTGGCAAACCAAACATTCCACCACAAACTTTTGAATACCTGATTTAAGGCCATCCCAAAAAAATTCCTTCTTAACCCTGTGGTAAGTTTTTAAAAATCCCGAGTGCGCTCCTAAGGGAGAAGTGTGCAATTCCATAAGAATCTTTTGTTTTAGCTGGGAATTCTTACAGAGGTATAAGCGATCTTTGTACCATAACGAATCATTTTTCCAACTAAATGTATTTGAGGCACTAGAATCTTGTTTTAAATTTTGAATAAGTGACCACACTTCTTCATCATTCTTCCATTCCTCCCTTGCTTCATTTATCCAATCTGGTTGGATAATAGAAATGGTGCACAACAATGCTTCCACATCCTCACCCTTTCTTGCGAGTGCATCTGCCACCACATTTTGCTTCCCTTTTTTGTAGATGATTTCAAAGTCATAACCCAACATCTTTGTGACCCACTTTTGTTTCTCTTTAGAGTATAATCTTTGTTCTAAAAAATATTAAGGCTATCATGATCTGTTTTTACCTTGAAGTGTCTTCCCATTAGGTAGGGTCGCCATTTCTTATGTGCATGGAGTATTGCCAACATTTCCTTCTCATAAATAGCTTTGTGTAAAAACTTTCCTTGATTGGACGACTTTCAAAAGTAATGGGTCTTTCATCTTGCATTAAAATAGCACCAATTCCATTTCCTGAAGCATCACATTCCACAATAAAGGTTTTTGTGAAGTCCGTTGTAGCTAAGATAGGTGCTTGGCACATTGCCTCTTTAAGATGTTCGAAGGCCTTTTTTGCTTCTGGAGTCCATGAAATGCATCTTTCTTAATTAGTGTTGTTAGAGGTGCTACTATTCTCCCATAATTCTTAACAAAATTGTGATAATACCATGTCAACCCGAGAAATCCTCACAGATGCTTTATGGATGTGGGGATTTTCCATTCCTTAATGGCTTTAATTTTGCTAGGGTCTACCTTAACTCCTTCATGAGATACAATATGACCCAGATATTCCACCTCTTGTACTCCAAAGAAACATTTGGATCTTTTTGCATATAATTGTTTCTCCTCCAATAGTTGTAGCACCCTGTCAACATGTTCAACATGATCCTTCCAAGACTTTTTGTAGATTAGTATATCATCAAAAAATACTAACACAAATTTTCTAAGGAATGGTTTGAAAATTGAATTCATCAAACCTTGAAATGTTGAAGGTGCATTGGTAAGGCCAAAAGGCATGAACAAAATTCATAATGACCCTCATGAGTTTTAAATGTTGTTTTGGGAATGTCTTCAGTCTTCATTCTAATTTGATGATATCCTGAATGAAGATCCAACTTGGTGAAGTAAATTGATCCATGCAATTCATCTAGTAATTCATCAATGACATAAATGGGAAACTTATCTTTAATAGTGAGCTTGTTGAGCTCCCTATAATCCGGACACATGCGCCATGATCCATCCTTCTTGTGCACCAATACTACTGGAGTAGAGAAAGAACTTTGACTCGGTTGAATTATACCAGCCTCTAGCATTTCTGCACCCATACATTCAATTTCACTCCTTTGGGCATAGGGATATATGTACGGCCTGATGTTTGGAGGAAAACTTCCCGGAATCAGATGAATAGCATGATCATGTTCACGAATAGGTGGTAGACCTTTGGGAGTCTCAAATACCTTGGAATGATTGTCCAAGACCTTTTGGAGATCTAGATAAATAGATGATTCCAATGTGGAAACATCTAGCGAACATAATTGTGCAATTACACCTTTTTGTTCCTTTTTTAGAAGCTTTGTCATACTGTTAAAGCTGATTATATTTCCTGGTTTCCCTACAATACCCCTTAATTCAACTTCCTTTCCTTCCACATAAAATTTCATGAAAAGTTCTTGAAAATTAAAAGCTATTGTACCCAAGGATTGTAGCCATTGGACTCCTAATACAACATTAGCACCTCCCATTGGAATGGAAAGCATTAGGCTAGTCAATACATATTATCCCATGGATAGCTTGATATTATGGCACTTTCCACATCAATTTGTTGTTCCTCCATTTGCAACCATCACTTGACACTCTGGTGCTGGATATAAGAAGCAATTCAATTATTTTGCTACCTTACAATGAATAAAATTGTGGGTACTTCTTGAATCAATCAACACTATCACCTTTTTCTTCTTGATTTGTCCTTCTATCTTGATAGTTTGAGGAGTGGTAATTCCCACCAATGCATTATAAGATATAGTCGGATTCATTTGTTCTTCATCTAGGCTTTGTTCCTGGAGTATATCCTCTTTTTTTGACCTTTCTTGCTCCTTTTCTTCTTCCTCTTCACAATCTATGTAGAATAATTTCTTCTTAGCACACTTATGACCTTTAGTGTATTTTCTGTCACAACTATAACAAAGCCCTTTTGCTCTTTTTTCTTCCAATTATTGTGGTGTCAACCTTATAGGTTGTGGAAGACTAGCGGCCACAACACTTTCGTATTTATAGTTGTGAATGGTATGCTCCCTGGTTGTCATAATTTTGCTTTCCATTTTTCTTGTAACCTGAATGCTTTCTCTAATGAATCAGGTTCCCAAAGGCGAACATCATGTTGGATATTATTCTTTAAAGACCCTATGAACACATCAATCCTATGCTCCTTTGGAATATTTTTTACCCTTATGTTCAAGTTTTGGAACTCCTCAATGTGCTACATTATAGAACCCTTTTGTTTGAGACTTATCAATTGGCTAAAAAAAGTGTTGCTTTGTATCCTCATAATGTGCTATCAATTCTTCTGTAAAAATTTCCCAAGAGATAAATTGTTTACGGGAGCAACGCCATTGATACCATACAAACTGATTTGGTTCCAAATATAAAGTTGCAATACGTACCTTTTGTGTGTTTTGCACGTTATTGAGATTGAAAAATTGCACCATCTGTAATATCCATGTTGCGGGATCCTTGCTATCAAACTTCCTCATATTGAATTTTGGAATATGGTGCGTCTTTGATCCAACATTAGGGTCTATGAAATCATGATTAACAGTTCCTTTGTTTGCATCATGAGTTTCCTTTACTCCCCTTTCACCATTAGTAAGTATTTCTTGTAGAAAATTTGTCAAATCGTCTTTCAAATCTATCTTCAAATTGTCAATATTGGCTTCCACGCCCTTTATCTTAGATTCCATGCCATTTATCTTAGCTTCTATTAGATTTTGTGAGAGTGAAATTTGTTGCACTTGGTCTTGTAATTTTGATATTTCATGTAGCATTTCTTCCTCTTCTTCATGAGTCATGCTAGGGCTTTCAGATTGCTTACTAAGTTTTTGCATTTTCTTTCCTCGGGCATCAGTTACCGATACTAATGTTCTACTATGCCCTTTGAATTCCTTCAAAATAATTTTTCAAACCAAGCTTAAGCAAAAATTTAAAAAAATCTACACACCATTTTTCACTTTGTAGGAGCTCGATATTGCCTCTGATATATCTCTGTAATTTCAAATCATCCAATTCTGAAATTGCGACTTGTGGTAGCCCTCTATGTCCTCTTTCCGATGCCACCAGTCTGACCCCAATTGGATTCTCCAATGAAGAGTTCTGCCAAATCTCCCACAGTGACCTGATTATAGACTAATTTTGTAGAGTGAACTTGTATGACATTCCACGAGTCACTGTTTTTACCTTTGGCTCTCACAAATATATACAAGAAACTATAGTCCGTCCTATTTTTGCACCTTCTTACAAATGTTTCAATCCGATGCTTAGAGAGAAAGTTATGATGATTTTCCCCAGGTCACTTGTTTGGAATGTAATTCAGGAGTCTGCAAAAAGACCAACTTTCTCAGATCATATCTCCGCAAACATAGCGCAAAAAACTCTAAAATTCAGACCCGAGGTTCAACACGATTTCTTCTCAAATTGGTTTTTTTTTAGCTCCTGAAACGTCACAAAAAAAAAAAGTTATAGCGCCAATTCCACGATGACCTGTCTGGAGCAGCGAAACCCTAGAATCCAAATCTCTGATACCAAATGTTATGAAACCAGCTCAAGAAAAATATAGAAAAGATAGATCAACGCCTTAAAATTCAACCTCTTCGAGGGGGCAACCTCCTTTACATTACATAAATGAACCATTCTTGGATGATTCAAATGACAAAACCTCCTTTCTATATATAGGAGTCTAAGGAGTCACAATATAACCCAGTTGACCTAACAATAATAATATAAAGCCACAAAAATAACAATAGAGGGATTCTATGGGGCACAGTAATAACAATATGGGGAAAATAGGGGCACAAAAATATTAATAAGGGATATAACTACAATAGTAATGGGGTAATCACTAGTATTATAGGGACCCAACATTTTTAAGGTGCGATAGTGTATCTTCCTTCTCCATAACTTCTCATTTTTCGATGGTCTTGCCCTTTAGGGAGATTTGGAAGACTTAGAGGTTTTTTTGACCCATTATTTAAGTGATTGTGCCTCTTTTTCCTTTGAAAAATGGCAGCTTCATTTTATGATAGTTTCCCATCTGAAGTCCATTTTCGACCATTTAAGTTGCGTTGGATTCAGAATGGAAGGATCTCTGCAATAAGACTATGTCTGAGAGTAGCCTGCAATTTTCATTTTCCTCTAATTTACAAAGGATTTGTGCCATTTAGCACCTTTTACCTCTTGCATGAAGTCTTTTAAACTTATAAATTTATCCAGTTTCCATTTGTGAATCAATATTAGTTTTTTTTCACGCGAACAAAATAAAATAAAATAAAATAAATTTACTATATCTTATACCGAAATTTCATACTAATATCACATTACAAATTGAACACCAAACTATCCAAGGGGTCACCGTGAAGACACGTGTCATTTTGGAAAACTAGACTACCCAATTTACACCTAAATTGCATGTTTCAACATGGAAGATACCTTGTAAACTTTTACCAAATTCGCATTAATTTACAGTGAAAACCCTCATTAGACCCTATATATCGATTTGAAATTGTTAAATCACACCAATAGTAATGTAATTCATCGAAATGAAATTCTTTATAAGATCATCGTGAAACGCTTGGATTCCTTTTCGACATCAAAATTTTAAGCGTGCTTTGAAAGTCTTAAATCACGCCCCTCGTACTATAATTCATCAAAATGAAATTCGATATAAGATCATCGTGAAACCCTTGTGTTATCACTCAAGTTGTCCCTTGGCTCCTTAATGGATACGGCCGAGGTAACCACAAACCAATCTTTGGGCTGCAGGTCCTAGCCTACCTGCAGTCAGAGAGGGCTCTCTCTTTAAAATTTAGCTTTTTTTGGGTTTATTTTAGGCTAGTTATGGTGTACATGGGTTTTCTTTTGATTTTGGTGGGAAGGATGATGTTTTCAAGCAGAGTTTGGATGCATAGAGTGAGAAGTTCAAACCATTGGGCATGGAGTCATGGATTAGGGCTTGCTGTTGCGTTTTCTTGGTCACAAGAGGAATACAGAGCAGGATAGCTACACATAGAACAATATCAAGCTGGAATAAAGATGGAATGAAGGTCAGAGATGAAAGGCAACTAAGAATCTTTCATTAGCTAATAGAGAGGGAAGGTGAATGAAAGTTTGTCTAGGAGCAGTCAAGAATTCCTAAATAACAGTCACATGTGAAAGAAACAGGGTAAACATGATCATTTAAGTATGCATATTCATAACCATTTCTGAAAAAAACATATAGAAATAACGAGAACTGAGCATAGAGCGTATTCAAGCAAGGCCTAAGCTATTCTTCTTTCTTGCTATTTAGATGGTAACACAATGGTGGCGTAAACATATATAAACTGTAAACAGAGGTAAGAAAACACTTATTGAGCCATGTAGTAGCACAGGAATTCCACAGTCACTCTTTGGCCATTAAATAACACAACAGGCAGTTCTTCATCCAAATCATTCCAGCAGTCTTTGATTATAGAGCTCTCAAAGTATACAACGCAAGTCTAGAATGAGGATTATCAACCAACCAACCCCACATATGCTCTGTGGGGTGGTATATATACAAAAATTGAGTTACAAAATATCTAGTTGATGAGTTAATAACTCATAACTTTTTTACCAACTCTTGAGGAATAGTAGATGAAAGAGCAAATGATGCAGTAGATATTTAGGGTAATAGCTATCCGTTCTGTCAGAGACTTTTGGGATCAACTGAGTCGGCTGAGGCTGTGCTTTTAATTTGTGTTTTTTGGGCCTGCTGCCCTGGTGCTTCGCTGATTCACCGCTTTGTTATCCTGCTTTCGGTATGCATACTTGGCCTTTTTATAAAATTGCCATAGTCATATCTTGACTCCCTCTGCCTGCTGTCTTTTCTTTAGTTCTCTGTTTCCAGCATTGCCTCTTGCGAATTTTTGGGTTTTGCAGGTAGCCGAGCAATAGGGAGCTCTCCTTTTTGAGTAATTTTTCTTAGCGATGCGTGAAGTGCTAACCGCGCATCAAATTTTCCTCTGTTTCTCATTTCAAGTATTTTTTACGCAATTCTCGCCCTTTGCGCCTTTCTGTGATGACGTCAGCATGACGTCATCGACGGGTCCCGGGTACGACAAGGTGACGTGGTAGTGATGTCAGCAGAGGACAGGTGGCGGATGACATGGTAGTACGACAGGGTGACATGGCAGAGGACAGAAGGCGGTTTGTGGGGACGTTGATAGATGAGCTGGCGGTGACATGGAGCAGCGGCGGGTTGACGCAGAGGTGACGTGAGTGGCGACGTGGCGCTGACGTCAGGGGCGAAGAGACAGAAGGCAGTTTGTGGTTTTATCGGACCGCCTTTTGTACGGGGGTGGTATTTGTCAGAGCCCGCCCGATACAATCAAAACGGGACACCTGTCTTCTGTACGGCGGAGAAACCGCTACGCTATCGGAAGCTAACTGTCGAACGTCGGGGTGCCTCCAAAATTGCCGAGGGCCGTCGGATGGGGAGGGCCCGATCGGACGGTGGACGGAACTGTGAGCTGGCGGGATGTTAACATACGGGCTCGTTGCGACTCAGGGGCCCGCCCGAATATTAAATTAATATTGCGCGACGGGGGCTTTTGAACTTTGGTTAACGCAGAATTGTGGGTTTCTGCGCGGACATAGAAAAATAATTTAATGTCTAACAAAGCCTTTAGACACCAATTATATAAATCGAAAGGGGAGGGATAAAATGGGAAAAATACAAGGGTAGAGGGGTAGGTATAGGCTATTAAACTAACGAGAGGTCAGGTTAATTCCAGGGTTAGGACACGGATGGGTTCATAATAGTCCCAGATGGACTATTATTTCCCAAGACTGCATTATAAGGCTATAGTGCCATGGGGTGGGAATATTTATTATATTTTTTTGGAATTTATATAGCTTTTTGTAGCAATATGGATAGGAACATAGGTTAGGGAGCTATAAAAATAGAATTAGAAGTTAATATGAGTTTGCGAAGGGGATGTTAGTGAGTGATTTATGGGGGGATAAAAGGGGAATTAGACATTCTTCCAAAGTTCTGCCATCAAAATAACGGCTTTGACACTTTTGTCATTGATGAGATGAGCTCTCCTTTTATAATACAAAACTGATCAAAACCTTGCTTCTGCAACCTCAAACTATCTACCCAGCCTAATACACCTAACATTTTTTCATCCTTCTGAATGGGTGCACTTAGACTTGTAGACCCTAATTATCTTCTTTTCTTTTGACTTCCCTCCTATCTAAGTGTACCATTATCTCTTCCAAGGGCCCAGATTAAGAAGTTGGGCTCCTTCAATTCTCTACCTAGCTACTCATCTACCAAGCTTAAGTTTTTTGGACAGATATTCATTCTCTATCTTCTAAAACAAGCAATTTAAACCTAGGGAAGCCAAGATTAAGCTGTTTGGATTTCCCTTAACTGTAAAACTCTTCAAAAATGGTATGATTCTTCAAAATGGAACTTCTTGGAAATATGGGACCTTGCAGCATGAAAAGAAGACATATTTGGCTTGTAAAACAGTCAATCATGAAATATGAAACCTATTGCAATAGGAGGCTAACAGTGGCTCCACTTGTGGATGGTTTTTCAAGATGAAAAGCCAAGAACAGCAGGTCAGAATGCCTTGATCTTCAATTGTTGCTGTAAACTGAAATTCTCCTTCTTCTCAATGCCTTTGACTGAATTCTTATAAGCTGATATGCAGTATCCTTTTGAGTTGAATTGTATAAAAATTACAGCTCTGCTTCTTGCCTTTTGGGTGCTTGTAAACATATTGAAATCTGCTTGAGCACTTCTTTGGAATTATTTCAAAAAGCAGCGATCTGAAATAGAGCTTTCTTTGATCTTTCCTTCAAAATTCGTTGTGTTGTTCCCTCTTATTGGCCTGCTATAAGAAAAAGTGCTGCAAATACAAATATTAATGTACAGATAGTATACAAAGTTGTGTTGCGTTCAACAAAAGGGATCATGATAGTGCTTTAGCATTCGGCCATTGACAGGGCTTTCTTCAGCTGTGCTGCCATCCAAACTCTTTAGAAAATATGTGTTGTTGCCTTGAACAGCAGAAATAATAAAGGGGCTTTCCACAGGAAATCAAACTTGCCATGCTTTCCTTTGTCCTCTCTTCTTGAATCCCATCTTAAGACTTTGTTGCCTAAGTAGAAATCTTCAGCCTTGGTTCTTTTGTCAAACATTTGCTTGAGCTTCTCTTGTAAAATCTGAGCTCTGTCGTACACTTGCTCTCTTGTTTGCTGCAAATGGATGGTTTGGTTTATTCTTCTTTGGATATCATTTGGCTCTGCCTGAATCTCTTGCAGCAATTTGATAACAGGGTTTCCCAAAGAAGAGGGGAACTTGGCCTCCATGTCATAGACTAACTCATATGGGCTCATCCCAATGGATCTCTTGGTTGACAATCTGTCTACCCATAGGGAATTTACAAGTTTTTTGTGCCATTTCTTCTTGTTCTCCTCCAAGACTTTCTTAATGATGTTAATCAGACTCTTGTTGGATGATTCGGCCAAGCCATTACCTTGAGGGTAATAGGTTGTGGAGTGACCTAAGGTAATGTGGAATTTGTGGAAAAAAATGATAATTTTCTTAGATTGGAAGGCAGCAGCGTTATCTGTAATGATCTTCTCGGGACAACCAAATGTGGACAAAATGTTGGTTTCGAGGAATTGGATGATGGTGGAGTCATTGGCTTGCCTACATGGGATGGCTTCAATCCACTTGGTAAAGTAATCTGTGGCTGTTAGAATCCACTTATGCTGGCCAGAAGAGGATGGATGGATTTCTCCAATGAAGTCAAGATCCCATTGTTGAAAAGGCTTCTCGGTTGAAATGGGCTTAAGGGGCAAGGGCAGAAGCTTTCTTTTGCCTTCAAAGATTTCGCATTTGTGGCATGAAACAACAAACTTTCTCACATCAGCAAACAAAGAGGGCCAATATAAACCATCCCTTAGTATCTTATGAGCAATGGACTTCCAATATAAGTGCCCTCCACAGTCCCCTGCATGAAATTCTTTCATGACACTGTCAGTTTCATTCATAGTTAGAGAATTCAGCAATATTCCTTCATGATTTTTCCAAAAACAGGGCACTATCTAAGACACAAAACTTTGATGATTTCATCTTTAAAAATCTCTTTTTGGTTCTAGACAACCCTGGAGGAGCACACAGGTTAAACAATATAAAACATATATTAGCATACCATGGGGATTGCAAAAAATCTTCACTAATCTGTGGAGTCGCCAGCTCCTGTTCATTGTCCAGTTGATTAATGTCTAAGGCTTGAAAATTGGTTTCGGACATCAGTTTGGCTAAACCTTGTCCCTTTATCAGCTTGGTGGGTTTTATCTCAATGTCATACTCAAGGATATTGGCAATCCATTTGCCTCTTTTTCCTTCTATGCCCTCTTGAGTTAATATGTCTTTTACAACAGCATTTGGCACATAAGCAATCACATGTGAATATAAAATGTAAATTCTGAAATCTTTGATTGCTTTAACAAGGGAATATGCTTGCTTCTCCATGATTTGGTACTTCAAGGGTGCATCTCTAAGGGCTCAGTTGAAAAATGCAATTGGCTTTTCATTTCCCTGATCATCTTTTTGCAAAAGGACAAGAGCAATGGTGTGTTCAGATGCAAATGAGAAAATGATGAAATCCTTATCAAATTGAGGACTTGTGAGGACTGGGGCTTGGGTTAAGGCAGATTTTATGCCCTAAAAGGCTTGCTTGGCCTCTAAAGTCCATTTTACCTTGGAATCCTTCTTTACCATTTTATTTAGCATTCTTATCAGCTCGGCCAAGTTTGGGATAAATCTCCTTAGGAAATTGATATTTCCTAGGAATGCTTGCAATTCTTTGATGTTTCTCGGATAAGGGATTTGCAAAATGGCTTGGATTCTTTCTGGATCTATTCTAATTCCATATTTCAAAATGATATGGCCTAGCAATTCGCCTTCTTCTAGGCCAAAGAGATATTTCTTAGGATTTATGGAAATGCCATATTTCCTACAGGTTAGGAACACTTGCCTTAGGTGTTTAAGGTTCTCTTGATCAGATTTTGAGAAAGGAGTAAATTCATCAAGGTAAACCACCAGGAAATCATGGATTTCCTTGGAAAATGCAATTTCCATGGCCCTTTGAAAGGTAGCACCTGCATTCTTTAGTCCAAAAGGAATTTTCACATATTTAAAGGTTCCCCATGGTGTTGTAAAGGTTGTCTTGTCTTGGTCATCCGAGTGAACATGTATTTGATTAAAACCTGAAAAGCCATCTAGCAAAGAAATTATTGAAGACCCCACTACTCATTGTAGAATGTGGTCCATTTTTGGCAGTGAGTAGTGATCTTTAAGGGAGACTTGGTTCAGATTTCTTAAGTCCACACATAGTCTAATCTCCCCTGCTTTCTTCCTTGTGGGAACAAGATTTGATACCCATTCTGAAAATCTAATGGGTGTTATGATACTAGCCTCAAACATTCTTTTCACTTCTTTCTCAATCAAAGGAAGAAGCATAGAATTGATTCTCCTTAGTTTCTGTTTGAAGGGCTTTTGATTTGGCTTTAAGGGAATGGTATGTTGAATAATAGAGGTGTCATAGGACTTAAGGTCCTCATAACTCCAGGCAAATACATCTTGAAACTCTTTAAATAAATCAACATATTTTGGTTTTTGATCAGGAGGAAAATACTTGGACAGTTTAATCATTTTGGGCTTCTCTGCTATCCCAATATTATAGTCTTCCACAGCAGCGTTTAAGGGCTGCATCTTTGGCTTTTTGGGGACACTGTTTGAATTAAATATGTCTTCTAATGGAGTGTTATAGACATTTTTGGCACTGCAACCCCAAGCATAAAATTTCCATAAACCAAGGGCTCCTAAGTCCCTAAAAGTGTTGTTCCAACCCCTAAAGGAACAAGGTCAACTAATTACAACTTCTCCCAAAAGTTATCCATGAAAAACTACTCAGAACTGGTCAAAACAGGATCATTTCACCTGCTCCATAGGCAAAGTGCGTTGCATCTCACCTAAGTAAACTCAGTGGGTGCGTTGCATTTCAAAAATCCCTTCTATGGGGTGCGATGGGCGAGAAGAGACAAATGGCAGTGTCAATTCGCGAGGTGGAGAGGCATGGAATCTTCCAGAAACTTCTCCTGTGACACTTGCCTCTCTGAATTAGACCAAGGATGAGTAAGAGATCATCAATCTCCAAGTGGAAGCAAGAACTATCAGAGGGAAGACACTAATCAAATCACAAGATGACTCATCTCCCTTACAGATATCTATATATGGATCCCTCACCCCAGACATCCAGGGGCTGGAATTTTGCATCTTGTAAGGAATTGCTGTTGGTTTCTTGAGGCAACATCATAGTGTTGGGTGATCTAAGCTTTGCATGAGGTGAATAAGGGCTCACTTGCTCAGAGGATGATGCTGGGTCAGAACAACTGGTTGTAACTCTCTTGGCTCTTTCTTGATTATCAATAAAGCTATTCAAGTTTTCCTCTATACTCTTGTGTCATTTATGTTTTAAGCATTTGTATGGTCAATTTACATCTGATCCTAGATTGTTTATGATAGTAGATCCATGTTCTCGTATAGTGTTATGTTGCTTTGATTCTACAGGTACTCTGTGAAGCTGGGTATACAAGGAAGAAAGTAGCAAAGGACTATTAGAAGAGAGAGGAATCAAGCAAGGAACCAAGCGCAAGACAGAGGTTGGTCCCATTTATTATTCTCTCATCTATCTTTCATAAAGGAAAACGAAAGTAGTTTTACTTTGTTTGTTTCTAAGGTAGCTACCACGCCTTAGTGGGATTACACGTGAGTTACACCTTAGGTTTCTATATAAAATTCTCATCCTCCCATGTGGAATCTTCAGCAAATAAGTTCTTCAACTTGATAAGATACTTTGAAATTGATCGATTTCATAGCTGTCGAGTTCTTGTTTATGTGACTGCTTCTGGTTCCAATATAATTTTTCCTTCCACGTCAAGTTCTGGCAATATTGTTTGAACTGGGAGATTATCGCCTATAACCTTCTTTAAACATGAAACATGGAAAACTGGGTGCAATCGAGAAGCTGCAGGAAGCTCCAATTTGTATGCCATAGTACCAATATTTTGCAACACCTTGTATGGACCATAATACTTTGGTGATAATTTATTATCCTTCTTAACTTGCTTGAGGGACATTTTCTTATATCTTTGTAGCTGTAGGAATACCCAATCACCTACATCAAAACTTCTTTCACTGCGATGTTGATCTGTCTGTTGTTTCATTCTATTCTATGCCAACACGAGGTTATCCTTTAAGAGTTGGAGGACTTGGTGTTGATGTTCGATGTGATGTTCCACTGCTTGAACCTTACAATTTTCTCTTAAATATGATGTGATGGCTGGAGGAAACCATTTGACCCATTATGTCTGTCTATCAAATACAAAGCAACGAAGATATCTTTCCAAACATTTGTTTACTATCTCAGTTTGCCCATCAGATTGAGGATGATAAGATGAGCTATGAGCTAACTGAGTTCCAAGACAAGAAAATAACTTTGTCCAAAAATTTCTAGTGAAAATGGGATCTCTTTCACTTACAATAATCTTTGGGTTTCCATGTAGCTTTTGAATTGTTTCCATAAATGCAATAGAAACTGTACTAGCTTTAAATGGATGTGATAATGCACAAAGTGTGCATACTTGGTAAGTCTGTCAACTACCACCATGATGACACTCTTTCCCTCAGACTTAGGTAAACCTGTGATAAAATCCATTGCAACCTCCTCCCAACGTTGGCTTGGAATGGATAAAGGTTGTAATAGACCCGGTGTCTTAATTGTTTCAGCTTTATTTTGTTGGCAAACCAAACATTCCACCACAAACTTTTGAATACCTGATTTAAGGCCATCCCAAAAAAATTCCTTCTTAACCCTGTGGTAAGTTTTTAAAAATCCCGAGTGCCCTCCTAAGGGAGAAGTGTGCAATTCCATAAGAATCTTTTGTTTTAGCTGGGAATTCTTACAGAGGTATAAGCGATCTTTGTACCATAACGAATCATTTTGCCAACTAAATGTATTTGACGTACTAGAATCTTGTTTTAAATTTTGAATAAGTGCCCACACTTCTTCATCATTCTTCCATTCCTCCCTTGCTTCATTTATCCAATCTGGTTGGATAATAGAAATGGTGCACAACAATGCTTCCACATCCTCACCCTTTCTTGAGAGTGCATCTGCCACCACATTTTGCTTCCCTTTTTTGTAGATGATTTCAAAGTCATAACCCAACATCTTTGTGACCCACTTTTGTTTCTCTTTAGAGTATAATCTTTGTTCTAAAAAATATTAAGGCTATCATGATCTGTTTTTACCTTGAAGTGTCTTCCCATTAGGTAGGGTCGCCATTTCTTATGTGCATGGAGTATTGCCAACATTTCCTTCTCATAAATAGCTTTGTGTAAAAACTTTCCCTTGATTGGACGACTTTCAAAAGTAATGGGTCTTTCATCTTGCATTAAAATAGCACCAATTCCATTTCCTGAAGCATCACATTCCACAATAAAGGTTTTTGTGAAGTCCGTTGTAGCTAAGATAGGTGCTTGGCACATTGCCTCTTTAAGATGTTCGAAGGCCTTTTTTGCTTCTGGAGTCCATGAAAATGCATCTTTCTTAATTAGTGTTGTTAGAGGTGCTACTATTCTCCCATAATTCCTAACAAACTTGTGATAATACCATGTCAACCCGAGAAATCCTCGCAGATGTTTTATGGATGTGGGGATTTTCCATTCCTTAATGGCTTTAATTTTGCTAGGGTCTACCTTAACTCCTTCATGACATACAATATGACCCAGATATTCCACCTCTTGTACTCCAAAGAAACATTTGGATCTTTTTGCATATAATTGTTTCTCCTCCAATAGTTGTAGCACCCTGTCAACATGTTCAACATGATCCTTCCAAGACTTTTTGTAGATTAGTATATCATCAAAAAATACTAACACAAATTTTCTAAGGAATGGTTTGAAAATTGAATTCATCAAACCTTGAAATGTTGAGGGTGCATTGGTAAGGCCAAAAGGCATGAACAAAAATTCATAATGACCCTCATGAGTTTTAAATGTTGTTTTGGGAATGTCTTCAGTCTTCATTCTAATTTGATGATATCCTGAACGAAGATCCAACTTGGTGAAGTAAATTGATCCATGCAATTCATCTAGTAATTCATCAATGACATGAATGGGAAACTTATCTTTAATAGTGAGCTTGTTGAGCTCCCTATAATCCGGACACATGCGCCATGATCCATCCTTCTTGTGCACCAATACTACTGGAGTAGAGAAAGAACTTTGACTCGGTTGAATTATACCAGCCTCTAGCATTTCTGCACCCATACATTCAATTTCACTCCTTTGGGCATAGGGATATATGTACGGCCTGATGTTTGGAGGAAAACTTCCGGAATCAGATGAATAGCATGATCATGTTCACGAATAGGTGGTAGACCTTTGGGAGTCTCAAATACCTTGGAATGATTGTCCAAGACCTTTTGGAGATCTAGATAAATAGATGATTCCAATGTGGAAACATCTAGCGAACATAATTGTGCAATTACACCTTTTTGTTCCTTTTTTAGAAGCTTTGTCATACTGTTAAAGCTGATTATATTTCCTGGTTTCCCTACAATACCCCTTAATTCAACTTCATTTCCTTCCACATAAAATTTCATGAAAAGTTCTTGAAAATTAAAAGCTATTGTACCCAAGGATTGTAGCCATTGGACTCCTAATACAACATTAGCACCTCCCATTGGAATGGAAAGCATTAGGCTAGTCAATACATATTATCCCATGGATAGCTTGATATTATGGCACTTTCCACATCAATTTGTTGTTCCTCCATTTGCAACCATCACTTGACACTCTGGTGCTGGATATAAGAAGCAATTCAATTATTTTGCTACCTTACAATGAATAAAATTGTGGGTACTTCTTGAATCAATCAACACTATCACCTTTTTCTTCTTGATTTGTCCTTCTATCTTGATAGTTTGAGGAGTGGTAATTCCCACCAATGCATTATAAGATATAGTCGGATTCATTTGTTCTTCATCTAGGCTTTGTTCCTGGAGTATATCCTCTTTTTTTGACCTTTCTTGCTCCTTTTCTTCTTCCTCTTCACAATCTATGTAGAATAATTTCTTCTTAGCACACTTATGACCTTTAGTGTATTTTCTGTCACAACTATAACAAAGCCCTTTTGCTCTTTTTTCTTCCAATTATTGTGGTGTCAACCTTATAGGTTGTGGAAGACTAGCGGCCACAACACTCTCGTATTTATAGTTGTGAATGGTATGCTCCCTGGTTGTCATAATTTTGCTTTCCATTTTTCTTGTTAACCTGAATGCTTTCTCTAATGAATCAGGTTCCCAAAGGCGAACATCATGTTGGATATTATTCTTTAAAGACCCTATGAACACATCAATCCTATGCTCCTTTGGAATATTTTTTACCCTTATGTTCAAGTTTTGGAACTCCTCAATGTGCTACATTATAGAACCCTTTTGTTTGAGACTTATCAATTGGCTAAAAAAAGTGTTGCTTTTGTATCCTCATAATGTGCTATCAATTCTTCTGTAAAAATTTCCCAAGAGATAAATTGTTTACGGGAGCAACGCCATTGATACCATACAAACTGATTTGGTTCCAAATATAAAGTTGCAATACGTACCTTTTGTGTGTTTTGCACGTTATTGAGATTGAAAAATTGCACCATCTGTAATATCCATGTTGCGGGATCCTTGCTATCAAACTTCCTCATATTGAATTTTGGAATATGGTGCGTCTTTGATCCAACATTAGGGTCTATGAAATCATGATTAACAGTTCCTTTGTTTGCATCATGAGTTTCCTTTACTCCCCTTTCACCATTAGTAAGTATTTCTTGTAGAAAATTTGTCAAATCGTCTTTCAAATCTATCTTCAAATTGTCAATATTGGCTTCCACGCCCTTTATCTTAGATTCCATGCCATTTATCTTAGCTTCTATTAGATTTTGTGAGAGTGAAATTTGTTGCACTTGGTCTTGTAATTTTGATATTTCATGTAGCATTTCTTCCTCTTCTTCATGAGTCATGCTAGGGCTTTCAGATTGCTTACTAAGTTTTTGCATTTTCTTTCCTCGGGGCATCAGTTACCGATACTAATGTTCTACTATGCCCTTTGAATTCCTTCAAAATAATTTTTCAAACCAAGCTTAAGCAAAAATTTAAAAAAATCTACACACCTTTTTTCACTTTGTAGGAGCTCGATATTGCCTCTGATATATCTCTGTAATTTCAAATCATCCAATTCTGAAATTGCGACTTGTGATAGACCTCTATGTCCTCTTTCCGATGCCACCAGTCTGACCCCAATTGGATTCTCCAATGAAGAGTTCTGCCAAATCTCCCACAGTGACCTGATTATAGACTAATTTTGTAGAGTGAACTTGTATGACATTCCACGAGTCACTGTTTTTACCTTTGGCTCTCACAAATATATACAAGAAACTATAGTCCATCCTATTTTTGCACCTTCTTACAAATGTTTCAATCCGATGCTTAGAGAGAAAGTTATGATGATTTTCCCCAGGTCACTTGTTTGGAATGTAATTCAGGAGTCTGCAAAAAGACCAACTTTCTTAGATCATATCTCCGCAAATATAGCGCAAAAAACTCTAAAATTCAGACCCGAGGTTCAGCACGATTTCTTCTCAAATTGGTTTTTTTTTTAGCTCCTGAAACGTCACAAAAAAAAGTTATAGCGCCAATTCCACGATGACCTGTCTGGAGCAGCGAAACCCTAGAATCCAAAGCTCTGATACCAAATGTTATGAAACCAGCTCAAGAAAAATATAGAAAAGATAGATCAACGCCTTAAAATTCAACCTCTTCGAGGGGGCAACCTCCTTTACATTACATAAATGAACCATTCTTGGATGATTCAAATGACAAAACCTCCTTTCTATATATAGGAGTCTAAGGAGTCACAATATAACCCAGTTGACCTAACAATAATAATATAAAGCCACAAAAATAACAATAGAGGGATTCTATGGGGCACAGTAATAACAATATGGGGAAAATAGGGGCACAAAAATATTAATAAGGGATATAACTACAATAGTAATGGGGTAATCACTAGTATTATAGGGACCCAACATTTTTAAGGTGCGATAGTGTATCTTCCTTCTTCCATAATTTCTCATTTTTCGATGGTCTTGCCCTTTAGGGAGATTTGGAAGACTTAGAGGTTTTTTTGACCCATTATTTAAGTGATTGTGCCTCTTTTTCCTTTGAAAAATGGCAGCTTCATTTTATGATAGTTTCCCATCTGAAGTCCATTTTCGACCATTTAAGTTGCGTTGGATTCAGAATGGAAGGATCTCTGCAATAAGACTATGTCTGAGAGTAGCCTGCAATTTTCATTTTCCTCTAATTTACAAAGGATTTGTGCCATTTAGCACCTTTTACCTCTTGCATGAAGTCTTTTAAACTTATAAATTTATCCAGTTTCCATTTGTGAATCAATATTAGTTTTTTTCACGCGAACAAAATAAAATAAAATAAAATAAATTTACTATATCTTATACCGAAATTTCATACTAATATCACATTACAAATTGAACACCAAACTATCCAAGGGGTCACCGTGAAGACACGTGTCATTTTGGAAAACTAGACTACCCAATTTACACCTAAATTGCATGTTTCAACATGGAAGATACCTTGTAAACTTTTACCAAATTCGCATTAATTTACAGTGAAAACCCTCATTAGACCCTATATATCGATTTGAAATTGTTAAATCACACCAATAGTAATGTAATTCATCGAAATGAAATTCTTTATAAGATCATCGTGAAACGCTTGGATTCCTTTTCGACATCAAAATTTTAAGCGTGCTTTGAAAGTCTTAAATCACGCCCCTCGTACTATAATTCATCAAAATGAAATTCGATATAAGATCATCGTGAAACCCTTGTGTTATCACTCAAGTTGTCCCTTGGCTCCTTAATGGATACGGCCAAGGTAACCACAAACCAATCTTTGGGCTGCAGGTCCTAGCCTACCTGCAGTCAGAGAGGGCTCTCTCTTTAAAATTTAGCTTTTTTTGGGTTTATTTTAGGCTAGTTATGGTGTACATGGGTTTTCTTTTGATTTTGGTGGGAAGGATGATGTTTTCAAGCAGAGTTTGGATGCATAGAGTGAGAAGTTCAAACCATTGGGCATGGAGTCATGGATTAGGGCTTGCTGTTGCGTTTTCTTGGTCACAAGAGGAATACAGAGCAGGATAGCTACACATAGAACAATATCAAGCTGGAATAAAGATGGAATGAAGGTCAGAGATGAAAGGCAACTAAGAATCTTTCATTAGCTAATAGAGAGGGAAGGTGAATGAAAGTTTGTCTAGGAGCAGTCAAGAATTCCTAAATAACAGTCACATGTGAAAGAAACAGGGTAAACATGATCATTTAAGTATGCATATTCATAACCATTTCTGAAAAAAACATATAGAAATAACGAGAACTGAGCATAGAGCGTATTCAAGCAAGGCCTAAGCTATTCTTCTTTCTTGCTATTTAGATGGTAACACAATGGTGGCGTAAACATATATAAACTGTAAACAGAGGTAAGAAAACACTTATTGAGCCATGTAGTAGCACAGGAATTCCACAGTCACTCTTTGGCCATTAAATAACACAACAGGCAGTTCTTCATCCAAATCATTCCAGCAGTCTTTGATTATAGAGCTCTCAAAGTATACAACGCAAGTCTAGAATGAGGATTATCAACCAACCAACCCCACATATGCTCTGTGGGGTGGTATATATACAAAAATTGAGTTACAAAATATCTAGTTGATGAGTTAATAACTCATAACTTTTTTACCAACTCTTGAGGAATAGTAGATGAAAGAGCAAATGATGCAGTAGATATTTAGGGTAATAGCTATCCGTTCTGTCAGAGACTTTTGGGATCAACTGAGTCGGCTGAGGCTGTGCTTTTAATTTGTGTTTTTTGGGCCTGCTGCCCTGGTGCTTCGCTGATTCACTGCTTTGTTATCCTGCTTTCGGTATGCATACTTGGCCTTTTTATAAAATTGCCATAGTCATATCTTGACTCCCTCTGCCTGCTGTCTTTTCTTTAGTTCTCTGTTTCCAGCATTGCCTCTTGCGAATTTTTGGGTTTTGCAGGTAGCCGAGCAATAGGGAGCTCTCCTTTTTGAGTAATTTTTCTTAGCGATGCGTGAAGTGCTAACCGCGCATCAAATTTTCCTCTGTTTCTCATTTCAAGTATTTTTTACGCAATTCTCGCCCTTTGCGCCTTTCTGTGATGACGTCAGCATGACGTCATCGACGGGTCCCGGGTACGACAGGGTGACGTGGCAGTGATGTCAGCAGAGGACAGGTGGCGGATGACATGGTAGTACGACAGGGTGACATGGCAGAGGACAGAAGGCGGTTTGTGGGGACGTTGATAGATGAGCTGGCGGTGACATGGAGCAGCGGCGGGTTGACGCAGAGGTGACGTGAGCGGCGACGTGGCGCTGACGTCAGGGGCGAAGAGACAGAAGGCAGTTTGTGGTTTTATCAGACCGCCTTTTGTACGGGGGTGGTATTTGTCAGAGCCCGCCCGATACAATCAAAACGGGACGCCTGTCTTCTGTACGGCGGAGAAACCGCTACGCTATCGGAAGCTAACTGTCGAACGTCGGGGTGCCTCCAAAATTGCCGAGGGCGGTCGGATGGGGAGGGCCCGATCCGACGGTGGACGGAACTGTGAGCTGGCGGGATGTTAACATACGGGCTCGTTGCGACTCAGGGGCCCGCCCGAATATTAAATTAATATTGCGCGACGGGGGCTTTCGAACTTTGGTTAACGCAGAATTGTGGGTTTCTGCGTGGACATAGAAAAATAATTTAATGTCTAACAAAGCCTTTAGACACCAATTATATAAATCGAAAGGGGAGGGATAAAATGGGAAAAATACAAGGGTAGAGGGGTAGGTATAGGCTATTAAACTAACGAGAGGTCAGGTTAATTCCAGGGTTAGGACACGGATGGGTTCATAATAGTCCCAGATGGACTATTATTTCCCAAGACTGCATTATAAGGCTATAGTGCCATGGGGTGGGAATATTTATTATATTTTTTTGGAATTTATATAGCTTTTTGTAGCAATATGGATAGGAACATAGGTTAGGGAGCTATAAAAATAGAATTAGAAGTTAATATGAGTTTGCGAAGGGGATGTTAGTGAGTGATTTATGGGGGGATAAAAGGGGAATTAGACATTCTTCCAAAGTTCTGCCATCAAAATAACGGCTTTGACACTTTTGTCATTGATGAGATGAGCTCTCCTTTGATAATACAAAACTGATCAAAACCTTGCTTCTGCAACCTCAAACTATCTACCCAACCTAATACACCTAACATTTTTTCATCCTTCTGAATGGGTGCACTTAGACTTGTAGACCCTAATTATCTTCTTTTCTTTTGACTTCCCTCCTATCTAAGTGTACCATTATCTCTTCCAAGGGCCCAGATTAAGAAGTTGGGCTCCTTCAATTCTCTACCTAGCTACTCATCTACCAAGCTTAAGTTTTTTGGACAGATATTCATTCTCTATCTTCTAAAACAAGCAATTTAAACCTAGGGAAGCCAAGATTAAGCTGTTTGGATTTCCCTTAACTGTAAAACTCTTCAAAAATGGTATGATTCTTCAAAATGGAACTTCTTGGAAATATGGGACCTTGCAGCATGAAAAGAAGACATATTTGGCTTGTAAAACAGTCAATCATGAAATATGAAACCTATTGCAATAGGAGGCTAACAGTGGCTCCACTTGTGGATGGTTTTTCAAGATGAAAAGCCAAGAACAGCAGGTCAGAATGCCTTGATCTTCAATTGTTGCTGTAAACTGAAATTCTCCTTCTTCTCAATGCCTTTGACTGAATTCTTATAAGCTGATATGCAGTATCCTTTTGAGTTGAATTGTATAAAAATTACAGCTCTGCTTCTTGCCTTTTGGGTGCTTGTAAACATATTGAAATCTGCTTGAGCACTTCTTTGGAATTATTTCAAAAAGCAGCGATCTGAAATAGAGCTTTCTTTGATCTTTCCTTCAAAATTCGTTGTGTTGTTCCCTCTTATTGGCCTGCTATAAGAAAAAGTGCTGCAAATACAAATATTAATGTACAGATAGTATACAAAGTTGTGTTGCGTTCAACAAAAGGGATCATGATAGTGCTTTAGCATTCGGCCATTGACAGGGATTTCTTCAGCTGTGCTGCCATCCAAACTCTTTAGAAAATATGTGTTGTTGCCTTGAACAGCAGAAATAATAAAGGGGCTTTCCACAGGAAATCAAACTTTCCATGCTTTCCTTTGTCCTCTCTTCTTGAATCCCATCTTAAGACTTTGTTGCCTAAGTAGAAATCTTCAGCCTTGGTTCTTTTGTCAAACATTTGCTTGAGCTTCTCTTGTAAAATCTGAGCTCTGTCGTACACTTGCTCTCTTGTTTGCTGCAAATGGATGGTTTGGTTTATTCTTCTTTGGATATCATTTGGCTCTGCCTGAATCTCTTGCAGCAATTTGATAACAGGGTTTCCCAAAGAAGAGGGGAACTTGGCCTCCATGTCATAGACTAACTCATATGGGCTCATCCCAATGGATCTCTTGGTTGACAATCTGTCTACCCATAGGGAATTTACAAGTTTTTTGTGCCATTTCTTCTTGTTCTCCTCCAAGACTTTCTTAATGATGTTAATCAGACTCTTGTTGGATGATTCGGCCAAGCCATTACCTTGAGGGTAATAGGTTGTGGAGTGACCTAAGGTAATGTGGAATTTGTGGAAAAAAATGATAATTTTCTTGGATTGGAAGGCAGCAGCGTTATCTGTAATGATCTTCTCGGGACAACCAAATGTGGACAAAATGTTGGTTTCGAGGAATTGGATGATGGTGGAGTCATTGGCTTGCCTACATGGGATGGCTTCAATCCACTTGGTAAAGTAATCTGTGGCTGTTAGAATCCACTTATGCTGGCCAGAAGAGGATGGATGGATTTCTCCAATGAAGTCAAGATCCCATTGTTGAAAAGGCTTCTCGGTTGAAATGGGCTTAAGGGGCAAGGGCAGAAGCTTTCTTTTGCCTTCAAAGATTTCGCATTTGTGGCATGAAACAACAAACTTTCTCACATCAGCAAACAAAGAGGGCCAATATAAACCATCCCTTAGTATCTTATGAGCAATGGACTTCCAATATAAGTGCCCTCCACAGTCCCCTGCATGAAATTCTTTCATGACACTGTCAGTTTCATTCATAGTTAGAGAATTCAGCAATATTCCTTCATGATTTTTCCAAAAACAGGGCACTATCTAAGACACAAAACTTTGATGATTTCATCTTTAAAAATCTCTTTTTGGTTCTAGACAACCCTGGAGGAGCACACAGGTTAAACAATATAAAACATATATTAGCATACCATGGGGATTGCAAAAAATCTTCACTAATCTGTGGAGTCGCCAGCTCTTGTTCATTGTCCAGTTGATTAATGTCTAAGGCTTGAAAATTGGTTTCGGACATCAGTTTGGCTAAACCTTGTCCCTTTATCAGCTTGGTGGGTTTTATCTCAATGTCATACTCAAGGATATTGGCAATCCATTTGCCTCTTTTTCCTTCTATGCCCTCTTGAGTTAATATGTCTTTTACAACAGCATTTGGCACATAAGCAATCACATGTGAATATAAAATGTAAATTCTGAAATCTTTGATTGCTTTAACAAGGGAATATGCTTGCTTCTCCATGATTTGGTACTTCAAGGGTGCATCTCTAAGGGCTCAGTTGAAAAATGCAATTGGCTTTTCATTTCCCTGATCATCTTTTTGCAAAAGGACAAGAGCAATGGTGTGTTCAGATGCAAATGAGAAAATGATGAAATCCTTATCAAATTGAGGACTTGTGAGGACTGGGGCTTGGGTTAAGGCAGATTTTATGCCCTAAAAGGCTTGCTTGGCCTCTAAAGTCCATTTTACCTTGGAATCCTTCTTTACCATTTTATTTAGCATTCTTATCAGCTCGGCCAAGTTTGGGATAAATCTCCTTAGGAAATTGATATTTCCTAGGAATGCTTGCAATTCTTTGATGTTTCTCGAATAAGGGATTTGCAAAATGGCTTGGATTCTTTCTGGATCTATTCTAATTCCATATTTCAAAATGATATGGCCTAGCAATTCGCCTTCTTCTAGGCCAAAGAGATATTTCTTAGGATTTATGGAAATGCCATATTTCCTACAGGTTAGGAACACTTGCCTTAGGTGTTTAAGGTTCTCTTGATCAGATTTTGAGAAAGGAGTAAAGTCATCAAGGTAAACCACCAGGAAATCATGGATTTCCTTGGAAAATGCAATTTCCATGGCCCTTTGAAAGGTAGCACCTGCATTCTTTAGTCCAAAAGGAATTTTCACATATTTAAAGGTTCCCCATGGTGTTGTAAAGGTTGTCTTGTCTTGGTCATCCGAGTGAACATGTATTTGATTAAAACCTGAAAAGCCATCTAGCAAAGAAATTATTGAAGACCCCACTACTCATTGTAGAATGTGGTCCATTTTTGGCAGTGAGTAGTGATCTTTAAGGGAGACTTGGTTCAGATTTCTTAAGTCCACACATAGTCTAATCTCCCCTGCTTTCTTCCTTGTGGGAACAAGATTTGATACCCATTCTGAAAATCTAATGGGTGTTATGATACTAGCCTCAAACATTCTTTTCACTTCTTTCTCAATCAAAGGAAGAAGCATAGAATTGATTCTCCTTAGTTTCTGTTTGAAGGGCTTTTGATTTGGCTTTAAGGGAATGGTATGTTGAATAATAGAGGTGTCATAGGACTTAAGGTCCTCATAACTCCAGGCAAATACATCTTGAAACTCTTTAAATAAATCAACATATTTTGGTTTTTGATCAGGAGGAAAATACTTGGACAGTTTAATCATTTTGGGCTTCTCTGCTATCCCAATATTATAGTCTTCCACAGCAGCGTTTAAGGGCTGCATCTTTGGCTTTTTGGGGACACTGTTTGAATTAAATATGTCTTCTAATGGAGTGTTATAGACATTTTTGGCACTGCAACCCCAAGCATAAAATTTCCATAAACCAAGGGCTCCTAAGTCCCTAAAAGTGTTGTTCCAACCCCTAAAGGAACAAGGTCAACTAATTACAACTTCTCCCAAAAGTTATCCATGAAAAACTACTCAGAACTGGTCAAAACAGGATCATTTCACCTGCTCCATAGGCAAAGTGCGTTGCATCTCACCTAAGTAAACTCAGTGGGTGCATTGCATTTCAAAAATCCCTTCTATGGGGTGCGATGGGCGAGAAGAGACAAATGGCAGTGTCAATTCGCGAGGTGGAGAGGCATGGAATCTTCCAGAAACTTCTCCTGTGACACTTGCCTCTCTGAATTAGACCAAGGATGAGTAAGAGATCATCAATCTCCAAGTGGAAGCAAGAACTATCAGAGGGAAGACACTAATCAAATCACAAGATGACTCATCTCCCTTACAGATATCTATATATGGATCCCTCACCCCAGACATCCAGGGGCTGGAATTTTGCATCTTGTAAGGAATTGCTGTTGGTTTCTTGAGGCAACATCATAGTGTTGGGTGATCTAAGCTTTGCATGAGGTGAATAAGGGCTCACTTGCTCAGAGGATGATGCTGGGTCAGAACAACTGGTTGTAACTCTCTTGGCTCTTTCTTGATTATCAATAAAGCTATTCAAGTTTTCCTCTATACTCTTGTGTCATTTATGTTTTAAGCATTTGTATGGTCAATTTACATCTGATCCTAGATTGTTTATGATAGTAGATCCATGTTCTCGTATAGTGTTATGTTGCTTTGATTCTACAGGTACTCTGTGAAGCTGGGTATACAAGGAAGAAAGTAGCAAAGGACTATTAGAAGAGAGAGGAATCAAGCAAGGAACCAAGCGCAAGACAGAGGTTGGTCCCATTTATTATTCTCTCATCTATCTTTCATAAAGGAAAACGAAAGTAGTTTTACTTTGTTTGTTTCTAAGGTAGCTACCACGCCTTAGTGGGATTAGCAGTTTTTCTTAGACACTTTTCCCTGTAACAAAATGGCGACTCCGCTGGGGAATGATTAGGTTGTTTGTTTATCTACATTTGTTTACTTTATAAACTTACAGATGGAGCCTGAAGTTGAGCCAGGTAGCTTTCGAACTGTATTTTATATGCAAATGCAAAGTAGATAAATGTCGCTTCAGTCAATCTTCGGGTTTTTTATGAATTAAACAACTGATTTACAAACTCTCTAATTTCCCTTGTGGTGTCTCTAGTAACCTCCTTATATCTATCCCTGTTGTTGATTTACTGATTACCACTTGCTCGGCCAAAATCCCTGAACTGAACTGCAAACTGTGACCCGGAACCCAAGCAAAGTCTCGTCCCTGGCCCAGTGCACTCTCTGTTCTATGAATCTGAAATTCAGTGCACTTCCCGAGTGTAGTAGGTGTGCTGCATTTCAAATTCACTGTGTTACAGGTGCGCTGATCAGACTAGGCATTGTTCCTGAATGTTGGTTTCTGTTCACTCTTTTCAGATCTATTCAAGAATTTTGCTGCCTATATTCAGTACACCTCTGTTTGAAACCCCTTTCCTTACTGATATTCCGCCTCCATTGTGCAAAGAACTGTAAATTTTTTTGTGTATTTGTTGAGTCATTTTCAGATCTCCTTTGCAAAAAAATAACGTAATTGTACTATCGTTTCTTGATTTTAAAGTGTCGCAAGTGTCGTTTTCAGTCATAGAAGAGAGTCTGATTGCTCTTGATAGTTGATTACCCTGTTACTATTGTATTTGATCTGAATTTGTAGTCTTTCTAGTGTTGAAACCAAGTTTTCATTTCCAAATCGCAAAGTGTTGTCATTGTCTTCATTTTGATTTTGAAAATAAACTTGTTAGTAATTGTCACTTTGAAAATAATTCAGATTTGCGCATTAGCTTCCTTTTATCATTCACATATTAAGAAGGCTGAAAACAAATACATGCATGTGCATTTGCATTTAGACTGTTTGATTGGTCTGATTTAGGACAGTGCATATAGTGTGTGCTCTATGCTCTTTGCTGAAAGGATATTGTCTCTCTTTCCGTAGTAGCTAGGATTTTCATTGCACAAAGAAGATAAAAATACTGTTTATCATCTTAGACTGCATTTTAGGAATTGTACATCTACATCATGCAGTGAACCTAAAAGAAAAATTTCTTAAGCAAGATCAACTATAAAATAAATTTAATGAATCTAAAAATGCTTTGGAACCTTACGCACAACATCTAGAAGTCTAAGCTAGAGACATATTATGGCGTCGTAAAGCCTAGTAACTGTTGTTCTCACTGTTGGTTGGGTGATTCCTCCACTTTGAGACAATAAGTGCTAGTACGGACTTGTGCTCCCACGTACCATCGAGTATATTTTGGGAGACCATAATAGGCTTAATCCTTTATCCATAGGAAGCCGTGTTTGCTGCCCTATCGATCGCAACGCACTGAACTCAGCATTCGGGAAGATTGACTGCCATACCGTAAAAAGTATTATGCAATTTTGTGATTGGCTTGGTAATCCCTCTACCTAGATTTCCATAGCAGTCCCTTTCGTTCCTTTTCAGACTCCTTAACGGAAAATGTCTATCTGAGCACTTGTCACTTCAGGCTCATTAAAAATCGAAGGCGACTAGAGTCATCTTTTGTTTTTTCTCGACTCTTAAAAATTGAAAAAACAAGTTGTGTCAAAGTGTCTAAAATTCATCTAATTTGGAAACATACTTCCCCTTGATTTTTAGTTGATCGAGTAATCCGCAATCGTGGAAGAAAGTCAATTGAAACCCCGTCATTCGCAGAGGCTTACGAGTCAACCGTCTTTGTCTCCGAAATCAAAACTATTATGGACAAAGAGAACTCGTTTAACCGGTTCCAAATCTCCTGGTAAAGTTAGAACAAGTGTTCCAACAACATCAGAGACTCCGGTTACTCCAAACATTTCTGGTATCCTTGCCTTTACAGAAGAAGTTTAGCAACCACCGAGGAACAGTAGTATCGATCCTAGTCTGAGGGTAAACACTTGTATTACTGAACCAGTTCCATCTACAATAGGTTTGGAAAGTGTTGTTCCCCAAACATCGGTCGCTGCAGATTCCATACCGTCTTCGGCACCAGAAATATTTTACGGACCTGACAATCTACCTCTTCCACCTGGTCTGATTGCTATAGAAGAGATTTTGGAGGATCTTCCATCTAGTACTCCATCGCAATTGGGAGTCGGGATCACTCTGTATCATTCTTCATCAGAAATTAGTCTACCGCCAGTGGAAGCTCCTGTAGAATCGCTAGGTAATCTTTTGGATAGACTAGAAATGTCTGAACAACCGTCAACATCTAGGACTGTGTCTGTTGTGGAGGTAAATCCCCTCTACAGACAGAGGCGATCCCTACTAGCCCAGATCGGGTCTAGAAACAATCAAACAATGCTATCACGCAAGTTCCTAATTGAAAATTAAAGGTGGATGATGAGAGCCTACTTGGATTCCAACGCTAATATTCGTAGAAGAGTCGCCGCTCTCGTTCCTTTGCTCCGGGCGGTCACGATCCCCACGATATCCGTGAATGGACACCTGCACATGCAAAGAACAACAAAAATACAAGCATAAAATCCAATAGATGCAATTATATATCGGTCAAAAAAGATATAACTCAAACATTATTACAACGAATAACAAGAGTGGAACCATAATGATAGTCATCTATTATTGATAAACAACAAAGAAGAATACAACCATAGTTCTGACGTCAAATCCTCCTTTGGCTGGGTGATCAGCTACATATTCCTTGCAAAGCTTGTCAGGATTGGGAACAAGCCTCTCTCTCTTTGATTATGAATGCAAAGAAGACTCTTACAGCAATCTCTTAGACTTCTGAAAGTATAATTCTCCCTATGCTCGAACTATCTTGTCAAAGGCAACATAACAAGCTTTTATAGATGGAGGAGAAGGAGATAAGATCAATCACACCATCTATGGGATTGGGTTTATCCTCAAAAAGCTATTATGGATAGAGGAAAGGGAGATAATATTAATCACGACATCCATGGGATTAGCATTATCCTTAAAAAGCTTCATGAGTCGAAAGGAAAAAACCTTCGCGCATGCGTTTGTTAAAAAGCTTTCACAAACTCGGTTGGCGCGGGTATAGCTCTGAGACAGAGCGCCAACTGGTGCGCCCTCTTTGGAGGATTTCCCCCATTGGCGCGAGTAATACACTGTGGATCTGCGCTAATGGAAAAAGGGAACTTTTTAAGGATATTCTGCAGGAGATGTCTTCAGGGCATATGAAGTCCATACTTAGGGGAACATAATGCAAGTTTTTTCAAGTTATGTCACTTCTCACAGGTCCCGGAATGAGTCCTCCAAAGTGCGGGAGAGGGGTAATAGGGACAGTGACAAATGGTGACAAATTACTGTGTAACAAATGCCCCCTAAAGCATGAGGCCCAAGAGAGAGAGGGGTGAAATGCTTTACAAGAACACATGCAACTGAAAATGCCGCCACCAGAGAATCTGCATAGAGAGGTACAACTAATATCTCAAGTACATGATATATGTGGTATGGGCGCAACCATCCAATGAGGATCGATGAATAGACTCAGGCATGGTTGCATCCATCCAGTGAATGAGTCATGTAATAATCACAATAATCCACAAAATTGCAGCCTCGATTCCAACATACAAAATCCAGGGTCTTGCGCTCCATCTCAACCCAAACAAAAGTACAAGTTCAAGCATGCGAATACATGAGTTGAAGTCGAACATGCATGAACATTGTCTGATTACCAGTCAATAATGAAAACTGTTAACAGATGTGAGAGGTACCACCAATAATGACAATGGCCCTCAAGGTACTAAGGTACAATCTATGGCGTGCAAATCAGTGAGTTGGCATCGAACACCCATAGAATCATTCATTCGGAGGCCAATGATGAAAACCTCACGTTGAACATGAAGAGCCTGCCATTGAGGCATGCAAGCTCCAAGGCACCAGAAGGGAGTCTCTAGATCAGCTTCCTAGATAATGAGTTGAAGTCGACAGGAAGTGACCTTGATCGAAGGTGGGCCATAGTGTTTCCCACATCATCGACACGAGACAAAGGGAGAATGTTGTGGTGAATCAGAATTATGCAAGCTATCAGAGGGAGGTTGCTATTCTGTAGAGGTCAACTTCTCTTGAACATATTGGCGGCATGACAGTGGACATGCCAGTATTTGACATCAATGGATCAAAGGTCATGGTGACGAGGCAATGAGTAGATGAGAGGTCAAACAGGATCACCCAAACCCACGGAGGCAAGTGAAAACCGAGATGAGATGTCCCCACCCAGACACGAATGAAAATAAAGTGCCATGTTCAAGAGAGACATACTGCCGCAATGACAATAATTATGGTTCCATTTTCCCCCACCATTTCTGGCGAGTACCCCAGTTATTTTTATTAACAAGCTTGACGGGGATAGCATATGCTTGTGAGGCGTCATTTCGACGAAATCCAATGTCATCAGGTTTTAACGAGTCTAACAGAGGAAGAACTCGACGTCTTTTCATGTTTAGAGAGTTTGAAAAGACAGCAGAAAAGAAAACTCCAAGGGTGTCCTTTTTCGTAAAGTTGTGTCTCTCGAGCCCGAAAAAGTATAAAACAATGCTCGAAAGAACCGCCCGACCATTACGATCGAGGAGTACTTTTCATGAGTAGTGACTTCGACCTGAAAAAGTAGAAAAGAGACCGAAATCACGTCGTTTCATAACCATTAACAAGCCTGAAACGACAAGGACCCGACAATCTTTTTCGTTTTTACACGGTCGGAAAAGAGTTTAAAGACGACCACCCCTTATTTACGTTTAGTGAATCAAGAGGAATAACTTGGCAATCTTTTTGTGTTTAAACGGTCGGAAAAGAGTTGAAAGTAGACCTCCATTTTTATTCTCTTTAACGAGTCAAAAAAGGAAAAATACTCAGCTATCTTTTCATCTTTTACGAGTCAGAAAAGAGCTTAAAAGGAGACTCGTCCTGGAGGAACGAGTGGTATAAATGGTAGCAACTGGTTCTGGTAATGGTGGAACTGCTCAAAACATATAATGGTCAAGAGGCTGGCTAATAAAACCACTCATTTTTGTAGTTCCTCAGGAAAGGATAAACAACCAAGTGAAAGCATATGATCAGCTAAAGAGATGGTGTCGATGGAATGAAACAACCAAGGTTCATCTAGCAAAAAGTAGCGGATAGGCGGCAATCACAAGATGTAAATTAGGTATGGGTTCATTTTTACACAAGCTTGAACCATGGAGAACTCTGCTTAGATTCTTTTTCATGTTTACACAAGCTTGAAATAAAAAACTATGCTTGTTATAAGTTCGCATGCCCCTAGCATAATAACGCAAAATGAGGTACATGCCCCCCAAGCTTCATTGCATTCAACAAAGTGGATGGAATGAGGGTTCACTCTCGAGATCTATGAAAGACTCAACTTGTATTCTATGAGATCTTAATCAAAGACTCGATTCGGAAAGGAGGAGATGTTTCATTTTTTAATGAGGTTAACCTAGGAAAGGAACTATCCTCATAACCCTTATTTCATTTTTTAATGAGCTTGACACAAGATCAAGAACTATGCTCGGCTAGACCTAGTTTCATTTTTTAAGGAGCTTGACATAGGAAAATGAACTATGCTCCGCCAGACCTAGTTTCATTTTTTAAGGAGCTTGACATAGGAAAACGAACTATGCTCCGTCAGACCTAGTTTCATTTTTTAAGGAGCTTGACATAGGAAAACGAACTATGCTCCGCCAGACCTAGTTTCATTTTTTAAGGAGCTTGACATAGGAAAACGAACTATGCTCCACCAGACCTAGTTTCATTTTTTAAGGAGCTTGACATAGGAAAATAAACTATGCTCCACCAAACCTAGTTTCATCTTTTAAGGAGCTTTACATAGGAAAACGAACTATGCTCCGCCTGGACTTCATTAGAATGAACAGGAAGTCGGGGCTTCCAAGAGTGCCACTTCGGGTGGAAGGGTAACATCTCGGAAGTCAGGACCCAATGCCCCCAAGACACTATGTACGACAGCATCATCACTGGATACAGGCACGGGATAAGTGGCCCGTAGTTGATCTGTGGTGGGGCAGATGCAACTAGTGGATGAAAACCAGGAGGGGATGACGACTGCGCAGGAGGGACCTGGGGCCGAACGAACGATAATTGATCTATAGTCATGATTCTTCCATCGTGTTGAAAGCAAACCACATGGAAAAGTGAAGAGACCCGGGCCCCCATGGCACATACATAGTCACGGCCAAGGAGAAGACTGAAATCTAAAGCACCTTGGGTAACCGATACGTCTATATAGACGGTTTTTCCTCCCAAAGTAATAGGGAACTTTGGAAGGATCCCTAATGGTTGACTAGTTCCTCTGTCAAAAGCCGTCAGATTCGGCGCGACTGGCACAAGCTGTGGGGAACCCAAAGATTGCCAAGTAGTAGCAGGCATAAGACTAACAGATGCACCCTCATCTAAAACAGTGCCAGGTATCGCCTTATTATAGGTGTGTACCGTGACCCAGAAAGGCACATGGGATGGAAGGCGGGAGGTGGTCAAACGACTCCAGTCGAAGGAAACGACTGAACTACTTGGTGGGAGAATCGTATGATTGCCCCCCTGCTCTAAAAGAACCGAAGCAGGACTCTCGGGAGTAGCTGAGATAGGAGAGTCATTTATGGACTCAGGAGAATCTGAGGAAACGAGAAGAACATGGGAATGACGCTCTTCTAGAACAGATTGGTCGACGGGTGGTGAACTCGAGTCGACACTCTTTCTGACCAATGGTTGGTCTGGAACAGGCTTGGCACAGCCAGGTTCGGGAAGAGGGTCCTGGACACGAGGAGAATTTGAATCAATCTCTTTATCAACAGGGGGACGATCTGCGGCTGCAGAAAGACGTTGATAGCCAACGGGTAGTTGGGGTGAAGGAGCTGTAAGACTTTCCAAGACAACAGAGGATTTATCCATGAGCGGACAAAGGTGAAGGGGATGATTGCCTTCACAAAGTCTACAAGGGATTCAAATCTTCCCTTTTCCCTTACCATTTCCAGCTAATAGAGTAGCATCGTCGTGAGCTTCAGAGGACAATGAGGGGCGGGCCGGATCATGAGACCATACTTCTAAGACCCTGGGAATGCCAAGACAATCGCGCAGAAGATGGTCATCCTTGCATAATCTACCAGGAAATTTGACTTTCCGCGGAGGAGCAAAAGGTGGCCCAATGGGAGGTGTACTTGAGGGACTAGCTGTAGTTTTAGCCTCTCCCTTAGGAGACTTCTTCTTCTTCGTCTTCTTCTTCTTCTTCTTAGTCACCTGGTTACTCGAATCTAGACTTTCACCAGGCGAAGTAGAAGATGAGGACGTAGAAACAGGCGAAGAAGGGGAGAGGTCCACCTTAGAATCAACATGATGTTGTTCAGGTGGAGGGGCTGATTGACTAGAAGTTGAGACGGCAGGGACCAAAGAGGTTGGGAACAACCAAACAGGCAACCCAACAGTTAACCTTGGGAGGGACAACGTTGCCATGTAAGGAGCACCAACATTCCCAAAAGGAGCGAAATGACCAGGGTTTCCGTCAGAGGGGATCCCTGCGTTGGTGAACCCCGGAAAGGTTGCCATTGAAAACGAAGCCTACTCAAGCTAACGTAAACAAGATCTAACTGGGTAAATGTGAATTGTGGCCGAATAAGTTTTAAGACAAAGGAACTGAACTTTACCTTTTCATGTTTTAAGAGTCGAGAAAAGGACGAAAAGGTGACTCTAGTCGCCTTCGAATGTTTAGTGAGCCCGAAGTGACAAAATTCTCAGCTGAGCCTTTTCTCTTAGGGAATCTGAAAAGGATCAAAAGTGACTACTCTAGAGAACTAGGCAAAGGGTTTACCAGACTATCCGTAAAACTACATATACACCTTGGCAATCATATGAAAACCAAGGACTTTCCATACGGCAGTCAATCTTCCCGAATGTTGTGTTCCGTGTGTTACGGCTTGTAAGGCGGCAGACACGGCTTCCTGTGGCTAAAGGATGATAACCTAGTGGGGTCTCCCCATATACTCGACAATACGTGGGAGCACAAATCTATGTTAGACCACTATTGAGTCACAAAAGGAGGAATCACCCAACCTTAATGTGAAATAACAGTGACTAGGTTTAACGACGCCGGAACACGTCTCTAGCCTAGACCTCTAGATGTATGCGTTTAGTTCCAATGCGTTTTTAGATTCATTCATTTCATTTTACGGTTGATCTTTGATTAGGTTTCAGTTTCCAGGTCCTACCGTTTGTAATCTCTCACAATTTCCTAAATGCAAGCTATATGCCAAAATATATCATTTCATTCGATGAATGCTAGCTACGAGAGAGTTGAGATCTTTCAATCAAACAAAATGATCATAAAACAATCAACAATGACTCTAATGCAGCTAATGGCAATAAACGAAACTTTTCTTTAAAGTCACTAATCGCTAATAACAATGAAAAGCTCTAATTTCCATTAACTACTGCAATGCAAAAGAGATTGTTCATTTTCTTTTGGATGGAAAAATGCACTAAACAAATTTTGAGAGATAATAACAAAGAGTAAAAGAAACAAATTTCACTCAATGAAAACACAATCAAGTTCCTGAAACACCAAGACAATCTTTCAAACCAAGAAAAATCACAAAGACCTCAATGAGCTATGTAATCTAAGCCCAAATGAAGCCAAGCGAAATTCAACGAAAAAGAGGTAAAATTGCTCGAATAACACAATAAAAAGTTTTGACAACCACTAGACAAGTGAAAAAAATAGCCAAGAAGTCAACTGGACAATCAAAGAACCAAAAACTCCCACGGAAGGCTCGATGCACAAAGGCACTAGATGCCCTAGGGCTGGAATGTGAAATCGATGGAAAGAGGAAAACACCCGAAGGATGAAGGTCAAAACCAGTCAAACAAAGCTCTGACACACTCCAGTAGTTGAAGAATATGTGACAAGACAGAAATCCAAGCTCAGAAGGCTTCCAAACAAGCAAACTGGAAAATTTCACAGGCCTGGCGCGACTGTCAGGTAGTAAATCGCACTTTTAAGGGATTGGCGCGAGTTTTTTTTGTGCAACATGCGCCCACTGGTGCGACTGTCAGGCAAAAAATCGCACTAATAAAGTTTTCTAGCTTAAAAATAAAAACAATCAGTCCAAGGCTCGATCAACAGTATTCATATAGACCAGGCAGCAAGAGACGACTAAAAATTCAACCTAGAAAACTTATCTAAGCAAGAAAAACAAGAAAAATCAAAGAGACAAGACAAACTCCAAGTTGTTTAGTCGTAAACCAAACCGGATTGACTGAAGTGGCATTGATCTACTTCGCTATTGCAAAGCAATAGCGTTTCGAAGGCTATCTGGCCGTACTTCAAGCTATGTGTAAAGTTTACAAATCAAACAACAAGCTAACTCCCCAGTGGAGTCGCCAAATTGTTGTGGAGGTAAATCCCCTCTGTGGACAGAGGCGATCCCTACTAGCCCAGATCGGGTCTAGCAACAATCAAACAATGCTATCACGCAAGTTCCTAATTGCAAATTAAAGGTGGATGATGAGGGCCTACTTGGATTCCAACGCTAATATTCGTAGAAGAGTCGCCGCTCTCGTTCCTTTGCTCCGGTCGGTCACGATCCCCACGATCTCCGTGAATGGACACCTTCACATGCAAAGAACAACACAAATACAAGCATAAACTCCAATAGATGCAATTATATATCGGTCAGAAAAGATATAACTGAAACATTATTACAATGAATAACAAGAGTGGAACCATAATGAGAGTCATCTATTATTGATAAACAACAAAGAAGAATAAAACCATAATTCTGACGTCAAATCCTCCTTTGGCTGGGTGATCAGCTACATATGCCTTGCAAAGCTTGTCGGGATTTGGAACAAGCGTCTCTCTCTTTGATTATGAATGCAAAGAAGACTCTTACAACAATCTCTTAGACTTCTGAAAGTATAATTCTCCCTATGCTCTAACTAGCTTGTCAAAGGCAACAGAACAAGCTTTTATAGATGGAGGAGAAGGAGATAAGATCAATCACACCATCTATGGGATTGGGTTTATCCTCAAAAAGCTATTATGGATAGAGGAAAGGGAGATAAGATTAATCACGAAATCCATGGGATTGGCATTATCCTTAAAAAGCTTCATGAGTCGAAAGGAAAAAACCTTCGCACGTTCGTTTGTTAAAAATCTTTCCCAAACTCGGTTGGCGCGGGTATAGCTCTGAGACAGAGCGCCAACTGGTGCGCCCTCTTTGGAGGATTTCCCCCATTGGCGCGAGTAGTACACTGTGGATCCGTGCTAATGGAAAAAGGGAACTTTTTAAGGATATTCTGCAGGAGATGTCTTCAGGGCATATGAAGTCCATACTTAGGGGAACATAATGCAAGTGTTTTCAAGTTATGTCACTTCTCACAGGTCCTGGAATGAGTCCTCCAAAGTGCGGGAGAGGGGTAACATGGATGGTGACAAATGGTGACAAATTACTATGTAACAGCGTCGTCCGACACAGCGATGGCAGAACTTCCTGCTATCACTCCAACAATATTCGCTGGTATACCATCTGTCCCAACTAGCTCTCAATCGCTAGGAGGAGCCCACTCAGGGGCTATTTCGACAGTATGGTCCGTTCTTGTTTGTTCATCCGGGATAGTATCCGAAAACTCTTATGTTGAGTCTTAACAAATTGATCCTTTAGGATGTCAATTTGGGCAGTCCGGTCCTCAAGGGCAAACCATTCCTTTAAGTACCAGATTACCGCCGTATGGGGGGCAGTATACCCTTTCATTGTCCCCTCCAGGAGGACAGCCATACAGGAGTTCATAACAAAATTCAGGTTATGTTGGAATTACATCTAGCGGTTGGGTACCGATACTACCTCAACAACCAAGAGTTGTATATTCTATGCAACAATGTTTACCTATGTCAAATGTACCAACTACGCCAGCTATTGTGACGGTGTCGCAAGTGCAAGTGTTGCTTGTTGTATGCCAACCTCAGGTTTCTCAAGTTGTAATGCAATAGCCTCTTGACCCTGCGACTCAACCACAACTGCCGACTGGTGGAATGACACAGGTTCAAACGGGTACAATTACCCCTCATCTTGGTCAAACAATTAGTATCGGGAAACAACACATGGCTTCACAACCATGGCTGGTGCAATACCAACAACCACAATTCCAACAAGTATACCAAGGATCTGAGCAACAAATCTTTGCAAATAGTGGACAGATGTATATTCAAAACGGTCAAAATCAACCATTCTACAATAATTTTGTCCACCAACCTTACCAAAGTTACCAGCATCAAATGAATTATGCTGGTATGCAAATACCAATTGCTCAGGCGATTCCATCTTATCCTGGGTATGCTTCACCTAACCTGAATCAACAGTTACCCTTCGTGGCAACTTTAGAGTTACCTGATTTAAATCGGTTAACAAGCGATTCTGCATAAACTTCCATCAAATATTTCAAAATTTAATGGAAATCCGGGTGAAGATCCGTCAAATCATGTGATGACCTTTCATCTGTGGTGTTCATCAAACACCCTAAACGATGATTCGATTAGATTTCGCCTTTTTCAAAGGACGTTAACTGGTCCGGCAGCAAAATGGTATATCGAATTACCCAGAGCTTCGTTTGACAACTTCAGTACCCTAGCCACAACCTTTTTGACCCATTTTCAGTTACCGATAAGGTACGAAATGGGAACGGAACTTCTTACCAATTTCAGGCAAACAACGGCCACTCACATATCCGATCATATACATGAGTGGCGACGTCATTGTAGAATGGTAAAAACATATGTTCCTAATCAGCTTTTAGCTGAATGGTTTATTAAGTCATTATTGCCTTCCATTACGGAAGATGTGGCAAAAGGGGGAGTCGTCACCGAAGAGCAAGTTATCGCTCATGCACAATATTTAGACTTGATTTACACTCAGTCTGGCATGCTCTATGATAAAATACCTGACGCTCCTAGACCGGAATTCTTGGTCCCTCCTTCTCCTAAATCAAACAATGACTCTCATGCCAACGATGGCATGATTAGTGCAACAGACACGAAATCGACAAAGGCTACATCTAAAAAGGCCCGTAATATTTCCAGTGAAAATGAAAAAGAAGAACCCCTTGCCTCAGAAGTAAATGTCGTCTCGACAGATAAAGGAAAAGAAACCAAGCAACCAGGAGGCAAGAAGAAAACCAAAGGGAAGAAGAAGAAACAGGAGGAATCATCACCTGAAAAATCTTCTACAAACCCTTCTGTAAATAGGAAACCAAGTCGTCCATGCTTTATATGCGATGAGGATCATTGGACAGCAGATTGTCCACACAAAGCTGAGCTTAAAAAATTCTTCAAGAATTCAAAAACCTCGGCAGTATTAACTAATCCGTTTCCAAATCCAGAAACAAATCTGGTTGACAGTGGAAATGCTTCCCCGTCTCAAGTGATGATGTTGTTGGTTTCCAAACAGCAAAATGATGCTTTGATATCGACAAGGAATAAAGATTATGGGAATCCACAGTTGTCGAACAACAAGGATAAAGACCAACCTAGTAGTTCAACAACAACTTCCACAGAAGTTGTGCCACCCATCATTCCCAAACTGACAATAAAACCGCCAAAGGGAGTAGTACATAAGTCAACATTTAATCCTCGTGCTAGAGTAGCACAACATTATAATATAGTGGAAGATCTGGCCCAATCGCCATCCACTATGTCGACACTTGAGGTACTGCAAAATTTCCCATCCCAAAAGCAGGCTTTATTATCAGCTATTGGTGGGATAGACCCAAAGGATTCCAATCTTGTATCCTTTAATCATAAAGGATACAATCCTTAGTTACTAGCTCAACTAGCTTTCCTCATTCAAGTGAAAGCCCTCAACAAAACTGTTCATCGAACAATTATTGATGAGGGGGCATCTACATGTATTATGTCGATGAGTTGCTGGAAAAATTTAGGCTCATGACCCTTGTCGTGAACATCAACAATGTTAAAAGCATTTGATGGATGATCATACACTCCATAGGGGATTTTAAGTAACTTGCAAGTTGAAATAGGGGCCAAAACAGTAGAAATTGATGTTGAAGTAATATACGGAAACCTCGATTACAACATCCTACTAGGAAGGCCATGGATATATGCCATGGCCGCAGTTGTGTCGACCTACTTCAGGAAGATTTCATTTCCCTTCCAAGGAGGAATTACAATCATCGACCAACAAACATTTCTCCCCAACAGTTCACATGTTACGAGAAGCATTCCAATGATCCATGGAAGCAATCATTCGCTTCAAAATATTTGAGTAGGCCTCCTAAAAGAACCTGCCTTAATGGGTACTTTTGCCCAACCGCCTCCAAGTAATTTGGCAGAAGTGGCCACAGTGGAAACCTGCAATATGAAGTCTTCTATATCTAATGGACTCAGAAGATTCCTAAACATTTTGTCAGCATGGATCATCGCCATTTTAGAAATATTGTAGCAATCAATTTTCTTGGCCTAGGGGGCAAACCCAAATCAATGCTCATTGAGTGTTTGGATAGATAGGTCTAAGGAATATGGCACCTCTTCAGATCCTTGGTCGCATGTACATACTACAGATGAAGGAATCATTCAATCAATGATGATAGGAGAGGCAGAATGGGAAGATTACCACCATCACTCCCATCTCCCGGATTACCACGGAGATTATTCCAGCAACCTTAAGCATCCTTCAGTTGTTGATTTTCTATCAAATACTGTAAATACGGTGGATTCCGAGGACAGTTCTTATCTCGTGTTGACCTCGTTAAAAAATGAAACAAGGAGTCATGAGGATAGTTCTTTTACTGTGTCAACCTCATTAAAAAATGAAACAAATCCCCTTTCCAAATCTCAAAGGTAAACCTTCATTCCAACCATCGAGTTGAATGCAGTGAAGCTTTGGGGGCATGCACCTCGATTTGCGTTATTATGATGGGGGCATGCAAAGTTATCACGAGTAGTGTTACTGCAGGGTTCAAGCTCATTAAAAAATAAACCCACTACGAGCAGTGTTACTGCAAGGTTCAAGCTCATTAAAAAATAAACCCGCATCGAGCAGTTTTAACGTGGACTTCATGCTCGTTAAAAAATAAACATAAGCAATGAGCAAATGTTTCCCCCAGCGTTTAAGCTCAATAAAAAATGAACCAATTCCCGGTAAACAACCATCATGAATGTAATACTTCAGCCTTTAAAGCCTTGGTCGTGTTCCCATCATCACCTCCACTGTGTATTTGCCGATCATTCACCTCCATTTGATTGTTTACCCCTTTTGAGGAACAACTGCGAAGAGTGATCCCGCTAGCCATCCTTGTAACACTGCCATGATTGGAAAATTCCAAACCTTACCTGGAATCAGCTGCTACCCAATTTTATCACTCATTCCTCAAATAAGAGTCTCCTTTAAGCTCTTTTCAACTGACTCGTAAAATATGAAAAGATTGTCGAGCCATTGGCCTCTCCAGCTCGTTAAAGGGACCGGAAGTGCTATCCCTCCTTTAGATTTTAATCTTTTTGGACCTGAAGTATTATTACACAAAAAGATCGAGCGCTTGTTTTGTTCGTCTCGTTAAAAGTATCGAAAATTCATCCCTTCTGTATTGTTTTATACTTTTTTGGACTTAAGGGTTAGATGACGAAAAAGGAATTTTGGAGTTTCCTTTACGTCCTTTTTCAGACTCTCTAAAATTGAAAAGGATTGAGTTATCTTTTTGGTTAAACTCATTAAAACCTAATAGCGGCAAACTTGTCCATAGCAGACAAGAACGAGTTTCACTATCGCTAGGCTCGTTAAAACATAGTGATGGGTTTTCCTGAAGGGAAAATTATAGAACAAGCATATGTTGTCCTCCTCAAGCTTGACAAAAATAAAGAGGTACTGGTCAGCAATGACTGGGGAAAATTTGGGAAGAAAACTTGAAGAAACTTTGGTGGTAGCAATTCGCTCTTGAACATGACACTTTCACTCTGCATCCAAGTCGGGTTGGGTTGTTTCATTCACCAGTCACATCACCATGGTCCCATCATGCCATCCACATTTGGGGTTAATGCTACCAATCCATCACGTCAGTGTCGCCGATTGTTCAAGAGGAGTCACTCAGAGAATTCACCTGTGTCTCACCCGCTGCAATACATTTACGCTCCATTCTTTCATGACCGCCACCCTGAACCTTATATCACCAAATCGTTTTCACCTCTATTAAAATCATTTTCTCCATTCCGTGTCATTGATGTGGGATTCATTAAGGCCCTCCTATGATGGATCGCTTCTTGTCGACATTAGCTCATTATCCAAGAAGTCGATCTAGGAACACCCCTTTCAGTACTTTGAAGCTTGCACGCCTCAATGGCAAGTTTCTCACTTCCCGCAACAGGTTTACATCAATGGCCTTCGACCGAAAGATTTTGCGTGGTGTTTGACGCCAAGCCCTTTATTCACACCACGTGAATTGTATTGCAGTACCTTGAGGGTCATTATCATTATCGGTGATTCCTCTCGCGCCTGTTAACAGCTTACATCATTGGCTGGTAATCAGGCGATGTCTTTCCATGTTCGACTCCAGAACATCTCTCACATGGACCGACTTGTACTTTGAGTGAAGATCAAATGAGATTGAAAACCCCGGATCTAGTTTCATCCATCCGGGCTGTGATATATATTCAGAAAAATAAAGACATCAAATGTACATCATTGTTGCACAGATAATCATCCAATCAAAGGGATGATGGCTCTACCAGAATCATCAGTCTACACTCAGACGATTGTCTGTCCTATGTACATGAAAATGAATTTATAAAGCTGATCATGGGAATGCCCACCTCAGCTAGATCATGAAAATATTATGAAGATGATGTATTGTATTGTATCTTATTACAGGTCTCCTCCCAACTTGAAAGAACTTCGGAACCTCATGATAAAGCATTTCACCCAACATCAAAAAAGATTAACGACCTCATGCTTTAGGGGGCAACTGTTATAGACATTTTTGGGCATTGTAACCCCAAGAATAAAATGTCCATAAACCAAGGGCTCCTAAGTCCCTAAAAGTGTTGTTCCACCCCTAAAGGAATAAGGTCAACTGATTACAGCTTCTCCCAGAAGTTATCCATGAAAAAATACTCAGAACTGGTCAAAACAGGATCATTTCACTTGCTCCATAGGCAAACTGCGTTGCATCTCACCTAAGTACCTTCTATGGGGTGCGATGGGCGAGAAGAGACAAATGGTAGTGTCAATCCGCGAGGTGGAGAGGCATGGAATCTTCCAGAAACTTCTCTTGTGACACTTGCCTCTCTAAATTCGACCAAGGATGAGTAAGAGATCATCAATCTCCAAGTGGAAGCAAGAACTATCAGAGGGAAGACACTAATCAAATCACAAGCTGACTCATCTCCCTTATAGATATCTATATATGGATCCCTCATCCCAGAGATCCAGGGGCTGGAATTTTGCATCTTGTAAGGAAGTGTTGTTGGTTTCTTGAGGCAACATCATAGTGTTGGGTGATCTAAGCTTTGCATGAGGTGAAGAAGGGCTCACTTGCTGAGAGGATGATGCTGGGTCAGAACAACTGGTTGTAACTCTCTTGGCTCTTTCTTGATTATCAATAAAGCTATTCAAGTTTTCCTCCATACTCTTGTGTCCTTTATGTTTTACGCATTTGTATGGTCAATTTACATCTGATCCTAGATTATTTATGATAGTAGATCCATGTTCTCGTATAGTGTTATGCTGCTTTGATTCTATAGGTACTCTGTGAAGCTGGGTATACAAGGAAGCAAGTAGCAAAGGACTATCAGAAGAGAGAGGAATCGAGCAAGGAACCAAGCGCAAAACAGAGGTTGGTCTCCTTTATTCTTCTCTCGTCTATCTTTCACAAAGGAAAACGAAAGTAGTTTTACTTTGTTTGTTTCTAAGGTAGCTACCACGCCTTAGTGGGATTATTAGTTCGTAAACACAGACTCCGATGAACATGGGGGCAATTTACCCATTCCTTTACCGCAGGAAGGAAGTTCGTCAGAGTCGTACCCGGCCGTCTATTCGGTCCCACCTCCAATCAACCTAGTTTTTTCCTTCGACTGAATCTGTTAGGCAGACCCCATTTACCGACTAGTGTACCATTCCGAATCATTGCTCAAGTATATAGAATGGTTATGGCTGGTACCATCATGGATGAAGGGGCTTCTATGAGTATCCTTTCCTCAACTGCTTGGAAAGCGTTTGGTTCGCCATCGCTTTTGCCTGAGATGAGAAATCTAACAGGCCTTGACAAAGGAACAAGTCGACCGTTAGGGATCCTTCCCAATGTGCCCATAACATTGAGAGGGAATAATGTTCAAATGAACGTAATGGTAGTCCAAGGACCCCTAGATTATAATCTACTCCTTGGACGATACTATATTTATTGCATGGGATCGATTGTCTCATCACTCTTTAGAGTAATTTGTTTTCCACACAAAGGAAGAGTGGTCAAGCTCGTAGACCAGCTTTCATTCCCCGGTTCACGCATAGAAAATAGTCACATACCATCCCTGAATGGTCTTTTCACACAAGGAATGTCTCATCAATCCCCAGTCCGTCCATCTAATGAGCGCGAGTGATTCGGGGGACATGACTGAAACCCAGGGGGCATGCACCCTGGTCTGCTTCGGCAGTAAAACCTCAATTATAGGATAGGTTTCTGCGAGATATATATGACTAGTCTGATGCTCACGTCCGTGATTGGAAAAGGGGGTTGGACTGGAATAAGATTCCCTTGTCAAAGTTATGTGGGTGGAGGCGTCTGAGCCGCTCGCCTTTGTCTATTTTGGTAGGCATCGCTGAAGAAGTGTTTTGTTTGAGGTCCAGATAAAACAATCTTTGGTAACCTGAAAGAGGTAAACCTTTCCTGATAAAACAAATGTCTTGTTGGTAGAATAGAAGGTGACCTTGAAACTCTATTTTATACATGGGGGCATGCAAAACTTTTGGCATGCAAGCGAAGAGCGACCATTTATTTTTTAAATTTGTAGGTACTCTAACTTTTTAAAATCATAGGATTGGTCGTTTCCTAACTTGCATAAAGAAAGGATGTGGGGCAAAGATTTGAAAAATTGTCGTTTTTATATATGAGACACCCTTATTATACAACTAGATATATCGAGCAGTTTTAACGCGGACTTCATGCTCATTAAAAAATAAACATAAGAAACGAGCAAATGTTTCCCACAGCGTTTAAGCTCAATAAAAAATGAACCAATTCCTAGTAAACAACCATTGTGAATGTAGTACTTCAGCCTTTAAAGCCTTGGTCATGTTCCCATCAACACATCCACTCTGTATTGGCCGATCATTCACCTCCATTTGATTGTTTACCCGTTTTGAGGAATAGCTGTGAAGAGTGATCCCGCTAGCCATCCTTGTAACATTGTCGTGATTGGAAAATTCCAAACCTTACCTGGAATTAGCTGCTACCCAATTTTATCACTCGTTCCTCAAAGACGAGTCTCCTTTAAGCTCTTTTCAAATGACTCGTAAAATATGAAAAGATTTCCAAGCCATTGGCCTCTCCAGCTCGTTAAAGGGACCGGAAGTGCTATCCCTCCTTTAGATTTTAATCTTTTTGGACCTGAAGTATTATTACACAAAAAGATCGAGCGGTTTTTTTGTTCGGCTCGTTAAAAATATCAAAAATTCATCCCTTTTGTATTGTTTTATACTTTTTCGGACTTAAGGGCTAAATGACGAAAAAGGATTTTTGGAGTTTCCATTACGTCCTTTTTCAGACTCTATAAAATTGAAAAGGACCGAGTTATCTTTGTCGTTAAACTCGTTAAAACCTAATAGCGAAAAAACTTGTCCATAGCATACAAGAACGAGTTTGACTATCGCTAGGCTCGTTAAAACATAGCGATGGGTTTACCCGAAGGGAAATTATAGAACAAGCATATGTTATCCTCCTCAAGCTTGACAAAAATAAAGAAGTACTGGTCAGCAATGACTGGGGAAGAAACTTTGTTGGTAGCAAGTCGCTCTTGAACATGACACTTTCACTCCGCATCCAAGTCGGGTTGGGTTGTTTCATTCACCAGTCACATCACCATGGTCCCATCATGCCATCCACATTTGGGGTTAATGCTACCAATCCACCACGTCACTGTCGCCGATATGTTCAAGAGGAGTGACTCAGAGAATTCACCTGTGTCTCACCCGCTGCAATACATTTACGCTCCATTCTTTTATGACCGCCACCCTGAACCTTATATCACCAGATCGTTTTCACCTCCATTAAAATCATTTTCTCCATTCCATGTCAATGATGTGGGATTCATTAAGGCCCTCCTATGACGGATCGCTTCTTGTCGACATCAGCTCATTATCCAAGAAGCCGATCTAGGAACACCCCTTTCAGTACTTTGAAGCTTGCATGCCTCAATGGAAAGTTTCTCACTTCCCGTGACAGGTTTACATCAATGGCCTTCGACGGAAAGATTTTGCGTGGTGTTCGATGCCAAGTCCTTTATTCACACCACATGAATTGTATTGCAGTACCTTGAGGGTCATTATCATTATCAGTGATTCCTCTCACGCATGTTAACAGCTTATATCATTGGCTGGTAATCAGGCGATGTCTTTCCATGTTCGACTCCAGAACATCTCTCACATGGATCGACTTGTACTTTGAGTGAATATCGAACGAGATTGAAGACTCCGGATCTAGTTTCATCCTTCCGGGCTGCGATATATATTCAAGAAAATAAAGACATCAAATGTACATCATTGCTGCACAGATAATCATCCAATCAAAGGGATGATGGCTCTACCAGAATCATCAGTCTACACTCAGACGATTGTCTGTCCTATGTACATGAAAATGAATTTATAAAGCTAAGCATGGGAATGTCCGCCTCAGCTAGATCATGAAAATATTATTAAGATGATGTATTGTATTGTATCTTATTACAGGTCTCCTCCCAGCTTGAAAGAACTTTGGATCCTCATGATAAAGCATTTCACCCGACATCAAAAAATATTAACGACCTCATGCTTTAGGGGGCAACTGTTATAGACATTTTTGGGCACTGCAACCCCAAGCATAAAATGTACATAAACCAAGGGCTCCTAAGTCCCTAAAATTGTTGTTCAAACCCCCAAAGGAACAAGGTCAATTGATTACAGCTTCTCCCAGAAGTTCTCCATGAAAAACTACTCAGAACTGGTCAAAACAGGATCATTTCACCTGCTCCATAGGCAAAGTGTTTTTCATCTCACCTAAGTACACTCAGTGGGTGCGTTTCATTTCAAAAAGCCCTTCTATGGGGTGTGATGGGCGAGAAGAGACAAATGGCAGTGTCAATCCGTGAGGTGGAGAGGCAAGGAATCTTCCAGAAACTTCTCCTGTGACACTTGTCTCTCTGAATTCGACCAAGGATGAGTAAGAGATCATCAATATCCAAGTGGAAGCAAGAACTATCAGAGGGAAGACACTAATCAAATCACAAGCTGACTCATCTCCCTTACAGAGATCTATATATGGATCCCTCATCCCAGAGATCCAGGGGCTGGAATTTTGCATCTTGTAAGGAATTGTTGTTGGTTTCTTTAGGCAACATCATAGTGTTGGGTGATCTAAGCTTTGCATGAGGTGAAGAAGGGCTCACTTGCTGAGAGGATGATGCTGGGTCAGAACAACTGGTTGTAACTCTCTTGGCTCTTTCTTGATTATCAATAAAGCTATTCAAGTTTTCCTCCATACTCTTGTGTCATTTATGTTTTATGCATTTGTATGGTCAATTTACATATGATCCTAGATCGTTTATGATAGTAGATCCATATTCTCGTATAGTGTTATGCTGCTTTGATTCTACAGGTACTCTGTGAAGCTGGGTATACAAGGAAGCAAGTAGCAAAGGACTATCAGAAGAGAGAGGAATCGATCAAAGAACCAAGTGCAAGACAAAGGTTGGTCTCCTTTATTCTTTTCTCATCTATCTTTCGTAAAGGAAAACGAAAGTAGTTTTACTTTTGTTTGTTTCTAACGTAGCTACCACACCTTAGTGGGATTAGCAGTTCTGCATAGACACTTCCGGCGACAGGTTTACATCAATGGCCTTCGACCGAAAGATTTTGCATGGTGTTCGACGCCAAGTCCTTTATTCACACCACATGAATTGTACTGCAGTAGCTTGATGGTCATTATCATTATCAGTGATTCCTCTCACGCCTATTAACAACTTACATCATTGGCTGGTAATCAGGCGATGTCTTTCCATGTTAGACTCCAGAACATTTCTCACATGGATCGACTTGTACTTTGAGTGAAGATCGAATCATATTGAAGACCCCAGATCTAGTTTCATCCATCCGGGCTGCGATATATATTCAGGAAAATAAATACATCAAATGTACATCATTGCTGCACACATAATCATCCAATCTATGGGATGATGGCTCTACCAGAATCATCAGTCTACACTCAGACGATTGTCTGTCCTATGTACATGAAAATGAATTTATAAAGCTGAGCATGGGAATGCCCAACTCAACTAGATCATGAAAATATTATGAAGATAATGTATTGTATTGTATCTTATTACAGGGAAAAGTGTCTATGCAGAACTGCTAATCCCACTAAGGCATGGTAACTACCTTAGAAACAAATAAAGTAAAACTACTTTCATTTTCCTTTATGAAAGATAGATGAGAGAAGAATAAAGGAGACCAACCTCTGTCTTACGCTTGGTTCCTTGCTCGATTCTTCTCTCTTCTGATAGTCTTTTACTACTTGCTTCCTTGTATACCTAGCTTCACAAAGTACCTGTAGAATCAAAGCAGCATAACACTATACGAGAATATGGATCTACTATCATAAACAATCTAGGATCACATGTAAATTGACCATACAAATTCATAAAACATAAATGACACAAGAGTATGGAGGAAAACTTGAATAGATTTATTGATAATCAAGAAAGAGCCAAGAGAGTTACAACCCGTTGTTCTGACCCAGCATCATCCTTGTTGAGTCTTGAAAATGTCATTCATTTCCATTACACTTTCACTATTATGTCCATTATATCACCTCCATTTCACTACTATGTCACCACATTCATCCCACTTTTATTATCATTGGGCTACCTTTATGTTTTTCCAATATTTATTATTTCTAAGCCTTTTAAGTGAATTTGTGGTTAAACATTAGAAAATAATGTGCATATGCTTATACCTAACAAATGGGTTGAGTTTGTTGACATGTGTAGGCTGAAAGGAGACTTCTAGAAGACCCTTATGTGGCACTCTAAGGCCAAATTCGAATTTGGTTGGAAAGAATCATGGGATCATGAGGATATGTGTCACATCTCCTAATTGTATTGTAACTCTAAAAGACATGTGTCTTATCAGTTCCTATTTTGATTAGGACTCTAGAGGTAGAGGGAGAGATTCATGGATTATCATTAATGAGATGGCTCTCATCTTTTTGTATAAATAGGAGGTCTCTCTCCTTCATTAGTTAGTCTCTCTTTAGTCTTTCCTTTAGTCTTTTCTTAGTCCTTTTAGCTTGTTAGTCCCATGGCTTTTGAAAGCTGTTGTACTTTGTATTTTGAAGAAATTGAATAAAGCTTTGATGTTCTCAACATGGAAGGAGATGTGAAGTAGATGTCATGGAGCATATTAGGATGTAAGTAGATTAGATTTCATTTTGTAAATATTGCTTTGTAGAATGTAAGGTAGATTAGATTTTCATTCATGCAATTCTAATTTATGCAAGTGTGTTTAATTTTTCTTTGATTTCATAGGTAGAAGGGGGCCCCTGCCTTGTACAGTTTGAATTACTGCATTTTATTTTTTTTCCCGGGATTGTGTGTGTTGTATTTGCTTTAATATCTAATGGTAGTTGCAGTTGTCTTATTCATAGTGCTGCCCTTTTTACTCTGTTTTCTAGATTAGCTTTTAGTTTAGTTTTACAAGTTGTATGCTAACTAATTTATGGTCTCTTTATCATGAATTATTTATCTTTAAGATAACCAAATACTAATGAATTGCAGCTTGTTTTGAAGTAGTCTTGGCTTGTAGCACTAATTCTTTTTCCACTTGTTACACATAATCATGTATGTAGGAAGCAGTATGATGGAAAAGGCATAGTAGTGTTATAATTTGTCATTTAGAGTTTTTATCATTTCTTGGATTTGTCTTTAGCTACTTCCTAATCGTGTTTTACACAGTACTATGTGATAGAAGCAGGGAGTTAGGAAGAGATAACCATTATCATCAGTCCTTGAAGTGATTTTCTTATTTCTTTTATTTGCAGCAATATGAGTAGTGACTAATGCCATTAGAATGTGGTCATTTACTTTCAAGTCATTTCAAGTTCTTTGCTTTCAGTTTCATTTCAAGTTATTTCTTTCAAGCTCTTTCTTTGCAAGTTTAAAGTTTGATTACTTTCTAGACTTATTTCTAACTACTTCTTAATCGTGTTTAACATAGTACTATATGTTGAAGCAGGGAGTTAGGAAGAGTTGAACATTATAACTGGTCTTTAAAGTGGTTTTTCTTACTTGTCACCTTAGAGCTTGATTACTTTTTGGACTTATTTTTAATCATGCTTAACATAGTACTATATGTTGAAAGCAGAAGGTTAGGAAGAGTTGAACATTATAACTTTATAAAACAACGAAGTAAGAAAGAGGTTAACTAAGCACATATAGTGCACCACACTTCATCAGTTTACGATACCCGGATTGATAATTTATGTATAGCAATTTAAGACGTTAAATTGACTAAACATTTTGGCGCCGTAGCCGGGGAAGTGTAATTAGGAGACCTTATTTCTTACATCTGAAAAAAAATTAATAATCCTTGAGTATGCTCTCCTCCTGCACTTTGTGTGATCTAGAGGATCAGAAAAAGGATTGTTAAGTAAAAAAAGAGACAAAATAATAATTCTTGAGTATGCTCTCCTCCTGCACTCTGTGTGATCTGGAGGATCAAAAAAAGAATTGTTAAAAAAAAAAAAAAATGAAAAAATGAAACTCAAGTGCTTTGATAGGTTCAAATTGTCCAAAATTGTCTGGTTATGCTTTGTAGTGGTCTTCAAAACACTGTATCTTGTTCAAATAAAGTTTTGCCACTTAGCTGCAGAAACTGCCCTGATTCCGCAGCTAGCTGACAATTCCGCAGCTGTTTAACAATCCCGCAGCTGTTTCAAGGTTTAGCAGGTTATAGGCATCTAATGAAAAAACCGACCACATGGGCATCTCCAGAATTGTCCCGACATGGATCCTATCCTAGTCACCCAGCTCAGATCGATGAAAAATCAGCCTAGGACCTCAGTCAAAGTCATGTTTTTAGCATGTTTTTCTTGAAGTATTTGCTGCCTGAAATTGAAAATCATTAATCATTTTTATAAAATTTTACAATTTCAGAAAAGAAAAAGAAAAACAATCTATGGCTATCTCCATTCCTAGTTTTCATTGTGGCTTCAAAAAAAAAAAAAAAAAACTGCCTCCTTGATCAAGCTTTGGCCTGAAATAAACATGCAACATAAATAAAATAAAATAAAATAAAAAAAAGAAGAAGAAAATTGCACTGTATATATGAAAAAAAATTAGATTGAAGCAAGGACTTTTTTTTTTAGAAAAATCTAGTGTCATGCTTCAAAGGGGTATTAAGTGTCTCTGCCATGGTGTATCATCATACCAAGTTCTACTGAGATCTGAATCTTCAACTGATTGTCCTCCTACATTCAATCTAATCATGGTCTCCAATGTGATGCTTAAGTCAATATTGTATGGTACATTCAGTCCAGCAAGCATTGGCTGCGTCATGTTGATCAGGTCAGGAATAGATACAATCTCAATCCCCTTCACAAATACATAAGATTTGTTGCCCTTCTCTGGAACAAAACTGTAGGTGGATTCCCCTGTGAAAATATCTTCCTTTTGGACATCGAAATTCCTACCTATGATGCTGCACAACGCCGAGAGGATATACCTCCCTTCAAGGAAATCCGTCCGGACACAGCCCTCCGTACACCGCAACAGCCTTAGTCTATAAAGCAAGGATCTCCAAGAGGGTCGTTCTCAGGACCACTAACTAATTCAAAGGAAGGAACTCCAAAGAAATCAAGACAGTGCAATTGCAAAAATTCCCGCTGCCTGAAATTGTATTGTGAATACTTCGCATCTGGGAAATACTGTGATGGATGAAACTGTGAGAAGAGAAGCTGTTGATGTGATACTTGAGCATAATCCTATCTTTTGAGCTTTGGGTATTCAGGGAAGCCTTCTGTGACTCCATACAGGCCGAATGCAAATTCATGAAAGACAGAGCAGTAAAAATTGTTAACTCAGGAAAAAACGTAACAACAGAAAAAACGTCAAACTTCACACCTTCGATTCTCCCAAACAGAGATGAATTTCAAAACATTAAAACATGGGTTTTTTCCCTAGCTGGGTTAATTAAATAACCCAGAAACCGTTTGGGAAAATTCGTGGCGGTCTGGGAGAAATCTTCGGTTCTTTGGAGCCTCTTTCTTGCTGCCGCGTGAAAAAAAACTGAAGTTGAATTGATTAACTGATAGTTTAAATGTGTGATTCGACCCCGCGTGTCTGAGGAAAGGAATTATAATTGGGATCAATCATATGCTGGCATCTAAAACCAATTATACACCTTTACAAGTCTTCCATCTTATTCAATTCGAACCTGTTTAGAGACGTGTTCCAATTGAACACGACTCTCTGCCATTAAATCTCATGAAGACGCTGTCGGTTAAATGTTGGGAAAAAAATCATGTTTGAAGAACTCAAGGAAATGAAGGGATTCCCTCACATTTCAGATTACTCGTCCTAAAATCTACTCTAGAGATAATTGACGGTTGTTGTGATTTCTAGGAAAAAATACGCGTCCCTTTCCTATCAACAGAACAACAAACACTCAATGCGAAAGCCTAATTACACACTAGCATGACTGATAAAAGGGTACAGAGATAGGGTTCCTCAGTTACAATTTGCTCAAGATCTTGATGTACTTTCAAACAGGTAAGTGTTTCTTTTAGTACGAAATTTTGCATATCAACATATTCGAATACTTAGTGAAACCACATACCTGTTTCAAAATTTAGTAGCCTAACTTTTGACTCACTAATCTTGATTATGGGAAGCAAGAAAATAGAATCCGGATCAGTATACACCACTTGCGTCAATTTTTTTTATTGCATTCTGCATTTATTGTGATTTAGGGGTGAAAATGTATGCTCCACCAAGTGCTCAGGAAATGACTTACTATGAACATGTTCAGAAGCACCATGAGGAGAAAGGTTGTTTGTATGCCTGCCTCTTCACCATGTGCTGCTGATTTTGCTGTTACAAAACCTGCGAGTGCTGCATGGATATACTCTGTTGTTGCTCCCATACAAGAAATTCATGTCACAATAAATAAATAAATAAATAAACATTAAGATTTGGACTCCAAAGGATCAAAATAATTTTGCTATGGACTTTTTGTCATATGATCCCCTGATATGATCTGAGGTTTTTGTTGTAATTACTACACTCTGTTTCAAGCCACTCCATTTCACAGCACTTTCTACACTCTGCACTTTCCGCAGCCATTTAGCGATTCCGCAGCCATTTAGCGATTCCGCAGCCATCTGGTGATTCCGCAACTGTTTTGTTAAACTCTAGGTTGTAGGTGTCATCAGGCAAAGCAGGTCACATGGGTAGCTAGGGAAATGTCAGTACATGGATGGTGTCCTATCCATTCGGTCAAATTTGCTGAAAAAGACCCCGGTCAAAGGGAAGTCAAATTGGGTGTTATCATAAAGTCGCCACACTGAGTCGCCACACTAAGTCGCCGCATGTCAAGGAAAAAATAATAATTTTGAATCAATGAAATGAACAAGTTATTTTCTCACTTTTCTGAAGGTATTGATTAATTTTGGACTGATAATGAAAATTGAATGGCTAACTTTTTATTCAAGATTTTTAGCTACAGAGCTGTTCCTCAATTCCGCAGCCAGAAAAACCTCATTGTTCAAATCAGCCTATCTTTCTCATACAAAATCAGATTTTGATGATTTAAGTACCATTGGAAAGATCTCAACAAGATCTATACAATGAGAAATATATCATTAGAGTTTGAAATGGCAAATAATGAAATAAATTGCTGAAAAGAAGCAACATCAACTTGAGGCACTTATTCCAAAGCAGGTATAAATTCTTTTGATTTTTCCTTTGAGAACTTGTTTCATTAATACAAATTCTTAGTTTTGTGTGTAAATATCATAACTAGAGAGATTGATCACCTCTCTCCTTTGATAATCTTACATTCCATTGCAGAAGAAGTATTAGTTTTTTTGCAGGTTCCAGGAGGAAGGACAAATGACTACAAGAGAATGGTGTCTCTTTAGGAGACCAATTTGTTTCATAAGAGGATGATCAGCAACAAAGAGGAAATATGCTGATGCAAAATCAGATCCAAACACTTGAAAAAAAACTTTCAGATACTTTTGTCTCCATCACATCCATCCTTCATAATAAACCATTCACCTCATTCCACTCCATATTTTCCATTTTCATTCACATACACTTTCCATCTCTTTTTGTCCATTCATAACCCACAAATAAAAGCAAGAGGCTCATTCACATGCTTATTGCCATTGCCATTTCTGTTCTCCATTGCCATTTTCCATTTCCATTTTCCATTCCTTGTCATTTTCATTCTGCAAATAAGCCCTGCTTCAATGCAAATTATTGAGTCCATAGTCCTTTGAGTCTAATTTCTTTGTAAAAACACCTTGAGGCTTGCATGCCTTAATGGCAAGTCCTCATGCTGACAAACAATGGGAATACATTAATGTCCCTTGTTCGTTAGATCTTCTAGGTGACTCGACATCAGCAAATTCATTCGTACCTAGCAAGATGTGTTTGGGCATCTTGACTCTCATTGTCATCAATGGTGAGAGATCTCATGTTGACTAGCGGCATCCATTAATGACCACTAAGCCAACAATTTCCTACTATGTTCGACATCAGAACATCTTTTCACATAGTAGGAATTGTACCAATGAGTTTTGAAGACATGAAGACTATTATTTTCAGCATTTTGGAGCAGATTCAGCAAGTTTTAGTAGAAGCAATAAAAAGCCATCTTATCTCTCTATCCATGACTCCTCTTGATCAGCCACTTGAAGAAGAATATGATCAGAAGTTTTCAGCCACCACACATACAACTCATCCATTCCAAAGGGTAAGTGAAGGTACGGCATTTTCTAACTTTTAACCATAGAATTCCATAAAAAGCTAGAATGATAATTGTTGGAAAAACATTTCTCTTCCTCATTGCATAAAATTGTCAATACCATCAGTTGGGGGGCGGGGGAATACATTCATATTCATATCTTGCCATGTCCATATCATATTCAAGAGCTCACATACTTCCAACATATATTAAATATTACATTGCTATTATGAGCATACAATGGCTTTTGAAAAAGTGCTTAAAGGATAAATTGGATACAAACAAAATCATGGTTGTCACACAAGAACCAACCATCATGCAATCCAATAAAGATATACTTTGCAAAAATAATCAAAATATCATTATGCAAAGTTCAAAGATCAAAATAGAAGGCAACAATAAAAAAAATGGTTGTAACACAAGAACCAACCATGTTGCAATTCAAGTGAAACACTTTGCAGAAATATGAAGTTATCAAATGATATCATGCAAAGTTAAGCCAAAGCTCAAGGATCAAAAGAGTTAATGTAATATATATTGCATGAGGACATGCAATAGCTTCAGTTGCGGGGTATGTTGAGTCTTGAAAATGTCATTCATTTCCATTACACTTTCATTATTATGTCCATTATATCACCTCCATTTCACCTCCATTTCACTACTATGTCACCACATTCATCCCACTTTTATTATCATTGGGCTACCTTTATGTTTTTCCAATATTTATTATTTCTAAGCCTTTTAAGTGAATTTGTGGTTAAACATTAGAAAATAATGTGCATATGCTTATACCTAACAAATGGGTTGAGTTTGTTGACATGTGTAGGTTGAAAGGAGACTTCTAGAAGACCCTTATGTGGCACTCTAAGGCTAAATTCGAATTTGGTTGGAAAGAATCATGGGATCATGAGGATATGTGTCACATCTCCTAATTGTATTGTAACTCTAAAAGACATGTGTCTTATCAGTTCCTATTTTGATTAGGACTCTAGAGGTAGAGGGAGAGATTCATGGATTATCATTAATGAGATGGCTCTCATCTTTTTGTATAAATAGGAGGTCTCTCTCCTTCATTAGTTAGTCTCTCTTTAGTCTTTCCTTTAGTCTTTTCTTAGTCCTTTTAGCTTGTTAGTCCCATGGCTTTTGAAAGCTGTTGTACTTTGTATTTTTGAAGAAATTGAATAAAGCTTTGATGTTCTCAACATGGAAGGAGATGTGAAGTAGATGTCATGGAGCATATTAGGATGTAAGTAGATTAGATTTCATTTTGTAAATATTGCTTTGTAGAATGTAAGGTAGATTAGATTTTCATTCATGCAATTCTAATTTATGCAAGTGTGTTTAATTTTTCTTTGATTTCATAGGTAGAAGGGGGCCCCTGCCTTGTACAGTTTGAATTACTGCATTTTATTTTTTTTCCCGGGATTGTGTGTTGTATTTGCTTTAATATCTAATGGTAGTTGCAGTTGTCTTATTCATAGTGCTGCCCTTTTTACTCTGTTTTCTAGATTAGCTTTTAGTTTAGTTTTACAAGTTGTATGCTAACTAATTTATGGTCTCTTTATCATGAATTATTTATCTTTAAGATAACCAAATACTAATGAATTGCAGCTTGTTTTGAAGTAGTCTTGGCTTGTAGCACTAATTCTTTTTCCACTTGTTACACATAATCATGTATGTAGGAAGCAGTATGATGGAAAAGGCATAGTAGTGTTATAATTTGTCATTTAGAGTTTTTATCATTTCTTGGATTTGTCTTTAGCTACTTCCTAATCGTGTTTTACACAGTACTATGTGATAGAAGCAGGGAGTTAGGAAGAGATAACCATTATCATCAGTCCTTGAAGTGATTTTCTTATTTCTTTTATTTGCAGCAATATGACTAGTGACTAATGTCATTAGAATGTGGTCATTTACTTTCAAGTCATTTCAAGTTCTTTGCTTTCAGTTTCATTTCAAGTTATTTCTTTCAAGCTCTTTCTTTGCAAGTTTAAAGTTTGATTACTTTCTAGACTTATTTCTAACTACTTCTTAATCGTGTTTAACATAGTACTATATGTTGAAGCAGGGAGTTAGGAAGAGTTGAACATTATAACTGGTCTTTAAAGTGGTTTTTCTTACTTGTCACCTTAGAGCTTGATTACTTTTTGGACTTATTTCTAATCATGCTTAACATAGTACTATATGTTGAAAGCAGAAGGTTAGGAAGAGTTGAACATTATAACTTTATAAAACAACGAAGTAAGAAAGAGGTTAACTAAGCACATATAGTGCACCACACTTCATCAGTTTACGATACCCGGATTGATGATTTATGTAGAGCAATTTAAGACGTTAAATTGACTAAACATTTTGGCGCCGTTTCCGGGGAAGTGTAATTAGGAGACCTTATTTCTTACATCTGAAAAAAAATTAATAATCCTTGAGTATGCTCTCCTCCTGCACTTTGTGTGATCTAGAGGATCAGAAAAAGGATTGTTAAGTAAAAAAAGAGACAAAATAATAATTCTTGAGTATGCTCTCCTCCTGCACTCTGTGTGATCTGGAGGATCAAAAAAAGAATTGTTAAAAAAAAAAAAAAATGAAAAAATGAAACTCAAGTGCTTTGATAGGTTCAAATTGTCCAAAATTGTCTGGTTATGCTTTGTAGTGGTCTTCAAAACACTGTATCTTGTTCAAATAAAGTTTTGCCACTTAGCTGCAGAAACTGCCCTGATTCCGCAGCTAGCTGACAATTCCGCAGTTGTTTAACAATCCCGCAGCTGTTTCAAGGTTTAGCAGGTTATAGGCATCTAATGAAAAAACCGACCACATGGGCATCTCCAGAATTGTCCCGACATGGATCCTATCCTAGTCACCCAGCTCAGATCGATGAAAAATCAGCCTAGGACCTCAGTCAAAGTCATGTTTTTAGCATGTTTTTCTTGAAATATTTGCTGCCTGAAATTGAAAATCATTAATCATTTTTATAAAATTTTACAATTTCAGAAAAGAAAAAGAAAAACAATCTATGGCTATCTCCATTCCTAGTTTTCATTGTGGCTTCAAAAAAAAAAAAAAAATCTGCCTCCTTGATCAAGCTTTGGCTTGAAATAAACATGCAACATAAATAAATAAAAAATAAAAAAAAAAAAAGAAGAAAATTGCACTGTATATATGAAAAAAAATTAGATTGAAGCAAGGACTTTTTTTTTTAGAAAAATCTAGTGTCATGCTTCAAAGGGGTATTAAGTGTCTCTGCCATGGTGTATCATCATACCAAGTTCTACTGAGATCTGAATCTTCAACTGATTGTCCTCCTACATTCAATCTAATCATGGTCTCCAATGTGATGCTTAAGTCAATATTGTATGGTACATTCAGTCCAGCAAGCATTGGCTGCGTCATGTTGATCAGGTCAGGAATAGATACAATCTCAATCCCCTTCACAAATACATAAGATTTGTTGCCCTTCTCTGGAACAAAACTGTAGGTGGATTCCCCTGTGAAAATATCTTCCTTTTGGACATCGAAATTCCTACCTATGATGCTGCACAACGCCCAGAGGATATACCTCCCTTCAAGGAAATCCGTCCGGACACAGCCCTCCGTACACCGCAACAGCCTTAGTCTATAAAGCAAGGATCTCCAAGAGGGTCATTCTCAGGACCACTAACTAATTCAAAGGAAGGAACTCCAAAGAAATCAAGACAGTGCAATTGCAAAAATTCCCGCTGCTTGAAATTGTATTGTGAATACTTCGCATCTGGGAAATACTGTGATGGATGAAACTGTGAGAAGAGAAGCTGTTGATGTGATACTTGAGCGTAATCCTATCTTTTGATCTGTGGGTATTCAGGGAAGCCTTCTGTGACTCTCGAATGCAAATTCATGAAAGACAGAGCAGTAAAAATTGTTAACTCAGGAAAAAACGTAACAACAGAAAAAACGTCAAACTTCACACCTTCGATTCTCGCTAGGTGGGTTAGTTAGATAACCCAGAAACCGTTTGGGAAAATTCGTGGCGGTCTGGGAGAAATCTTCGGTTCTTTGGAGCCTCTTTCTTGCTGCCGCGTGAAAACAAACTGAAGTTCAATTGATTAACTGATAGTTTAAATGTGTGATTCGACCCCGCGTGTCTGAGGAAAGGAATTCTAATTGGGATCAATCATATGCTGGCATCTAAAACCAATTATACACCTTTACACGCCTTCCATCTTATTCAATTCGAACCTGTTTAGAGACGTGTTCCAATTGAACACGACTCTCTGCCATTAAATCTCATGAAGACGCTGTCGGTTAAATGTTGGGAAAAAAATCATGTTTGAAGAACTCAGGGAAATGAAGGATTCCCTCACATTTCAGATTACTCGTCCTAAAAATCTACTCTAGAGATAATTGACGGTTGTTGTGATTTCCAGGAAAAAATACGCGTCCCTTTCCTATCAACAGAACAACAAACACTCAATGCGAAAGCCTAATTACACACTGGCATGACTGATAAAAGGGTACAGAGATAGGGTTCCTCAGTTACAATTTGCTCAAGATCTTGATTTACTTTCAAACAGGTAAGTGTTTCTTTTAGTACGAAATTTTGCATATCAACATATTCGAATACTTAGTGAAACCACATACCTGTTTCAAAATTTAGTAGCCTAACTTTTGACTCACTAATCTTGATTATGGGAAGCAAGAAAATAGAATCCGGATCAGTATACACCACTTGCGTCAATTTTTTTTATTGCATTCTGCATTTATTGTGATTTAGGGGTGAAAATGTATGCTCCACCAAGTGCTCAGGAAATGACTTACTATGAACATGTTCAGAAGCACCATGAGGAGAAAGGTTGTTTGTATGCCTGCCTCTTCACCATGTGCTGCTGATTTTGCTGTTACAAAACCTGCGAGTGCTGCATGGATATACAAGAAATTCATGTCACAATAAATAAATAAATAAATTAAAAAAAAAAAAAAACATTAAGATTTGGACTCCAAAGGATCAAAATAATTTTGCTATGGACTTTTTGTCATATGATCCCCTGATATGATCTGAGGTTTTTGTTGTAATTACTACACTCTGTTTCAAGCCACTCCATTTCACAGCACTTTCTACACTGCACTTTCCGCAGCCATTTAGCGATTCCGTAGCCATCTGGTGATTCCGCAGCTGTTTTGTTAAACTCTAGGTTGTAGTGTCATCAGGCAAAGCAGGTCACATGGGTAGCTAGGGAAATGTCAGTACATGGATGGTGTCCTATCCATTCGGTCAAATTTGCTGAAAAAGACCCCGGTCAAAGGGAAGTCAAATTGGGTGTTATCATAAAGTCGCCACACTGAGTCGCCACACTAAGTCGCCGCATGTCAAGGAAAAAATAATAATTTTGAATCAATGAAATGAATAAGTTATTTTCTCACTTTTCTGAAGGTATTGATTAATTTTGGACTGATAATGAAAATTGAATGGCTAACTTTTTATTCAAGATTTTTAGCTACAGAGCTGTTCCTCAATTCCGCAGCCAGAAAAACCTCATTGTTCAAATCAGCCTATCTTTCTCATACAAAATCAGATTTTGATGATTTAAGTACCATTGGAAAGATCTCAACAAGATCTATACAATGAGAAATATATCATTAGAGTTTGAAATGGCAAATAATGAAATAAATTGCTGAAAAGAAGCAACATCAACTTGAGGCACTTATTCCAAAGCAGGTATAAATTCTTTTGATTTTTCCTTTGAGAACTTGTTTCATTAATACAAATTCTTAGTTTTGTGTGTAAATATCATAACTAGAGAGATTGATCACCTCTCTCCTTTGATAATCTTACATTCCATTGCAGAAGAAGTATTAGTTTTTTTGCAGGTTCCAGGAGGAAGGACAAATGACTACAAGAGAATGGTGTCTCTTTAGGAGACCAATTTGTTTCATAAGAGGATGATCAGCAACAAAGAGGAAATATGCTGATGCAAAATCAGATCCAAACACTTGAAAAAAAACTTTCAGATACTTTTGTCTCCATCACATCCATCCATCACATCCATACTTCATAATAAACCATTCACCTCATTCCACTCCATATTTTCCATTTTCATTCACATACACTTTCCATCTCTTTTTGTCCATTCATAACCCACAAATAAAAGCAAGAGGCTCATTCACATGCTTATTGCCATTGCCATTTCTGTTCTCCATTGCCATTTTCCATTTCCATTTTCCATTCCTTGTCATTTTCATTCTGCAAATAAGCCCTGCTTCAATGCAAATTATTGAGTCCATAGTCCTTTGAGTCTAATTTCTTTGTAAAAACACCTTGAGGCTTGCATGCCTTAATGGCAAGTCCTCATGCTGACAAACAATGGGAATACATTAATGTCCCTTGTTCGTTAGATCTTCTAGGTGACTCGACATCAGCAAATTCATTCGTACCTAGCAAGATGTGTTTGGGCATCTTGACTCTCATTGTCATCAATGGTGAGAGATCTCATGTTGACTAGCGGCATCCATTAATGGCCACTAAGCCAACAATTTCCTACTATGTTCAACATCAGAACATCTTTTCACATAGTAGGAATTGTGCCAATGAGTTTTGAAGACATGAAGACTATTATTTTCAGCATTTTGGAGCAGATTCAGCAAGTTTTAGTAGAAGCAATAAAAAGCCATCTTATCTCTCTATCCATGACTCCTCTTGATCAGCCACTTGAAGAAGAATATGATCAGAAGTTTTCAGCCACCACACATACAACTCATCCATTCCAAAGGGTAAGTGAAGGTACGGCATTTTCTAACTTTTAACCATAGAATTCCATAAAAAGCTAGAATGATAATTGTTGGAAAAACATTTCTCTTCCTCATTGCATAAAATTGCCAATACCATCAGTTGGGGGGGGGGGAATACATTCATATTCATATCTTGCCATGTCCATATCATATTCAAGAGCTCACATACTTCCAACATATATTAAATATTACATTGCTATTATGAGCATACAATGGCTTTTGAAAAAGTGCTTAAAAGATAAATTGGATACAAACAAAATCATGGTTGTCACACAAGAACCAACCATCATGCAATCCAATAAAGATATACTTTGCAACAATAATCAAAATATCATTATGCAAATTTCAAAGATCAAAATAGAAGGCAACAATAAAAAAAATGGTTGTAACACAAGAACCAAACATGTTGCAATTCAAGTGAAACACTTTGCAGAAATATGAAGTTATCAAATGATATCATGCAAAGTTAAGCCAAAGCTCAAGGATCAAAAGAGTTAATGTAATATATATTGCATGAGGACATGCAATAGCTTCAGTTGGGGGGTTTGTTGAGTCTTGAAAATGTCATTCATTTCCATTACACTTTCACTATTATGTCCATTATATCACCTCCATTTCACCTCCATTTCACTACTATGTCACCACATTCATCCCACTTTTATTATCATTGGGCTACCTTTATGTTTTTCCAATATTTATTATTTCTAAGCCTTTTAAGTGAATTTGTGGTTAAACATTAGAAAATAATGTGCATATGCTTATACCTAACAAATGGGTTGAGTTTGTTGACATGTGTAGGTTGAAAGGAGACTTCTAGAAGACCCTTATGTGGCACTCTAAGGCCAAATTCGAATTTGGTTGGAAAGAATCATGGGATCATGAGGATATGTGTCACATCTCCTAATTGTATTGTAACTCTAAAAGACATGTGTCTTATCAGTTCCTATTTTGATTAGGACTCTAGAGGTAGAGGGAGAGATTCATGGATTATCATTAATGAGATGGCTCTCATCTTTTTGTATAAATAGGAGGTCTCTCTCCTTCATTAGTTAGTCTCTCTTTAGTCTTTCCTTTAGTCTTTTCTTAGTCCTTTTAGCTTGTTAGTCCCATGGCTTTTGAAAGCTGTTGTACTTTGTATTTTTGAAGAAATTGAATAAAGCTTTGATGTTCTCAACATGGAAGGAGATGTGAAGTAGATGTCATGGAGCATATTAGGATGTAAGTAGATTAGATTTCATTTTGTAAATATTGCTTTGTAGAATGTAAGGTAGATTAGATTTTCATTCATGCAATTCTAATTTATGCAAGTGTGTTTAATTTTGCTTTGATTTCATAGGTAGAAGGGGGCCCCTGTCTTGTACAGTTTGAATTACTGCATTTTATTTTTTTTCCCGGGATTGTGTGTGTTGTATTTGCTTTAATATCTAATGGTAGTTGCAATTGTCTTATTCATAGTGCTGCCCTTTTTACTCTGTTTTCTAGATTAGCTTTTAGTTTAGTTTTACAAGTTGTATGCTAACTAATTTATGGTCTCTTTATCATGAATTATTTATCTTTAAGATAACCAAATACTAATCAATTGCAGCTTGTTTTGAAGTAGTCTTGGCTTGTAGCACTAATTCTTTTTCCACTTGTTACACATAATCATGTATGTAGGAAGCAGTATGATGGAAAAGGCATAGTAGTGTTATAATTTGTCATTTAGAGTTTTTATCATTTCTTGGATTTGTCTTTAGCTACTTCCTAATCATGTTTTACACAGTACTATGTGATAGAAGCAGGGAGTTAGGAAGAGATAACCATTATCATCAGTCCTTGAAGTGATTTTCTTATTTCTTTTATTTGCAGCAATATGAGTAGTGACTAATGCCATTAGAATGTGGTCATTTACTTTCAAGTCATTTCAAGTTTTTTGCTTTCAGTTTCATTTCAAGTTATTTCTTTCAAGCTCTTTCTTTGCAAGTTTAAAGTTTGATTACTTTCTAGACTTATTTCTAACTACTTCTTAATCGTGTTTAACATAGTACTATATGTTGAAGCAGGAAGTTAGGAAGAATTGAACATTATAACTGGTCTTTAAAGTGGTTTTTCTTACTTGTCACCTTAGAGCTTGATTACTTTTTGGACTTATTTCTAATCATGCTTAACATAGTACTATATGTTGAAAGCAGAAGGTTAGGAAGAGTTGAACATTATAACTTTATAAAACAACGAAGTAAGAAAGAGGTTAACTAAGCACATATAGTGCACTACACTTCATCAGTTTACGATATCCGGATTGATAATTTATGTAGAGCAATTTAAGACGTTAAATTGACTAAACATTTTGGCGCCGTTGCCGAGGAAGTGTAATTAGGAGACCTTATTTCTTACATCTGAAAAAAAATTAATAATCCTTGAGTATGCTCTCCTCCTGCACTTTGTGTGATCTAGAGGATCAGAAAAATGATTGTTAAGTAAAAAAAGAGACAAAAATAATAATTCTTGAGTATGCTCTCCTCCTGCACTCTGTGTGATCTGGAGGATCAGAAAAAGAATTGTTAAAAAAAAATTGAAAAAATGAAACTCAAGTGCTTTGATAGGTTCAAATTGTCCAAAATTGTCTGGTTATGCTTTGTAGTGGTCTTCAAAACACTGTATCTTGTTCAAATAAGGTTTTGCCACTTAGCTGCAGAAACTGCCCTGATTCCGCAGCTAGCTGACAATTCCGCAGCTGTTTAACAATCCCGCAGCTGTTTCAAGGTTTAGCAGGTTATAGGCATCTAATGAAACCGACCACATGGGCATCTCCAGAATTGTCCCGACATGGATCCTATCCTAGTCACCCAGCTCAGATCGATGAAAAACTAGCCTAGGACCTCAGTCAAAGTCATGTTTTTAGCATGTTTTTCTTGAAGTATTTGCTGCCTGAAATTGAAAATCATTAATCATTTTTATAAAATTTTACAATTTCAGAAAAGAAAAAGAAAAACAATCTATGGCTATCTCCATTCCTAGTTTTCATTGTGGCTTCAAAAAAAAAAAAAAAATCATCCTCCTTGATCAAGCTTTGGCCTGAAATAAACATGCAAGATAAATAAATAAATATAAAAAAAAAAAAAAAAAAAAATTGCACTGTATATATGAAAAAAAATTAGATTGAAGCAAGGACTTTCTTTTTTAGAAAAATCTAGTGTCATGCTTCAAAGGGGTATTAAGTGTCTCTGCTATGGTGTATCATCATACCAAGTTCTACTGAGATCTGAATCTTCAACTGATTGTCCTCCTACATTCAATCTAATCATGGTCTCCAATGTGATGCTTAAGTCAATATTGTATGGTACATTCAGTCCAGCAAGCATTGGCTGCGTCATGTTGATCAGGTCAGGAATAGATACAATCTCAATCCCCTTCACAAATACATAAGATTTGTTGCCCTTCTCTGGAACAAAACTGTAGGTGGATTCCCCTGTGAAAATATCTTCCTTTTGGACATCGAAATTCCTACATATGATGCTGCACAACGCCCAGAGGATATACCTCCCTTCAAGGAAATCCGTCCGGACACAGCCCTGCGTACACCGCAACAGACTTAGTCTATAAAGCAAGGATCTCCAAGAGGGTCGTTCTCAGGACCACTAACTAATTCAAAGGAAGGAACTCCAAAGAAATCAAGACAGTGAAATTGCAAAAATTCCCGCTGCCTGAAATTGTATTGTGAATACTTCGCATCTGGGAAATACTGTGATGGATGAAACTGTGAGAAGAGAAGCTATTGATGTGATACTTGAGTGTAATCCTATCTTTTGAGCTGTGGGTATTTAGGGAAGCCTTCTGTGACTCCATACAGGCCGAATGCAAATTCATGAAAGACAGAGCAGTAAAAATTGTTAACTCAGGAAAAAAACGTAACAACAGAAAAAACGTCAAAATTCACACCTTCGATTCTCCCAAACAGAGATGAATTTCAAAACATTAGAACATGGGTTTTTTCCCTAGGTGGGTTAATTAGATAACCCAGAAACCGTTTGGGAAAATTCGTGGCGGTCTGGGAGAAATCTTCGGTTCTTTGGAGCCTCTTTCTTGCTGCCGCGTGAAAAAAAACTGAAGTTGAATTGATTAACTGATAGTTTAAATGTGTGATTCGACTCCGCGTGTCTGAGGAAAGGAATTCTAATTGGGATCAATCATATGCTGGCATCTAAAACCAATTATACACCTTTACACGCCTTCCATCTTATTCAATTCGAACCTGTTTAGAGACGTGTTCCAATTGAACACGACTCTCTGCCATTAAATCTCATGAAGACGCTGTCGGTTAAATGTTGGGAAAAAAATCATGTTTGAAGAACTCAGGGAAATGAAGGATTCCCTCACATTTCAGATTACTCGTCCTAAAATATACTCTAGAGATAATTGACGGTTGTTGTGATTTCTAGGAAAAAATACGCGTCCCTTTCCTATCAACAGAACAACAAACACTCAATGCGAAAGCCTAATTACACACTGGCATGACTGATAAAAGGGTACAGAGATAGGGTTCCTCAGTTACAATTTGCTCAAGATCTTGATTTACTTTCAAACAGGTAAGTGTTTCTTTTAGTACGAAATTTTGCATATCAACATATTCGAATACTTAGTGAAACCACATACCTGTTTCAAAATTTAGTAGCCTAACTTTTGACTCACTAATCTTGATTATGGGAAGCAAGAAAATAGAATCCGGATCAGTATACACCACTTGCGTCAATTTTTTTTATTGCATTCTGCATTTATTGTGATTTAGGGGTGAAAATGTATGCTCCACCAAGTGCTCAGGAAATGACTTACTATGAACATGTTCAGAAGCACCATGAGGAGAAAGGTTGTTTGTATGCCTGCCTCTTCACCATGTGCTGTTGATTTTGCTGTTACAAAACTTGCGAGTGCTGCATGGATATACTCTGCTGTTGCTCCCATACAAGAAATTCATGTCACAATAAATAAATTAAAAAAAAAAAAAAAAACATTAAGATTTGGACTCCAAAGGATCAAAATAATTTTGCTATGGACTTTTTGTCATATGATCCCCTGATATGATCTGAGGTTTTTGTTGTAATTACTACACTCTGTTTCAAGCCACTCCATTTCACAGCACTTTCTACACTCTGCACTTTCCGCAGCCATTTAGCGATTCCGCAGCCATTTAGCGATTCCGCAGCCATCTGGTGATTCCGCAGCTGTTTTGTTAAACTCTAGGTTGTAGGTGTCATCAGGCAAAGCAGGTCACATGGGTAGCTAGGGAAATGTCAGTACATGGATGGTGTCCTATCCATTCGGTCAAATTTGCTGAAAAAGACCCCGGTCAAAGGGAAGTCAAATTGGGTGTTATCATAAAGTCGCCACACTGAGTCGCCACACTAAGTCGCCGCATGTCAAGGAAAAAATAATAATTTTGAATCAATGAAATGAACAAGTTATTTTCTCACTTTTCTGAAGGTATTGATTAATTTTGGACTGATAATGAAAATTGAATGGCTAACTTTTTATTCAAGATTTTTAGCTACAGAGCTGTTCCTCAATTCCGCAGCCAGAAAAACCTCATTGCTCAAATCAGCCTATCTTTCTCATACAAAATCAGATTTTGATGATTTAAGTACCATTGGAAAGATCTCAACAAGATCTATACAATGAGAAATATATCATTAGAGTTTGAAATGGAAAATAATGAAATAAATTGCTGAAAAGAAGCAACATCAACTTGAGGCACTTATTCCAAAGCAGGTATAAATTCTTTTGATTTTTCCTTTGAGAACTTGTTTCATTAATACAAATTCTTAATTTTGTGTGTAAATATCATAACTAGAGAGATTGATCACCTCTCTCCTTTGATAATCTTACATTCCATTGCAGAAGAAGTATTAGTTTTTTTGCAGGTTCCAGGAGGAAGGACAAATGACTACAAGAGAATGGTGTCTCTTTAGGAGACCAATTTGTTTCATAAGAGGATGATCAGCAACAAAGAGGAAATATGCTGATGCAAAATCAGATCCAAACACTTGAAAAAAAACTTTCAGATACTTTTGTCTCCATCACATCCATCCTTCATAATAAATCATTCACCTCATTCCACTCCATATTTTCCATTTTCATTCACATACACTTTCCATCTCTTTTTGTCCATTCATAACCCACAAATAAAAGCAAGAGGCTCATTCACATGCTTATTTCCATTGCCATTTCTGTTCTCCATTGCCATTTTCCATTTCCATTTTCCATTCCTTGTCATTTTCATTCTGCAAATAAGCCATGGTTCAATGCAAATTATTGAGTCTATAGTCCTTTGAGTCTAATTTCTTTGTAAAAACACCTTGAGGCCTTCATGCCTTAATGGCAAGTCCTCATGCTGACAAACAATGGGAATACATTAATGTCCCTTGTTCGTTAGATCTTCTAGGTGACTCGACATCAGCAAATTCATTCGTACCTAGCAAGATGTGTTTGGGCATCTTGACTCTCATTGTCATCAATGGTGAGAGATCTCGTGTTGACTAGCGGCATCCATTAATGACAACTAAGCCAACAATTTCCTACTATGTTCGACATCAGAACATCTTTTCACATAGTAGGAATTGTGCCAATGAGTTTTGAAGACATGAAGACTATTATTTTCAGCATTTTGGAGCAGATTCAGCAAGTTTTAGTAGAAGCAATAAAAAGTCATCTTATCTCTCTATCCATGACTCCTCTTGATCAGCCACTTGAAGAAGAATATGATCAGAAGTTTTCAGCCACCACACATACAACTCATCCATTCCAAAGGGTAAGTGAAGGTACGGCATTTTCTAACTTTTAACCATAGAATTCCATAAAAAGCTAGAATGATAATTGTTGGAAAAACATTTCTCTTCCTCATTGCATAAAATTGCCAATACCATCAGTTGGGGGGGGGGGGAATACATTCATATTCATATCTTACCATGTCCATATCATATTCAAGAGCTCACATACTTCCAACATATATTAAATATTACATTGCTATTATGAGCATACAATGGCTTTTGAAAAAGTGCTTAAAGGATAAATTGGATACAAACAAAATCATGGTTGTCACACAAGAACCAACCATCATGCAATGCAATAAAGATATACTTTGCAACAATAATCAAAATATCATTATGCAAAGTTCAAAGATCAAAATAGAAGGCAACAATAAAAAAAATAGTTGTAACACAAGAACCAACCATGTTGCAATTCAAGTGAAACACTTTGCAGAAATATGAAGTTATCAAATGATATCATGCAAAGTTAAGCCAAAGCTCAAGGATCAAAAGAGTTAATGTAATATATATTGCATGAGGACATGCAATAGCTTCAGTTGGGGGGTATGTTGAGTCTTGAAAATGTCATTCATTTCCATTACACTTTCACTATTATGTCCATTATATCACCTCCATTTCACCTCCATTTCACTACTATGTCACCACATTCATCCCACTTTTATTATCATTGGGCTACCTTTATGTTTTTCCAATATTTATTATTTCTAAGCCTTTTAAGTGAATTTGTGGTTAAACATTAGAAAATAATGTGCATATGCTTATACCTAACAAATGGGTTGAGTTTGTTGACATGTGTAGGTTGAAAGGAGACTTCTAGAAGACCCTTATGTGGCACTCTAAGGCCAAATTCGAATTTGGTTGGAAAGAATCATGGGATCATGAGGATATGTGTCACATCTCCTAATTGTATTGTAACTCTAAAAGACATGTGTCTTATCAGTTCCTATTTTGATTAGGACTCTAGAGGTAGAGGGAGAGATTCATGGATTATCATTAATGAGATGGCTCTCATCTTTTTGTATAAATAGGAGGTCTCTCTCCTTCATTAGTTAGTCTCTCTTTAGTCTTTCCTTTAGTCTTTTCTTAGTCCTTTTAGCTTGTTAGTCCCATGGCTTTTGAAAGCTGTTGTACTTTGTATTTTTGAAGAAATTGAATAAAGCTTTGATGTTCTCAATATGGAAGGAGATGTGAAGTAGATGTCATGGAGCATATTGGGATGTAAGTAGATTAGATTTCATTTTGTAAAGATTGCTTTGTAGAATGTAAGGTAGATTAGATTTTCATTCATGCAATTCTAATTTATGCAAGTGTGTTTAATTTTGCTTTGATTTCATAGGTAGAAGGGGGCCCCTGCCTTGTACAGTTTGAATTACTGCATTTTATTTTTTTTCCCGGGATTGTGTGTGTTGTATTTGCTTTAATATCTAATGGTAGTTGCAGTTGTCTTATTCATAGTGCTGTCCTTTTTACTCTGTTTTCTAGATTAGCTTTTAGTTTAGTTTTACAAGTTGTATGCTAACTAATTTATGGTCTCTTTATTATGAATTATTTATCTTTAAGAGAACCAAATACTAATGAATGTCAGCTTGTTTTGAAGTAGTCTTGGCTTGTAGCACTAATTCTTTTTTCACTTGTTACACATAATCATGTATGTAGGAAGCAGTATGATGGAAAAGGCATAGTAGTGTTATAATTTTTCATTTAGAGTTTTTATCATTTCTTGGATTTGTCTTTAGCTACTTCCTAATCGTGTTTTACACAGTACTATGTGATAGAAGCAGGGAGTTAGGAAGAGATAACCATTATCATCAGTCCTTGAAGTGATTTTCTTATTTCTTTTATTTGCAGCAATATGAGTAGTGACTAATGCCATTAGAATGTGGTCATTTACTTTCAAGTCATTTCAAGTTCTTTGCTTTCAGTTTCATTTCAAGTTATTTCTTTCAAGCTCTTTCTTTGCAAGTTTAAAGTTTGATTACTTTCTAGACTTATTTCTAACTACTTCTTAATCGTGTTTAACATAGTACTATATGTTGAAGTAGGGAGTTAGGAAGAGTTGAACATTATAACTAGTCTTTAAAGTGGTTTTTCTTACTTGTCACCTTAGAGCTTGATTACTTTTTGGACTTATTTCTAATCATGCTTAACATAGTACTATATGTTGAAAGCAGAAGGTTAGGAAGAGTTGAACATTATAACTTTATAAAACAACGAAGTAAGAAAGAGGTTAACTAAGCACATATAGTGCACCACACTTCATCAGTTTACGATACCCGGATTGATAATTTATGTAGAGCAATTTAAGACGTTAAATTGACTAAACATTTTGGCGCCGTTGCCGGGGAAGTGTAATTAGGAGACCTTATTTTTTACATCTAAAAAAAAATTAATAATCCTTGAGTATGCTCTCCTCCTGCACTTTGTTTGATCTAGAGGATCAGAAAAAGGATTGTTAAGTAAAAAAAGAGACAAAATAATAATTTTTGAGTATGCTCTCCTCCTGCACTCTGTGTGATCTGGAGGATCAGAAAAAGAATTGTTAAAAAAAAAAAAAAAATGAAAAAATGAAACTCAAGTGCTTTGATAGGTTCAAATTGTCCAAAATTGTCTGGTTATGCTTTGTAGTGGTCTTCAAAACACTGTATCTTGTTCAAATAAGGTTTTGCCACTTAGCTGCAGAAACTGCCCTGATTCCGCAGCTAGCTGACAATTCCGCAGCTGTTTAACAATCCCGCAGCTGTTTCAAGGTTTAGCAGGTTATAGGCATCTAATGAAAAAACCGACCACATGGGCATCTCCAGAATTGTCCCGACATGGATCCTATCGTAGTCACCCAGCTCAGATCGATGAAAAACCAGCCTAGGACCTCAGTCAAAGTCATGTTTTTAGCATGTTTTTCTTGAAGTATTTGCTGCCTGAAATTGAAAATCATTAATCATTTTTATAAAATTTTACAATTTCAGAAAAGAAAAAGAAAAACAATCTATGGCTATCTCCATTCCTAGTTTTCATTGTGGCTTCAAAAAAAAAAAAAAAAATCTGCCTCCTTGATCAAGCTTTGGCCTGAAATAAACATGCAACATAAATAAATAAATAAATAAATAAAAAGAAAGAAGAAAATTGCACTGTATATATGAAAAAAAATTAGATTGAAGCAAGGACTTTTTTTTTTAGAAAAATCTAGTGTCATGCTTCAAAGGGGTATTAAGTGTCTCTGCCATGGTGTATCATCATACCAAGTTCTACTGAGATCTGAATCTTCAACTGATTGTCCTCCTACATTCAATCTAATCATGGTATCCAATGTGATGCTTAAGTCAATATTGTATGGTACATTCAGTCCAGCAAGCATTGGCTGCGTCATGTTGATCAGGTCAGGAATAGATACAATCTCAATCCCCTTCACAAATACATAAGATTTGTTGCCCTTCTCTGGAACAAAACTGTAGGTGGATTCCCCTGTGAAAATATCTTCCTTTTGGACATCGAAATTCCTACCTATGATGCTGCACAACGCCCAGAGGATATACCTCCCTTCAAGGAAATCCATCCGGACACAGCCCTGTGTACACCGCAACAGCCTTAGTCTATAAAGCAAGGATCTCCAAGAGGGTCGTTCTCAGGACCACTAACTAATTCAAAGGAAGGAACTCCAAAGAAATCAAGACAGTGCAATTGCAAAAATTCCCGCTGCCTGAAATTGTATTGTGAATACTTCGCATCTGGGAAATACTGTGATGGATAAAACTATGAGAAGAGAAGCTGTTGATGTGATACTTGAGCGTAATCCTATCTTTTGAGCTGTGGGTATTCAGTGAAGCCTTCTGTGACTCCATACAGGCCGAATGCAAATTCATGAAAGACAGAGCAATAAAAATTGTTAACTCAGGAAAAAACGTAACAACAGAAAAAACGTCAAACTTCACACCTTCGATTCTCCCAAACAGAGACGAATTTCAAAAAATTATAACATGGGTTTTTTCCCTAGGTGGGTTAATTAGATAACCCAGAAATCGTTTGGGAAAATTCGTGGCGGTCTGGGAGAAATCTTCGGTTTTTTGGAGCCTCTTTCTTGCTGCCGCGTGAAAAAAAACTGAAGTTGAATTGATTAACTGATAGTTTAAATGTGTGATTCAACCCCGCGTGTCTGAGGAAAGGAATTCTAATTGGGATCAATCATATGCTGGCATCTAAAACCAATTATACACCTTTACACGCCTTCCATCTTATTCAATTAGAACCTGTTTAGAGACGTGTTCCAATTGAACACGACTCTCTGCCATTAAATCTCATGAAGACACTGTCGGTTAAATGTTGGGAAAAAAATCATGTTTGAAGAACTCAGGGAAATGAAGGGATTCCCTCACATTTCAGATTACTCGTCCTAAAATCTACTCTAGAGATAATTGACGGTTGTTGTGATTTCCAGGAAAAAATACGCGTCCCTTTCCTATCAACAAAACAACAAACACTCAATGCGAAAGCCTAATTACACACTGGCATGACTGATAAAAGGGTACAGAGATAGGGTTCCTCAGTTGCAATTTGTTCAAGATCTTGATTTACTTTCAAACAGGTAAGTGTTTCTTTTAGTACGAAATTTTGCATATCAACATATTCGAATACTTAGTGAAACCACATACCTATTTCAAAATTTAGTAGCCTAACTTTTGACTCACTAATCTTGATTATGGGAAGCAAGAAAATAGAATCCGGATCAGTATACACCACTTGCGTCAATTTTTTTTATTGCATTCTGCATTTATTGTGATTTAGGGGTGAAAATGTATGCTCCACCAAGTGCTCAGGAAATGACTTACTATGAACATGTTCAGAAGCACCATGAGGAGAAAGGTTGTTTGTATGCCTGCCTCTTCACCATGTGCTGCTGATTTTGCTGTTACAAAACCTGCGAGTGCTGCATGGATATACTCTGCTGTTGCTCCCATACAAGAAATTCATGTCACAATAAATAAAAGAAATAAAAAAAATAAAAAATAAAAAAAACATTAAGATTTGGACTCCAAAGGATCAAAATAATTTTGCTATGGACTTTTTGTCATATGATCCCCTGATATGATCTGAAGTTTTTGTTGTAATTACTACACTCTGTTTCAAGCCACTCCATTTCACAGCACTTTCTACACTCTGCACTTTCTGCAGCCATTTAGCGATTCCGCAGCCATTTAGCGATTCCGCAGCCATCTGGTGATTCCGCAACTGTTTTGTTAAACTCTAGGTTGTAGGTGTCATCAGGCAAAGCAGGACACATGGGTAGCTAGGGAAATGTCAGTACATGGATGGTGTCCTATCCATTCGGTCAAATTTGCTGAAAAAGACCCCGGTCAAAGGGAAGTCAAATTGGGTGTTATCATAAAGTCGCCACACTAAGTCGCCGCATGTCAAGGAAAAAATAATAATTTTGAATCAATGAAATGAACAAGTTATTTTCTCACTTTTCTGAAGGTATTGATTAATTTTGGACTGATAATGAAAATTGAATGGCTAACTTTTTATTCAAGATTTTTAGCTACAGAGCTGTTCCTCAATTCCGTAGCCAGAAAAACCTCATTGTTCAAATCAGCCTATCTTTCTCATACAAAATCAGATTTTGATGATTTAAGTACCATTGGAAAGATCTCAACAAGATCTATACAATGAGAAATATATCATTAGAGTTTGAAATGGCAGATAATGAAATAAATTGTTGAAAAGAAGCAACATCAACTTGAGGCACTTATTCCAAAGCAGGTATAAATTCTTTTGATTTTTCCTTTGAGAACTTGTTTCATTAATACAAATTCTTAGTTTTGTGTGTAAATATCATAACTAGAGAGATTGATCACCTCTCTCCTTTGATAATCTTACATTCCATTGCAGAAGAAGTATTAGTTTTTTTGCAGGTTCCAGGAGGAATGACAAATGACTACAAGAGAATGGTGTCTCTTTAGGAGACCAATTTGTTTCATAAGAGGATGATCAGCAACAAAGAGGAAATATGCTGATGCAAAATCAGATCCAAACACTTGAAAAAAAACTTTCAGATACTTTTGTCTCCATCACATCCATCCATCACATCCATACTTCATAATAAACCATTCACCTCATTCCACTCCATATTTTCCATTTTCATTCACATACACTTTCCATCTCTTTTTATCCATTCATAACCCACAAATAAAAGCAAGAGGCTCATTCACATGCTTATTGCCATTGCCATTTCTGTTCTCCATTGCCATTTTCCATTTCCATTCTCCATTCCTTGTCATTTTCATTCTGCAAATAAGCCCTGCTTCAATGCAAATTATTGAGTCCATAGTCCTTTGAGTCTAATTTCTTTGTAAAAACATCTTGAGACTTGCATGCCTTAATGGCAAGTCCTCATGCTGACAAACAATGGGAATACATTAATGTCCCTTGTTCGTTAGATCTTCTAGGTGACTCGACATCAGCAAATTCATTCGTACCTAGCAAGATGTGTTTGGGCATCTTGACTCTCATTGTCATCAATGGTGAGAGATCTCGTGTTGACTAGCGGCATCCATTAATGGCCACTAAGCCAACAATTTCCTACTATGTTCGACATCAGAACATCTTTTCACATAGTAGGAATTGTGCCAATGAGTTTTGAAGACATGAAGACTATTATTTTCAGCATTTTGGAGCAGATTCAGCAAGTTTTAGTAGAAGCAATAAAAAGCCATCTTATCTCTCTATCCATGACTCCTCTTGATCAGCCACTTGAAGAAGAATATGATCAGAAGTTTTCAGCCACCACACATACAACTCATCCATTCCAAAGGGTAAGTGAAGGTACGGCATTTTCTAACTTTTAACCATAGAATTCCATAAAAAGCTAGAATGATAATTGTTGGAAAAACATTTCTCTTCCTCATTGCATAAAATTGCCAATACCATCAGTTGGGGGGGGGGAATACATTCATATTCATATATTGCCATGTCCATATCATATTCAAGAGCTCACATACTTCCAACATATATTAAATATTACATTGCTATTATGAGCATACAATGGCTTTTGAAAAAGTGCTTAAAGGATAAATTGGATACAAACAAAATCATGGTTGTCACACAAGAACCAACCATCATGCAATCCAATAAAGATATACTTTGTAACAATAATCAAAATATCATTATGCAAAGTTCAAAGATCAAAATAGAAGGCAACAATAAAAAAAATGGTTGTAACACAAGAACCAACCATGTTGCAATTCAAGTGAAACACTTTGCAGAAATATGAAGTTATCAAATTATATCATGCAAAGTTAAGCCAAAGCTCAAGGATCAAAAGAGTTAATGTAATATATATTGCATGAGGACATGCAATAGCTTCAGTTGGGGGGTATGTTGAGTCTTGAAAATGTCATTCATTTCCATTACACTTTCACTATTATGTCTATTATATCACCTCCATTTCACCTCCATTTCACTACTATGTCACCACATTCATCCCACTTTTATTATCATTGGGCTACCTTTATGTTTTTCCAATATTTATTATTTCTAAGCCTTTTAAGTGAATTTGTGGTTAAACATTAGAAAATAATGTGCATATGCTTATACCTAACAAATGGGTTGAGTTTGTTGACATGTGTAGGTTGAAAGGAGACTTCTAGAAGACCCTTATGTGGCACTCTAAGGCCAAATTCGAATTTGGTTGGAAAGAATCATGGGATCATGAGGATATGTGTCACATCTCCTAATTGTATTGTAACTCTAAAAGACATGTGTCTTATCAGTTCCTATTTTGATTAGGACTCTAGAGGTAGAGGGAGAAATTCATGGATTATCATTAATGAAATGGCTCTCATCTTTTTGTATAAATAGGAGGTCTCTCTCCTTCATTAGTTAGTCTCTCTTTAGTCTTTCCTTTAGTCTTTTCTTAGTCCTTTTAGCTTGTTAGTCCCATGGCTTTTGAAAGTTGTTGTACTTTGTATTTTTGAAGAAATTGAATAAAGCTTTGATGTTCTCAACATGGAAGGAGATGTGAAGTAGATGTCATGGAGCATATTAGGTTGTAAGTAGATTAGATTTCATTTTGTAAATATTGCTTTGTAAAATGTAAGGTAGATTAGATTTTCATTCATGCAATTCTAATTTATGCAAGTGTGTTTAATTTTGCTTTGATTTCATAGGTAGAAGGGGGCCCCTGCCTTGTACAGTTTGAATTACTGCATTTTATTTTTTTTCCCGGGATTGTGTGTGTTGTATTTGCTTTAATATCTAATGGTAGTTGCAGTTGTCTTATTCATAGTGCTGCCCTTTTTACTCTGTTTTCTAGATTAGCTTTTAGTTTAGTTTTACAAGTTCTATGCTAACTAATTTATGGTCTCTTTATCATGAATTATTTATCTTTAAGAGAACTAAATACTAATGAATTGCAGCTTGTTTTGAAGTAGTCTTGGCTTGTAGCACTAATTCTTTTTCCACTTGTTACACTTAATCATGTATGTAGGAAGCAGTATGATGGAAAATGCATAGTAGTGTTATAATTTGTCATTTAGAGTTTTTATCATTTCTTGGATTTGTCTTTAGCTACTTCCTAATCGTGTTTTACACAGTACTATGTGATAGAAGCAGGGAGTTAGGAAGAGATAACCATTATCATCAGTCCTTGAAGTGATTTTCTTATTTCTTTTATTTGCAGCAATATGAGTAGTGACTAATGCCATTAGAATGTGGTCATTTACTTTCAAGTCATTTCAAGTTCTTTGCTTTCAGTTTCATTTCAAGTTATTTCTTTCAAGCTCTTTCTTTGCAAGTTTAAAGTTTGATTACTTTCTAGACTTATTTCTAACTACTTCTTAATCGTGTTTAACATAGTACTATATGTTGAAGCAGGGAGTTAGGAAGAGTTGAACATTATAACTGGTCTTTAAAGTGGTTTTTCTTACTTGTCACCTTAGAGCTTGATTACTTTTTGGACTTATTTCTAATCATGCTTAACATAGTACTATATGTTGAAAGCAGAAGGTTAGGAAGAGTTGAACATTATAACTTTATAAAACAACGAAGTAAGAAAGAGGTTAACTAAGCACATATAGTGCACCACACTTCATCAGTTTACGATACCCGGATTGATAATTTATGTAGAGCAATTTAAGACGTTAAATTGACTAAACAATCCTCTCAGCAAGTGAGCCCTTCTTCACCTCATGAAAAGCTTAGATCACCCAACACTATGATGTTGCCTCAAGAAACCAACAATAATTCCTTACAAGATGCAAAATTCCAGCCTCTAGATCTCCGGGATGAGGGATCCATATATAGATGTCTGTAAGTGAGATGAGTCAGCTTGTGATTTGATTAGTGTCTTCCCTCTGATAGTTCTTGCTTCCACTTGGAGATTGATGATCTTTTACTCAACCTTGGTCGAATTTAGAGAGGCAAGTGTCACAGGAGAAGTTTCTAGAAGATTCCATGCTTCCCCACCTCGCGGATTGACAATGCCATTTGTCTCTTCTCGCCCATTGCACCCCATAGAAGGGCTTTTTGAAATGCAATGCACCCACTGAGTGTACTTAGGTGAGATGCAATGCACTTTGCCTATGGAGCAAGTGAAATGATCTTGTTTTGACCAGTTCTGAGTAGTTTTTCATGGAGAACTTCTGGGAGAAGTTGTAATCAGATGACCTTGTTCCTTTAGGGGTTGGAACAAAACATTTAGGGACCTAGGAGCCCTTGGTTTATGGACATTTTATGCTTGGAACAATGTAAACTTTGAAACAGGAACTGATACTGTAACCCGTTTCGTAGAGATAGCAAAAAAATGATCCGATTTTCAAAAGTGGTGATGCAGAATACACATGTTTTTTTTAGAACATGGTTTTTGAAACTTTAATTTTTTTCATGTGCATTAAGTTTTAGAATGGTAGTGATTTTCATGCTGATTTAAAAAAGTGGTTATTCTGCATCGCACCCTTTTTTTAAAAGACCTATTTTTTGACTTTAAATTTTTTTATTGTATGGAATGTAAATAATTATTTTTTAAAATTATTAATTTTGGAAGTGGTCTTCTTCTTCATATTATCTTGTTTTTAATTTTTTTTTTAAATTTTTTTGTAGTGAGGTTTTTATTGTTTTGCATATTTAAAGAAGAATGTCGATATTTTGCGTTTTCGATATTCAACATATTTATACATTGTTAATTAAATTTTCAATCCAAATGAAATAATTGTCTGTAAAAAACAAATATAAAAAATATATATTAAAAAAAATAAAAAATAAAAAATGTTAAAAAAATTTATCTCATAAACCCTAAAAGAATTTGGAAAAAATAAAAAATAAAAAATATATATATATATATATATACAATTAAGTAAGTAAAAATAGAGAAATTAAGAAAAAACATTAGCAAAAGTAGGGAAAAAAAATAAAAACAAACTAATTTAAAAAAAATAGAAAATTAACGAGAAAATGAAAAAACTAGTAAAATTAATATTTAAAAAAACAAAAATAAAATCAAATTATAAAAAAAAAAACCCAAAAAATATTAAAATGGTGGAAAATATGTCTTTTCAAATGAAAAAATAAATAAAACATTTACAATTTATCAAAAAAATACCTATTTTTAATTTTTTTTTAATTCAAATTATAAAAAAAAAAAAAAAAACAAAAAAAAAAAAAAAATTAAAATTATAAGAAAAAAAAATGCATATTTTTTATTTTTTGATTTTTTTTATAAGTTAATAATAATTTTTTTTTTTAAACTAACAATTTTATTTTAAAAAAATAAAAATAAAAATTAATTTTTTTTTTAAACAAACCTTTTTTTAATTAAAAAAACCATTATTTTTTTTAAACAAACGTTTTTTTAATTTAAAAAAATTATAATTTATTTAAACATTATAATTTTTAAATAAACATTATAATTATAATTTTTATTAAACAAACTTTTTTTTTAATTAAAAAAATTATAATTTTTTTTTTTAATTTTCATATTTAAAAAAATTATTAAAAATAAAATAAAATAAACATTATAATTATAATTTTTATTAAACAATTTTTTTTTTTTAATTAAAAAAATTATAATTTTTTTTAATTTTCGTATTTAAAAAAATTATTAAAAAAAAAATTAAAATTATAAATTTTTTTAACGGAGTTATTTATTTTTTATTAAAAAAAATAATTTTTTTTGCCACCGCCCCCCGGCCGCCCGTGGTGGCGCGGCTGTGGGTGGAGGGCCTTCCCGCAGGCACCTCCGCCCACGGCCGCGCCACCACGGGTGTAAGGTCTTCGCAAACTTGGGCGGTTGAGCGTTGGGTGCGACGGGCGCACGGGCACGGCGGGCGCATATCGGTGCGACGGGCGGGCGCTCCACTTGTGACGATATGCGACAATCCTCCGGACATATGCGACGATAGAGTGCGACGATACATAAGGGCGCACGACACTTAGTGGGAAAAATGCGTGGAGGCAAAGGTTTATACCTTGGCTTGGAGAAGCCTTGCACGATGGCAAGGCCGACGTATGTTTGGGCGTATGTACATTGATGTGGGGGTCGGCCATGGGGCTGCACACCCCCCTTAACACATACATATGATGCGTATAAATGAGAAGTGAAGGGAGTTCATTTCACTATCGACTTTCGCTCACAAGACCTTCGCATAAGAGGAAGAAGTGCGCAGTAGGGGTAAAGTAAATGTGCATATCTCATTCGCATTGGACTTAAAGGTTGCGCAGATTGTCTCGGTTGAAGGGTGGCAAGGAGTGTCGTGTGTTGAGTGAACTCCAAAGGGCAGTTTTGTGTAGGACTTAGAGGTGGAGTTCTTGGTGTCTCGGGTGAGCACCCTCCTACCGTATGAGGTTGGCACATGTATTGTAAAGGTTGTCTTATGCCTTGATTGTAAATTATTCTAAGTATAGACTTGGAGTTTTGCCATGTATACTTGATGATGTATTATTGAAGAAACTGTTATAATATATTGTTGGGCAGACTGTTCGGGAGTTGCCCCTCCCTTTATACTTGTTTGCAATTGTTGATGTTCTTGGTTAATCGCATATGGATAATGAATGAGTATGGGCTTCATTAAGTATAAAGGATAAATGCATTTTACTTGGTTGCGAAACAAAAACTAAGTAAGGACAAGTGAATTAGGTGTAGTCCACGAAAGTGAGTATTGGTGAAAAGAAAGCGTTCGGTGGTGCCGCACCTCGCTATAAGCTGTTGGAAGAGCACCGCATGTGTAGGGGCGTGACAGTTGGTATCAGAGCAGCTGATCCGGATATTGAAGCTGCTACACAACTTCACCGAAGTGATGTTGGTATCAGAGCAGGGTTGCTCGTTTTCAGATTGATGATAAGGTGTTGATCCCACTGCACTATCGTGACAGTTGGTATCAGAGCTCGGTCGGAGCTGGTGAAGCAAGTGTGAGAACACTTGGAAGACTGACGACAAGGCATGGCAAGCTTGGAAGCAGGAAGAAGGAAGCTCTTGGTTACCTTGGACAGGTTGAAGAGGTTGAAGCAAGAGAGGCCCTGAATCCGTGAAGAACTTGAAGCCTTGGAGAAGGATGTTGAGGAAGAGCTTCTTCAACTCGGTTGGACAATGGAGCAAGGTGAAGTTGCAGATTGTGCCAACAAGGAAGAGGAAGCCGTGATAGAGGAAGATGTTACATGCATCACTACGATGGAGGATGAACTTGAAGATGATCAAGTTGAACCAGGATCGTGCAGTCTGTCAACATGTATGAATGAGGTCACTCACATGGAGGAGCCTCATGATGATAAAGTAAGTGATGATACTTGTGTTTCATTTGGGCATTTGGGAGATGGACCATGTGCAGGGAAGGGCAAAGCCAGTTTGCCAAGGCAAGAGGACATCTTACCATGGATGACTATGATGGAACCTTGTATGGAGAAGCAAGGATTTTCAGTTGTTGAAGGGCTTGTTGGGGTTACTTGTGACCTTGTGATGGAAGGTGCAAGGACCCAGGACAAGGGTGGAACTTGATGATCGTTGTGGAAGAATGAGTCATGCTTTAGCCACATGAATTGGCTAAGTGCCCGGCATGACTCATGGACAGATGAGGAGGGCACACACTTGTGATGTTTTGGGTGGACTTCTCATGGCCGAGACCAAGAGATAGTCTTGATGGACACTTTGGTGGAGGAGCTATGGTGAAGGGACTCATGACATGATGATGATGAGATGGTTGAGTGACCGAGTTCACTAAACTGAAAGTCGAAGACTTGGATGGGATGGTTAGATGTTGTGATGTGTCTACTTAGTTGGACTACATGGGCAGCTTAGTCATGGACATCAGGTGGAGACATGGAGCATGGCAGTCTTATGCAAGGACATTGTGTGGGAGCACTTGTAGAGGTGTAATTTATGGGCATCAAGGAGGAGTGCCAAGGCAGGAATGTTGTGCAGATGGATTTGCTAGTGTGACATGGAGACTATTACTCATGAGCCTATGGAGAGGTTGTACACTTTTGTGCAACAAGACCATGGACTTGGATAGAGTTATGAGCAGACTATGGAGCATTCCTACTACATGGAGAGCTGAGGCATCTTGCAGAGACCTTTGGGCCGAGACTTGTATGCTTGCTGGATGTTGGTTGGGGATGACTTATGGAGCTCATGATGACATGAGATTGTTGTGACTTTAGGGACTTCATACATGGTGGACTTAGAGGATTTGATGCATTGAGAAACTGAGGTCAGGGGACTTTGATGCAGTATGGGATGCATACTTTCAAAGTACATGTATGGGCATGGCTTGAAAGAGTGACTTGATGTGGAGGATCGATATGAGACACTTTGGAGTGATGGAGTTACGATGATGATGATGCCTTGGTGGCAACACTTGGCGCATGAGTTGAGCCGAGACTCAACTACCTTTTTGACACATGGGAGCTGATTGATCTATGATCATGGGCAGCACATGGATAGATGAGACAGGTGTATACTTGTTTCTATGGAGACTTGAGGGTTGACACATTGCATATGTGATGGAGGTAGCTTCATGGACTTGGATGTGGCATACTGAGAGTTGGAGTTTGATGAGATGGTCTCTTCATATGGAGGAGACACACATATGGATGATGTTGGAGTAGATGTGGCTGACTTCATGTAGCACATTGACACCAAACATCATGGATGACATTTTGCAGTTGAGATGAGGACTACTTCATGGACCTGAGCATGGTTTACTTATATGGATGGATTCTTGATCGAGTTCAGGATGTGACAGGATGCTTTGAGGAACGACTGATGGTGGCATGAGGATGTGCATTCTCATGGTTTGGGTGTGACGGTTGGATTAGCTACTCAACTAGTTCAAACATGGGGGCTAGCATGTATAGAGATATGTTGGCATTGTGTTGGAGTATCATGGCAGCAGTTCACATGAGGACGACACATGATGAGGTCGACACGATATGTTGCAGTGAGCATGTAGCTTGAGATGGAGGGACCAGCCTTCCACGATGGAGCAGCATGTGGAGATTGTGACATGATGGTTGATGATCATGGATTGAGATGACTTCCGATATATGACATATTGTTGAGATGAGATGTTGGTACATGGTTGAGGTGTGTTAGCACTTGTTGACATATCATGGGAAGTTTTGCACATGGTGGTGATGACATGATGGAGTTTGACACATTGTTGCGATGGACATGTAGCTTGAGTTGGAGGGATCAACCTTCCATGATGAAGAGCAGCATGAGGAGATTGTGACAGGGTGGTCGATGATCATGGACATCTGATATATGACATACATTGGTATGGAATATCTTGGTGACAGATGGTTGCCAAGGCGAAACATGATGGAGATGGCATTCTACATATGTTGCAGGGATGTTTGCTTTATGTGGAAGAGTTGACATCATGGTTGATGATGATTGTTGGCCGCTTTAATTGTTTTCACAATTCGAGCTCCACATAAATTGTCAACCCGAGAAGGTCTTTTTATTCCAAAGGTAATAGCGCACTGGATATGCTCAATTTCAAAAGCAGTTCAATGTTGTAGTAAAAGAAAGTCACACACAATTGTTAAATTCAGCAATCTATCAATTCACAGTCTACTTAATTAAAGCTGAAGTCAATTAACTTATAGCAGACACGATTTCTCTGTTACAGCAAAAGGGAAATAAATGTATAAGAAAAGAAATCATTCAACTATAGCAGGAACAGGACCCTATTCCTTGGTGGGAACTTCAGCACCTGCTGCCTGGCACTAATCACACTGCAAAAGAAGTAACCTTAAGAGGTCAATACCCTATTCCCAGGAACAGGAATCTTCAGCACTTGGCCTCTCTGTTCTAATCACACTGCAAGTAAAAGAAAGCAATCAATGGAGCAAGACCCTATCCCTCTGTACAGGGATCTTCAGCACATGCTCTCATCATCCACTCGTGCAATCAATACATGTAGCGCTAAGAAACAGAGTATCACAAACCATGTAACTAGTGTTTCAGCGACAGAACTAAATACAATGCAAATACATAAGAAATAAACAACTACAGGAATAAAGGGGTGGATCTTGTGAGGAAGGCGGGCCCTTTCCTTCTCACAAGATTCCCCAAGAGAAAGAATTAAACTAGAATGCTCAAAACAGGTCTTTATTCATCTGTCAAGAAACTGGTACATACAAAAAGGAGACTAGCTCCTGTCTCACACAATGTTGTTCTCAAAATTACAGTTCGATCCCCTCTAATGATGATGTCTCCTCTTTTTAAAGAGGAGACATCATTTACAATTTTACACAAGAGCGGATATCTCGATTCTGTTCAAAACAAGACTATTCTGTTCTTCTTTAAAAAGAGATACTGTTACAACCGAGACAACAGTCATGCTATCTTTACAATAATTCAGGTAACCGTATCTTCGGCCTGCTGCTATTATCCACAAAAAGTTCTTCAGAATCGCAAATTACGCATAACGGAATTTGCGTGCTTTGTCGGCTGTTTCAGCAGCTGAGTTAACTGTTTCAGCATCGGGACCAGCTGTTTCAGCAACGGGACCAGCTGTTTCAGCAACGGGACCAGCTGTTTCAGCAACAGGACCAGCTGTTTCAGCAACGTAGTCGGCTGTTCCCGCAACTCAGTCAGCTGTTTCAGCTACAGCCGCTCGTTCTCATCAAGGCATATAACTTTATCTGCGATCTTCAACTTATGTTAGCAACAATGCACTTCAATAATTGATAAAATATAAGAGTATTATGGAATTAAATGTAAGACAGATTAACCATATAATAAAGAGAAGGTTTCCATATACCTTAGGATATAGTGAATGAAAAAGACATTGGAGCTTATGGTTTTGAGAGTAAAATGATATCAAAATATATAACAAAATGGTACATATTGGAGTCCTAACATCCCCCCCAGCTAAAAATGTTGCATGTCCTCAGGCAACCCCTTCGTCTGAATCAGAGTCTGAGTACTGGGACTGGCAATGCAAATTACTCAGGCAGTAGCTGGAGAAAGTGGCGTCTGTAGGAGCTCGGAATCCGCTGTTGGTCTGCAACTGTTGCCATGCCGAGGCTTCCTCTTCGTCAGTCAACAGGTAATGATTTTGATATTTTTCTGAAGGCAGCCATAAGATTGGAAAACGGAAATGATACCCAATCCAGTTGACTCCACAATGCTGAATGCAATCAATATACTTAGGGACTCTATACAATGCAGCGTGAAAATTGAGAGGGTTAAAAGGATGATAATCCTGTCTTTCCTTATCTGATTGCTGCCAAAAGAGATCATTGGCCTTCAGTGCAGCAGGACCCTTCATTCGAATATGCTCTTGACAATTAAAAAGGATTGAAGCCTGTAATTGCTCTATGTGCTCGCTCATACCTGGCTTCTGCAAGAATTCATAGTACTGTGCTATAAACATGGCTGGGCTTACCGGCTCTGGCCTAATCCACAGGAGTTTATTCTCCTCATTATGACTGCTTGTATTGAACGCAGTCTGCCAAGTGAGCTGATTAGACAAAAATGAAGCAAATGCCCTAATTTGTATATCACCTGCAATTGGAATAAGATTAATTCTTCTTTCTTCAGGCATGGCTTCATTATGAAGGTAGAGTTCGCACAGCAGATGCTGGTCGCTTTCAAGGGCCTCCTTGAAGGTCTCAACAAATTTTTCTGAAGTCAGTACTTCATGTGGTCTACCATGTGCTATTGATTTTATTTGAAAGTAAGCTAGTCGTTCAGCAAGAAAAAGAGCGTAGTTTACAGAAGGTTTCCGTGTAACCATCAACTTTCGCACCAATGAAAACATCAGGGCTATCCGTTCCTTAGACTGTCTGGCTTCCTTCTTATATTCCCTGTGCTCTTGCAGTAATTGCTCCAAGTTCTCCCAGTTAGTGTATACAAAGTTTTGCCATTGCAGCTTATGCTGTTGTAATACTATATCCTGTTTCTCAGCATGTTCCTTCTTCCATCTGTTGAATTGTTCCAATGGGTCCCATGGCCGAGTCTGTGTCTTTTTAACAGAAGTAGTAGGTTTGGGCACTATTCCCTCTGTCTGTATGGCTGCCTCAGAGGAAATGCATTGGGGCATTATTTCTTCTGTCGGGATACTTGCACCAGTAGTGTGCTGAGGCAGTGTCTCTTCTGCCGAAACAGCTGTATCAATAGTAGTATGCTCTGGCGATGTTTCCTCAGCTGGAATATCTGAATCAATAGTGGTGTGCTCTGGCAGTGTTTCTTCTGCCGAGATAGCTGCATCAGTCCCCAAAGGATGAGATATCTCTTGTTCGATTTCTTCTTCTTCTTCTTGCATCATAGGAGGTCCTACTGGTTCTTGTGGAGCAGTGGGGCATTCCTCTTGTGTTCCCTCTGTCATAATTGTCTCAGGGGGTGAAATTTCAACTACTTTATAGCCTGCATTCTGATAAATGATGCCACACTCTTTGCACATATATTCTATGCATGTCTCCCTGTTTTGCATTGAGGCTACTTGTGCTAATGTATGGAGATTGAGTTCTTTTTCAAAAGCCTCTCGAGCCATGGCTAACTCAGCTTTGTAAGCTTCTATTTCAGACTTCAGGAACTCATTTTCCTGCAGTAGAGATGCCATCGTATGTGGGCCTTGTATGCTAGTTGTTTCTGCTGGAATATTTTGCTGATGCACAGTGGTAGCTGGTTGTTGCACCACAATGGGTGCCTCTTGTGTTTCATCCATCGTGCCAGGAATGGATTCTTGTTCACCAGTAACTAGTTCTGATACCACAGTAAATAGTCCTCGTGCTCTATCAGGAATAAATCCTTGTTCCTCAGCAACTAGTTCTGAAACCACGGTGAGTGGTGCTTGTATTTCCTCTATCGGACCAGTCATGAATTCTTGCTTCTCAGTGACTAATGCTGGTACCACAGTGGGTGGTTCTTGTGTTTCATCCACCGGGTTAGGGATGGATTCCTGTGTTTCGGTCTCCAGTTCTGGTACCACAGTGGGTGGTTCTTGTGTTTCATCCACCGGGTTAGGAATGGATTCCTGTGTTTCAATCTCCAATTCTGGTATTTCAATCTCGAGTTCTGGTATTTCAGTCTCTAGTTCTGGCATTTCAGTTTCTGGGCATTTCCCACTATCATCTTGCTTGTTGTGTTCCTGTGCCTCAGTGACTGGTTCTTGTGGGACAGTCACTGGGCATTCTTCAGTATTGATCTGCTCTGTAAATTCTTCTGCCTCAGTGACTGGTTCTTGTGGGACAGTCACTGGGCATTTTTCACTAACAACCTGCTCTGTAATTTCTTCTGCCTCAGTGACTGGTTCTTGTGGAACAGTCACTGGGCATTCTTCACTAACAACCTGCTCTGTAAATTCTTCTGCCTCAGTGACTGGTTCTTGTGGAACAGTCACTGGGCATTTCCCATTATCGACCTGCTTGGTGTATTCTTCTTCCTCAGTGACTGGTTCTTGTGTTACAGTCACTGGGCGAGTGACTGGTTCTTGTGGAGCAGTCACTCCTTGATCCATAACCAATGTCGTATTATCCCGAGGCACTGATTTTTGTGTGACAGTGTCTTCGGACGAGGCCGGCTGGGGAGTTCGGGATGGGGATAAGGGTTTCAATGCAATAGTGGCAGGGTTAGGGAAAATGGAGGTAGATTCTGCCTCAACAGTCTTTGTCCTTTTTCTTTTTGGTAGGAAGGCAGCAAAATCGCTGCCTTTCCTTTTTCTTGAACGGGAGTGCTTTTTCTTCAGGACAGGGTTTTGCGGAGAGGTAGGAATTTTGGATGTGGACCTTGTCCGTGGTCTAGAACTTGTGACTGCTGGGGTTTTCCTTTTTTTCTTAATGGGTGAAGAAGGGGGTGTTGGAGAATCGTCACTAGGGACAGGAATAGTAGAGGGTGTTAGCTCTGCTAACTGAGGCGAGCTCGGGGTTGGGTTGACGGGAGAATTCAGGGTTTCCTCCTGTTGTTCTTTATGAGGATTTTCAGACAATTGGGACGTTTTCTCTTGCTGAGGAGTTTCGGGTGGGGTTTGCAAAGGGACTTCAGGTGGTTGGGGAATTTCTGGTGGGGCTTGCAGAGGGACTTCAGGTAGTTGGGGAATTTCTGGTGGGGCTTGCAGAGGGACTTCAGGTGGGGCCTGCAAAGGAATTTCAGGTAGGGCCTGCAGAGGGGGATTTTGCTGAGCAAAACCCCTCTGTATTAGCAGCTGGCATAAGCGGTGATGGGTAAGGGATGTCATTGGAGATTTGGCTTGCTTACAATAATACGACATGTTTTTAATACAACCAAGCAGATAATAAGGGATATTAACCAATCTTCCATTCCTCAAATGATTCAGCAGAACAAAGTCATGGTTGTACACTACCTGATAACGCCCTTCGCATGTGAGGTAGTGTTTGACGAATTCTGCCACTGATGGCCATGGTTGAGGAAGTGAATGCAGACTGACCCCGCGGCCTCTAGGTTCCACTTGCTCGTCCGGGCGCAAAAAGTCTTGCTGCGCGTTAAGAACGACCGTCTTCCTGCTAAACCAGCGAATGCCCTCAGCTGGCAACCCTGATACCTGAACTATGTCATCCTCTGTCACTGAAATGCGAACCCCTCAGACCACTGAGAAATTGCCTTCAAAGTTCTGTGCGAATTCTAATACTTCTTCTGCGTTAAAATCTCCCAACCTTTCAAAATATGCTGTCCACCCTGCTTGTTGGAAGATCTGATATGCTTCAGGAAAGAGCTGTAGAAGACTTATGGAGCCGGGCTCATTTCTAATGGCCGCCTTTCCCATGGCTAAAGCTCTGAGTTTTTCCGCAGAGGCACAATTCAGTATTCTCAGACCCTGATCAGACTTAGTTGTTGCAACAATGGCTGCGTAGTCTAAATGACGGCAAAAATGGATATGATAACAGGCGGCAGGTTGGTGCATGCGAAATAATCATTCCATTTTTGGAATTCCCCCCCCCTACGTATGGTATAATAATGATTGGACGTGGGGAGATATGCAATCATTATGAAATGAAATCCTCTCTTTTAATATGATTTAACCGAATTACATTAAAACCATATACCTTATACTTTACCTTTAATTAATAATTCGAAGTGTCGGTTGCAATAGCCTTGAATGATCATAGAAGGGTCTGTGTAATTGATTCTGGTATATTGCAAATAATTTTCACCAAAAGGATCTGAAGTATGATCGTGAAGGACCAGAAAGCTTATATGTTGTCAAAGAGAGATGCTGCTTTGATAATAACAAGTTGCTGAGACTGATGTGTGAGCAATTGACAAATGAACGATACATTGCTGAAGCAGGTGTTTCATCAATCGGAGGAAATTGATAATGTATTGCTGAAACAGGTGTTTCAGCAATGGGTAGAATCAATGATATGTTGCTGAAACAGGTATTTCAGCAACGGAAAAAGTTGGTGTTACGTTGCTGAAACAGGTGTTTCAGCAACGGGAAAAATTGGTGTTACGTTGCTGAAACGGGTGTTTCAGCAACGGGAAAAATCAGAAAATTGTGATAACTGACTTAGGTCTGTGAATGATAAGGGTTTATTTCAGCAGTAAGGGATGGGTAACACAGACTGAAGGAAGATATTTCGGGAGTGGTGGGAATGATAGAAGTAATGGAGGGATATTACTTTAGGGAAGAGGATAAAATGATGGGCGGAAGCTTCTTGATTTAAAGCTTCAGATCTTCTCATGATGAATCTGTCCTCCTTATTGCCTTTCCAGAATCTGCAAAATTCAATTGTAACATGCCAATCCTTGACAGGGATTATTAGTGCTAAATCTAATCTACTACTAAAAATATAGTGCAGAAAATTAAGTGCTGTGAGGAGCAGAAGACTCCCCTGGAAAAAGATAATGAATATCAGTCATGCAAGCAGTCTTGAAATCTTCTTTAGAAACAGGGCGCTCGTATAAACGGAGCCTATGGCCATTGACTAGTAGAGGTGTTTTAGCATCATCAATTGTTACAAGTCTTACCGTTCCGTTTGGAAAGACATCTTCTACTTCATACGGTCCAAGCCAACGTGTACGTAGCTTTCCCTGAAAATTTTCAAACCGAGAATCATACAGCAAGGCCCAATTACCTTTTTGGAACTGCTTGTGTTTGATAATTTTGTCATGCCATTTCATCCTTTGTTGCTGAATCATGTTTGTTTGGTGAATGGCATCCAATCTCTTTTCATCCAACTCCAAAAGTTGCTGCAATCTAGCTGTCTGCACATCATTCAAATCAAGATTAACAGCTAAGGCAGTCTTTAAAGTTTTAATTTCAAATTCCACAGGAAAAATAGCATTTTTACCATAAACCAATTCATAGGGAGAAAAACCGGTAGTGTTTCTCCAAGTAGTCCTGTAAGCCCATAATGCCTCAGGGAGCCTTTGGGACCAATCCTTTCGGTTGTCCTTCACTGTTTTAGTTAGAATGGCTTCTAAAACTTTGTTTGTGCTTTCCACCTGCCCATTGGCCTGGGGGTGGTATGCTGTGGTCATTCTATGTTGAATATGATATTTGTGAAGAGTAGATTTAAAACCATGAGAACTGAATGGAGGTCCTCCATCAGTAACTAGCTCTCTGGGGATTCCAAATCTAGTGAAAATATCTTCAAACAAGAAGGACAAAACAGCCTCTTCATTGGCTCTAATAAGTGCTTTGGCTTCCACCCACTTAGTCATATAGTCTGTGCAGACTAATATATAGGTTCTTTGATTGGATGGAGGGTTAATGGGTCCTATGAAGTCCAAGGCCCATCTTTCAAATGGTTCAGAAACTACCTGGGGGTTTAGTGGCATTTGGTCTCTATGATTGGGTTGACCCATTCTCTGGCAGCTATCACAAGCCCTTACATACTTCTTTGCATCCTTGAATAGTGAGGGCCAATAGTAACCCATCCTCAGAATTTTATGCGCTGTTCTTTTATCAGCAAAATGGCCTCCACAAGGGCCATCATGACAAGCTTTCAGTATGTCATACACTTCATCTTCTCTAATGCATCTTCGAATCTCCTGATCAAGCCCAGTATAGAAGAGACATCCGCTGATCCAGCTATACCTGGCACTTTGTTGAACAATTCTTCTCTTTTCCCTATATGACAGGTGTGCTGGTAGTTTTCCTGCAACCAAGTAGTTAGCAATATCTGCATACCATGGAGAATGAGCAGAAACTGCAAACAAATATTCGTCAGGAAAACTATCATCCACTGGAATATCATTATCAGTTTTTAACCGTGAAAGAAAATCAGCCACCACATTTTCTTTACCAGGCCGATCTATAATTGTAATATCAAATTCCTGCAATAGTAATAGCCATCTGGTAACTCTAGCATTTGTAACAGATTTGTTCATTAAGTATTTAATAGCTGAATGATCAGTGTGCACAAACGTAGGATAACCAGTAATATAGTGTCTGAATTTATTAATGGCATAGATTACTGCAAGGAACTCTTTCTCGGTAACTGTATAGTTAAGCTCAGCAGAGGTCATGTTCTTACTGATAAAGTATATAGCATAAGGAAGATGATTTTCCTCTTGTCCCAGGACTGCTCCAATAGCACTGTCTGAAGCATCAGAGGATATGTGAAATGGAAGATTCCAGTCAGGCCCCCTCAAAATAGGAGCAGTAGACAGCTGATGCTTCAATTCTTCAAAAGCTTTTTGACAAGAACTAGTCCACTTGAATTCAGCATTTTTCATAAGCAATACAAACAATGGAGAAGCTATTTTAGAGAAATCTTTAATAAATCTCCTATAATAACCAGCATGTCCTAAAAAACTTCTCACATCAGTTTGAGTTTTAGGAACAGAAAGATTCTGAATGACTAATATTTTAGATGGATCTACCTGAATACCTAGAGATGAAATAAAATGTCCAAGCACTATTCCCTCACTCATCATCATGTGGCATTTTTCGGTACTTAAGGAAAGGTGGGCTTGAATACATCTTTTTAGTACTTTCTCAAGGTTTTGTAATCCCTCTTCAAAAGACACACCATAGGGGGTAAAATCATCCATAAAAATTTCCATACAGTCATTCAGCATATCTGAGAAAATTCCTATAACAGCTCTTTGAAAGGTTGCTGGTGCATTGCATAATCCAAATGGGAGAACTCTATAGGCGAAAGTTCCCCAAGGACTGGTGAAAGTGGTCTTGTCTTGATCCTGGGGTGCAATTTTTATCTGATTATAACCACTGAATCCATCTAGAAAAGAGAAGAATTTCTTCCCTGCAAGACTGTCCAACACCTGATCAATGAAAGGTAAGGGAAAGTGATCCTTTTGGGTAGCTTTGTTTAAAGCTCTATAGTCAACACATACCCTCCATTTCCCGTTTTTCTTAGGAACAATTACTAACGGGGAAACCCATTCACTGTCAGATATGGGGTATATAAACCCTGCATTAAGCAATTTTTTAAGTTCTTCTTTAACAATTTCTCGTAAATTAGGATTCATCCGTCTTTGGGGTTGACAAACAGGTCGGCATCCTTCTTTAATGTAAATTCTATGAGTACATAATTCAGAAGAAATACCTTTCATGTCCGTGTAATCCCAGGCAAATGCCTCCTTATATTTGTGTAATAACTTCATTAGCTGCTCTGTTTCAGTGTCTGTTAAATCAGGATTTATGTTTAATGTCTTACCGGGTTCAATTTCAACTGTTACGCTCTTAGATGGGATCGTGTTTAAAGTTTGAGATGAATCTTCAGGTTCAATCTTTTCTTGTATATCAGTTTCAAAAATTGCAGTCAATTGATTGTGTGTTTCAGCAATAACAGAAGAAGGTTCACAAATAAAATTATTGATTATTTCATCTTCTGTATTGTCTTTAAGAGTTAAAGCTTGTCCTATAGTTAGAATCGGCTGAACAACATTATCATCATAATCCATCCATATAGAATCTTCATTATTAACTACTGGCGTAGCGTGAGGATAAAGAGTTAACTGTTTTGTTTCATAACCATTAGAAATTGTCATTGAACCAGATCTGCAACTTATAAATGCATCAGCTGTGGCCAACCATGGCCTTCCTAGAATTAAGGGATGTCCCCCCAGCTTTGTTTTAGTTTGCAATACAACAAAATCAGCTGGATATTTCCAGGATTCAACTGAAATGAGCAGGTCTTCAACAACCCCTTCTGGCTTAATTGTGGAACGGTCAGCTAACTCTAAAATGGTGGGTGTATCTCTGATTGTGTTATTCAGCTGTAACAATTGTGAAGTTTCCAGAGTCATTATATTAATTGCTGCACCTAAATCTACCAAAACCCGGGGGATTACTGCTTTACCAATCTGAACTGTAACAGTAGGATGGCCAGGATCACCATATTTTACAGGAGGGGTTTTTCCGGACATTAATGCAGACAAGTCTCCCATCACATGTACTGTAAGGGGATCCTTGGTTTTCCTACCAGGTTTCTTCACACAAATATCCCTTAATGTTTTGGCATAAATTGGTACATCTTTTAATGCTTGTAAAAGTGGAATCTTAATATACAAATTTTGCAATTCCCCCATAAAATTAAAAGCAGGTGTTTCAGTTGTTTTGGTTAAAACCAAACGCTCGGGGAATGGAGGTTCTGTTGATTCAGCATTTTTGTTAGAAGGTGGTTGAGCTTCTTTTTGCTTTTCGGTTTCATTTTTATCTGAATCAGTTATATCATCAATAATAGGCTCTACTACTCTTCCAGATCTCAAATGAATATCATTACATTGCATAGTAGGGGATATAGACTGATTCTGAATTTCAATAACTTTCACAGCTTTATTGTTGGGGTTAGGATTTGGTTGCGCGGGTAGTTGGGGTCTCATTTGGTTGTTTGGTGGGGCATTTGATGGCAGAGAGAGTGATTGTTGGAATTGAGGCATCTGATTTGGGTATGGAAGTGATTGATTATTCCAACTTGGGTTCCAAGGATTGAAAGGAGGTGGTTGCTGTGGAGGCCAAGGAGTCCACATTGAAGGATCAACAAAGGGAGGGTTTTGCATTTGCATGGGTGGGAAACTCATTTGATTGAAAAGTGGATATTGCATTTGGTTGAAGGGGGGGTAGCCTGTTTGGCCAAAAGCAGAATAATTGTTCCAACGATTAAATGGCATACCATAATTTGTACCTTGCCCTTTAGGTTGCCACTGTCTTCTTTGAGTTAGCAGGTAGACTGCTTCAGCTTCTTCCTCTGTTGGCTGCATCGCTGCTTTTATCCCCGGTAGAGATGGACATTGTTCTGTCTCATGATCTTTCTCACAAAGGGTGCAAACTGGTACTTTATCTCTTGGGCACTCCCTTAGTGGATGTTTATCTCTACATTTCGGGCAGTAGACAGCCAGAGTTGCTTCTGCCTCAGCCTGCTTCTTCTTAACCTGCAAAGTGTCAATCTGCGAAGCAAAAGAACTTAGCATTTCGGTTTTAAATTCTTCAAGAAAATTACCTATCTCTGCTCTTGTTGCTCCTCCATTGGCTGATTTCTGTACCCTTGAATAGGTGGAATCTCTTATTCTGTTTCTTGCAGCTCCCCTAGAACATCTTTTAGCAAGTTCACAAATCTCATCATATGATTCTTTAGATATATCTCCCTTAGCAAGCATATTTAACATATTTAAACAATCATCCCTTAACCCTCTAAGTAATATTGTTTTACGAATTTCCTTACTTATATCTGGATGATCGGATCTCTGTATGTTGTATTGCAATCTTTCGATGTAGTCCTCCAAGCTTTCATCCGATTTTTGTGCCATATTGAATAATTCATCCTTCTTCTCTCTTGTCCGGCAGTAGTCCTGATATTTAAGCAGAAATTTTTGTTTCATTTGCTCCCATGTTGTGATTACCTGGCTCCCAAGGCTCATGAACCATCTCAAGGCATTCCCTTTTAAGGTGGCTGGAAACAGTTTCAACTTTTGAGCATTAGTAACATAATCATAGCTTCTGCATAAAATATCAAATTCAAAAAGAAACTCGTCAGGATCCTCAGTAGATAAACCATGAAAGTTAGGTAGGGCAGACAATGGGATATTTTTCATTGTTCCTGCAGGAAGATCACTGATGGGAAATCCCAAGGTAGAAAGAGAATTTTCATCCCTTCTTTCTTCTTCAGGACCTGTACGTCCTCCTCCAAAGAGGAAATTATCATTGTTTTCTTCCATTGTTGGTCCTCCTACTGCACTTTCTTGATCGTCAGAATCCTCTATTGGTTCTTCAATATTTCCTACCGGTCGTCCAGCGCTTTCTACTATCTCCTCGATATGTTCTTCTATTCTGCTACTTTCCTCTGACTCTTCAGCGCTGACTGCTGGTTCTTCTGTATTTTCAGGACCCACAACTTCTTCTGTATGTTCAGGACCCACAACTTCTTCTGTTCTGTAATCTGACTGAGGGGAACGCTGAAATTTTGACTTTCGAGAACTCAGTCTTTGTGATGATTCAGCCTTTGATACGATTTCGTCAATAAACGTTTTTCGTCCTCCCCAGCCCTTGCCACCTGCGCGGTTATTTTTCTTCTGGTTTCCTCGTCCTCTCATACAATCTGCACATTAGAAAAAATAGATAAATGCTTTTTGAAATCTATAATTACCTTCCCCGGCAACGGCGCCAAAATGTTGGCCGCTCTAATTGTTTTCACAATTCGAGCTCCACATAAATTGTCAACCCGAGAAGGTCTTTTTATTCCAAAGGTAATAGCGCACTGGATATGCTCAATTTCAAAAGCAGTTCAATGTTGTAGTAAAAGAAAGTCACACACAATTGTTAAATTCAGCAATCTATCAATTCACAGTCTACTTAATTAAAGCTGAAGTCAATTAACTTATAGCAGACACGATTTCTCTGTTACAGCAAAAGGGAAATAAATGTATAAGAAAAGAAATCATTCAACTATAGCAGGAACAGGACCCTATTCCTTGGTGGGAACTTCAGCACCTGCTGCCTGGCACTAATCACACTGCAAAAGAAGTAACCTTAAGAGGTCAAGACCCTATTCCCAGGAAAAGGAATCTTCAGCACTTGGCCTCTCTGTTCTAATCACACTGCAAGTAAAAGAAAGCAATCAATGGAGCAAGACCCTATCCCTCTGTACAGGGATCTTCAGCACATGCTCTCATCATCCACTCGTGCAATCAATACATGTAGCGCTAAGAAACAGAGTATCACAAACCATGTAACTAGTGTTTCAGCGACAGAACTAAATACAATGCAAATACATAAGAAATAAACAACTACAGGAATAAAGGGGTGGATCTTGTGAGGAAGGCGGGCCCTTTCCTTCTCACAAGATTCCCCAAGAGAAAGAATTAAACTAGAATGCTCAAAACAGGTCTTTATTCATCTGTCAAGAAACTGGTACATACAAAAAGGAGACTAGCTCCTGTCTCACACAATGTTGTTCTCAAAATTACAGTTCGATCCCCTCTAATGATGATGTCTCCTCTTTTTAAAGAGGAGACATCATTTACAATTTTACACAAGAGCGGATATCTCGATTCTGTTCAAAACAAGACTATTCTGTTCTTCTTTAAAAAGAGATACTGTTACAACCGAGACAACAGTCATGCTATCTTTACAATAATTTAGGTAACCGTATCTTCGGCCTGCTGCTATTATCCACAAAAAGTTCTTCAGAATCGCAAATTACGCATAACGGAATTTGCGTGCTTTGTCGGCTGTTTCAGCAGCTGAGTTAACTGTTTCAGCATCGGGACCAGCTGTTTCAGCAATGGGACCAGCTGTTTCAGCAACGGGACCAGCTGTTTCAGCAACAGGACCAGCTGTTTCAGCAACGTAGTCGGCTATTCCCGCAACTCAGTCAGCTGTTTCAGCTACAGCCGCTCGTTCTCATCAAGGCATATAACTTTATCTGCGATCTTCAACTTATGTTAGCAACAATGCACTTCAATAATTGATAAAATATAAGAGTATTATGGAATTAAATGTAAGACAGATTAACCATATAATAAAGAGAAGGTTTCCATATACCTTAGGATATAGTGAATGAAAAAGACATTGGAGCTTATGGTTTTGAGAGTAAAATGATATCAAAATATATAACAAAATGGTACATATTGGAGTCCTAACAATGATCTTGGTGGAGAGCTACCGAGATGGTATGTTGTCGAGGATGACAACGATTTCAGGTGGAGGAGGATGTAAGGTCTTCGCAAACTCGGGCGGTTGAGCATCAGGTGCGACGGGCGCACGGGCACGGCGGGCGCACATCAGTGTGACAAGCGGGCGGACATGCGACGGGCGGGCGGACATGCGACGGGCGGGCGCTCTACTTGTGACGATATGCGACAATCCTCCGGACATATGCAACGATAGAGTGCGACGATACATAAGGGCGCACGACACTTAGTGGGAAAAATGCGTGGAGGCAAAGGTTTATACCTTGGCTTGGAGAAGCCTTGCACGATGGAAAGGCCGACGTATGTACATTGATGTGGGGGTCGGCCATGGGGCTGCACACCCCCCTTAACACATACATATGATTCGTATAAATGAGAAGTGAAGGGAGTTCATTTCACTATTGACATTCGCTCACCAGACTTTCGCATAAGAGGAAGAAGTGCGCAGTAGGGGTAAAGTAAATGTGCATATCTCATGCGCATTGGACTTAAAGGTTGCGCAGATTGTCTCGGTTGAAGGGTGGCAAGGAGTGCCGTGTGTTGAGTGAATTCCGAAGGGCAGTTTTGTGTAGGACTTAGAGGTGGAGTTCTTGGTGTCTCGGGTGAGCACCCTCCTACTGTATGAGGTTGGCACATGTATTGTAAAGGCTGTCTTATGCCTTGATTGTAAATTATTCTAAGTATAGACTTGGAGTTTTGCCAAGTATACTTGATGATGTATTATTGAAGAAACTGTTATAATATATTGTTGGGAAAACTGTTCGGGAGTTGCCCCTCCCTTTATACTTGTTTGCAATTGTTGATGTTCTTGGTTAATTGCATATGGATAATGAATGAGTATGGGCTTCATTAAGTATAAAGGATAAATGCATTTTACTTGGTTGCGAAACACAAACTAAGTAAGGACAAGTGAATTAGGCGTAGTCCACGAAAGTGAGTATTGGTGAAAAGAAAGCGTTCGGTGGTGCCGCACCTCGCTATAAGCGGTTGGAAGAGCACCGGAGGTGTAGGGGCGTGACAACGGGCGGCCAGGGGGCGGGGGGTCGATTCCCGGAATCGACCCCCCGCCCCCCGGCCGCCCGTGGTGGCGCGGCCGTGGGCGGAGGTGCCTACCGTGGGCATTCACTTCTGTAAGTTTGCCTTCTCAAATTATTTTAAAAGAATTTATTCTGTCTCCTTTGCACTCACTTCTTCTACCTCAATTTTATAACATTCCCCTGTCTTTGCTTGTTGCCCCTCCGAAAGCAAAAGACACTCTTTCCATCTAAAACAGTGAGTGTGATGATCATTTGTCATCCCTGCTACCTGCATGAACGAATATATGACAATGGGACCAACAAATCGAAAACCCCTTTTTTGCAAATCCTTACTGATAACTTCTGCCTTGGGTGTCTTTACTGGAATTTGTCTGGAATATCGATATCTGTTTATTGTTGTCTTGTAACCAACAAAACCCCATATATACCTATCCAGAGATCCAAACTGCTCCATAATCTGCATAATTTGTTAAAACACAATCCTTTATGTAGTAACCAGAGTAGAGTCTGAAAGTTCATCAATCAAGATAGTAGAAAAGACCTGACGAGGTGATTCAGAAGCAATATCATTTTTTTTTGTAGATTATAACTAGCTCTGACTTATTAAACTTCCAGGTTAGTGATGCACCGAGATGCTAGAAAAGTCTCCGAGGTAAATTTCTTATAACCAGACTCCAACTATGCCTTAATTTGAACAGGAATGGCACCACAACCTGTAGGGATTTCGAAGCTTCTCGGTGCATCACTGACCTGGGAGTTTAAGCACGGAGATTCAGACTCAAGTTAATCTGATTGCAGACGCAAGGTTGAAATGTAGATAATTACCTGAAGGATGCGTTTTGCATTGTTCACAATACCACGAAGCTTCCCCTCGTGTAACATGATGTTTTTCATGGACATGAGAGACGAGATTTTCATGTCATCATAGCCAACAACCAGTACGAGATCAAACCCAGCAAACGCCTCTCTGCAGCGATTTTCCCATAACTTTGTTAGCGTTTATTCATACATTAAAAAAAGTTCCTCTGCGCTTTGCCTCAACTGTAATAGAAGGAAGTAAGGGCAATTTACCTGAAAGTGTCTCTGGCATTCAGGATGGCAGGCCAATTAAGCTCTGCCAATGTTCCACACAGTACTAGAAGTTCAAACAGCTTCCTGAATGATGGAGATAATAAGACAAGACAAGATAATTTTATTAATGCCCAACGAATGACCACAAAGTAGGTCCAGACTAGACTAAAAGAGTACATCCAGTATAAATACCAAGTGGAAATGCCAAAACAACTCCTAGATCCTAGATCAGTGTTGCTAGGACCAGTGCTAGAAAACATAAAAAGATAAATACAAAAGTATCTGGCTAAAAGATAGTTGTCTAGTTCAAATGCTATAGACTAAAAAATCTAGATTCAGAGTAAAATAGAGAATGTCAAGGAATACTGGAACTGGCACTGGCTCCCTGTCGGAGTCACCAATAACTGTGAAAGGGCAGATGATATCATCTTGAAAAAATGGTTATTCAGAATAGCTCAAGAATTCAATAAGGGAATTAAGGGGAAAACCCAAATGAAGAAAAAGGGCTTACTTATCATCATGTACTGGTACACCCCATTCTTCGTCGTGAAACGCAGCATAGAGTGGATCTGCATTCGGCCCACAAAATAAATTAGGACTAGCAGCTGATCAAATCCCTCATCAGTGAGGCATATAGACCCACAAAATAAATTAGAAAAATAAGAAAACATAAGTAAATACATTATCAACCAATCAACATGCATTCATACATCCTTACCAGTTTTTGGAGTAATCCAGGTGCATACATTCTTCATTGGGGGTTCACATAGAGCATAGGGCACAAAGCTTTCAGAAGAGAAAGAGGAAGACGACAGCATGCTTAGCTTCCTCTGAGAAGGAGAAACTACCTTCTTTGGCTTGCATGATGATGAGCCAGTAGAACCACCTTGGAAGGAGCATGAGAAATTTAAAGAACCAGCATGGCTTTTGAGCGGGTTGTTACCCACACTGGGGTTCTTGGGTGACTTGGCCACAGGGCTGCGTGGAGATTTACATGGTCCGCTTTTAACAGGAGTCTTCCCTGGCTTGACTCCAGAGCTAACAACAATAGGCCTGTGTCCATATGGGTTCTGCTTGTCTTGCTCAGGAGAGGCACAGGGGTTGTGTTTAGACACTAATGGACTCTTGGTCTTCTGCTGCTTTAATGTAACTATAGCCTCAGAAACCTTAGCCGTTGGGGTTGTATTTCCAGCTAGCCATAGAATTGGCCCTCCGCCCACGGCCGCACCACCACGGGCGACCGGTGGCGGTGGCAAAAAAAAAAATAATTTTTTTTAATAAAAAATAAATAACTCCGTTAAAAAAAAAAATTAATTTTAATTTTTTTTTTAATAATTTTTTTAAATACGAAAATTAAAAAAAATTATCATTTTTTTAATTTAAAAAAATTGTTTAAAAAAATTTATAATTATAATGTTTATTGAAAAATTATAATGTTTAAAAAAAATTATAATTTTTTTAATTAAATATGGAAATTAATTTTTTTTTTTTTTTGTTAACTATTTCTATTTTTAAATTAAAAAAAAAAAATGTTTAAAAGAAAATTATAATCTTTTTAATTAAAAAAAAAAGTTTGTTTAAAAAAAAAATGAATTTTAATTTTAATTTTTTTTTGTAAATAAAAAGGTTAGGTTTAAAAGAATTTCCATTAAAAAAAAATAATTAATTTTTAATTTTTTTTTTGTAATAATTTTTTTTTTCATTTGAAATTAAAAAATTAATTTTTTTTTGAAAAAAAATTAAAATCTTTTTTATTATTTGTATTTTAAAATTAAAAAAAAAATGTTTAAAGAAAAGATTGTTTAAAATAAAATTTGAATTTTATTTTTTCTTTTCCTTTTTTAAAATAAAAATAGTAGGTTTAATAAAAAATAATTAGATTTTTTTTTTTAATAAAAAATATGCATTCTTTGGGTTTTATTTTTATAATTTGATTTTTTTTTTTAATATTAATTTCACTAGTTTTTTAATTTCTTTTCGTTAATTTTCTAATTTTTTTTTTTAACTAGTTTATTTTTAATTTCTTTTTCTTTTTTTTCCCAGTTTTTGCTAATGCTTTTTTTAAATTTCTCTGTTTTTACTTATATATATATATATATATATTCCAAATTCTTTTTCGATTTGTGAGATAATTTTTTTTTTTAACTTTTTTTTTTTATTTTTTATTTTTGTTAATTTTTAATTTTTTTAAATCTAGTTTTTTTTAAATTTTTTTGTTTTTTCTTAATTTTTTTTTTTCTATTTTTACCTACTTAATTCTTAGGTTTTTTTTAAATGTTTTTTTGTTTCTTTTCCGTATTTTTTTTTCTTTTGCCGATTTTTTGATGGTTTTTTATTTTTTATTTTCACTATTTATTTATTTATAATTTATAATTTTTTTAGTTTTTTAATTTTTACCATTAATTTTTTTTTTTTTTACATTTTTATGATCGATATTTTTTTTTTATATTTGATTTTTTTTAAGTTTTATATTTTTATTTTGTGTTTTGTTTTTATTATATATCTTAATTTATGTTTTGTTATATTTTTAAACTTTTTTTTTGTTTTGTGTTTTTTCATTGTTTTAATTTTTAATTTTTAATTTTATTTTATGTTTTCATTATTTTTTTAAAATTTAATGTTTTTTCGGGGTCATGAAAAAATATTTTTTAATTTTATTTTATGTTTTCATTATTTTTTTAAAATTTAATGTTTTTCAGGGTCATGAAAAAATATTTTACGCCATTATTTCGAAATGTTGAAATTTTACATTCGAAAAAAAAAAGGTGTTCTTCCAGAATCAACACTATTCGTTTTGAGGGTGTTTTTTGGATAATTTTTGTGCAAAAAATTGGTTTTCACCACCATTTTTAAAACATGTTGAAAATTTACCCAAGAAAAAAAATAGGTGTTATTCCAGCATCAACACTTTTCGTTTTTAGCATTGTTTTTGATGTTTTTTTGGGGTTTTTTGGCCAGAGTTCCCGTTTTGAGTTTATAGTTCCCGTTTCAAAGTTTACATTGTTTTGGGGTTGTAGTACCCAAAAATGTCTATAACAGTTGCCCCCTAAAGCATGAGGTTGTTAATCTTTTTGATGTCGGGTGAAATGATTTATCATGAGGATCCGAAGTTCTTTCAAGCTGGAAGGAGACCTGTAATAAGATATAATATAATAAATTATCTTCATAATATTTTCATGATCTAGCTGAGGCGGACATTCCCATGCTCAGCTTTATAAATTCATTTTCATGTACATAGGACAGACAATCGTCTGAGTGTAAACTGATGATTCTGGTAGAGCCATCATCCCTTTGATTGGATGATTATCTATGCAGCAATGATGTACATTTGATGTCTTTATTTTCCTGAATATATATCGCAGCCCGGATGGATGAAACTAGATCCAGGGTCTTCAATCTCGTTCGATCTTCACTCAAAGTACAAGTCGATCCATGTGAGAGATGTTCTGGAGTCGAACATGGAAAGACATCGCCTGATTACCAGCCAATGATGTAAGCTGTTAACAGGCACGAGAGGAATCACCGATAATGATAATGACCCTCAAGGTACTGTAGTACAATTCGCGTGGTGTGAATAAAGGACTTGGCGTCGAACACCACGCAAAATATTTCGGTCGAAGGTCATTGATGTAAACCTGTCGCCGGAAGTGAGAAACTTGCCATTGAGGCATGCAAGCTTCAAAGTACTAAAAGGGTTGTCCCTAGATCGACTTCTTGGATAATGAGCTGATGTCGACAAGAAGCGATGCATCATAGGAGGGCCTTAATGAATCCCACATCAATGACACGGAACGGAGGAAATGATTTTAATGGAGATGAAAACGGTCTAGTGATATAAGGTTCAGGGCGGGAGTCATGAAAGAATGGAGTGTAAATGTATTATAGCGGCTGAGACATATGTGAATTCTCTGAGTGACTTCTCTTGAACATATCGATGAAACTGACATGATGGATTGGTAATATTAACCCCAAATGTGGTTGGTGTGATGTGACCGGTGAATGAAACAACCCAACCCGACTTGGATGCGGAGTGAAAGTGTCATGTTCAAGAGCGACTTGCTACCAACGATGTTTCTTCAAGTTTTCTTCCAAATTTTTCCCCAGCCATTGCTAACCAGTACCTCTTTATTTTTGTCAAGCTTGAGGAGGATAACATATGCTTGTTCTATAATTTTGCCTTCGGGCAAACCCATCGCTATGTTTTAACGAGCCTACGATAGTGAAACTCGTTCTTGTCTACTATGGACAAGTTTGTTGCTATTAGGTTTTAACGAGTTTAACGACAAAGATAAGTTGATCCTTTTCAATTTTAGAGAGTCTGAAAAAGGACATAAAGGAAACTCCAAAAATCCTTTGTCATCATCTAATCCCTTAAGTCCGAAAAAGTATAAAACAATACAGAAGGGATGAATTTTCGATACTTTTAACGAGACGAATAAAACAACCGCTCGATCTTTTTGTGTAATAATCCCTCAGGTCCAAAAATATTAAAATCTAAAGGAGGGATAGCACTTCTAGTCCCTTTAACGAGCTAGAGAGGCCAATAGCTCGACAATCTTTTCATATTTTACGAGTCAGTTGAAAAGAGCTTAAAGGAGACTCATCTTTGAGGAACGAGTGATAAATTTCAGTAGCAACTGATTCCAGGTGAGGTTCGGAATTTCCCAATCATGGCAGTGTTACAAGGATGGCTAACAGGATCACTCTTCGTAGTTGTTCCTCAAAAGGGGTAAACAATCAAATGGAGGTGAATGATCGACCAATATAGAGTGGAGGTGATGATGAGAACATGACCAAGGATTTAAAGGCTGAAGTACTACATTCACGACGGTTATTTACCAGAAATTGGTTCATTTTTTATTGAGCTTAAACGCTGGGGGAAACATTTGCTCATTTCTTATGTTTTTTTTTTAACGAGCTTTAATTCTGCAATAAAACTGCTCGATGCGGGTTTATTTTTTAACGAGCTTGAACCCTGCAATAACACTTCTCGTGGTAAGTTTGCATGCCCCCAACATAATAACGCAAATCGAGGTGCATGCCCCCCAAGCTTCATTGCATTCAACTCGGTGGTTGGAATGAAGGTTTACCTTTGAGATCTTTGAAATACTCGACTTGGATTTTATGAGATCGTAGTCAAAGACTCAATTTGGAAAGGGAGTTGTTTCATTTTTTAATGAGGCTGACACTGGAAAAGAACTATCCTCAGAATCCACCGTATTTACAATATTTGATAGAAAATCAAAAACTGAAGGATGATTAAGGTTGCTGGAATAATCTTCGTGGTAATCCGGAAGATGGGAGCGATGGTGGTAATCTTCCCATGGTGCCTCTCCTATCATCATTGATTGAATGATTCCTTCGTCTGTAGAATGTACATGTAACCAAGGATCTGAAGAGGTGCCATATTCCTTAGACCTATCTATCCAAACACTCGATGAGCCTTGATTTGGGTTTTCCCCACAAGCCAAGAAAATTGATTGCTACAATATTTCTAAAGTGGCGATGATCCATGCTGACAAAATGTTTAGGAATCTTCTGAATCCATTAGATATAGAAGATTTCATATTGCAGGTTTCCACTGTGGCCACTTCTGCCAAATTACTCGGAGGCGGTAGGGCAAAAGTACCCATTAAGGCAGGGTCTTTTAGGAGGCCTACTCCAATATTTGGAAGCGAATGATTGCTTCCATGGATCATTAGAATGCTGCCCATAACTTGTGAATTGTTGGGGAGAAATGTTTGTTGGTCGACAATTGTAGTTCCTCCTTGGAAGGGAAATGCAATCTTCCTGAGGTAGGTCGACACAACTGCGGCCATGGCATATATCCAGGGCCTTCCCAGTAGGATGTTGTAATCGAGGTTTCCGTCGATTACTTCAACATCTATTTCTACTGTTTTTCCCCCTAGTTCAACTTGCAAGTTACTTAAAATCCTGTATGGAGTGTATGATCGTCCATCAAATGCTTTTAACATTGTTGACGATCGTGACAAGGGTGGTGAGCCTAAATTTTTCCAGCAACTCATCGACATAATACATGTAGATGCCCCCTCATTAATAATTGTTCGATGAATAGTTTTGTTGACAGCTTTCACTTGAATAAGGAAAGCTAGTTGAGCTAGTAACTGAGGGTCATATCCTTTGTGATTAAAAGATACAAGATTGGAATCCGTTGGGTCAATCCCACCTATTACTGATAATAGATCCTGCTTTTGGGAGAGGCAATTTTGCGGTACCTTAAGTGTCGACATAGCGGATGACAATTGGGCCAGGTCCTCTACTATATTATAATTATGTGCTACTTTTGCACCAGGATTAAATGCCGATTTTTTTACTACTCCCTTTGGCAGCTTTATCATTGGTTCAGGAGAGATGGGTGGCACATCTTCGGTCAAAGTTGTTGTCGAACTCCTAGGTTGTTCATTAGCCTTGTTATTCGACAGCTGTGGATTCCCGTAATCTTTATTCCTTGTCAAAGCATCATTTTGTTGCTTTGAGATAGACAACATAAGCACTTGGGATCGGGAAGCATTTTGATCAGCAACCAGTTTGGTTCCCGGGTTTGGAAACGGATCAATCAATATCTTTGAGGTTTTTGAACTCTTAAAGAGTTTCTTAACTTCAACTTTATGTGGACAATCTCTCGTCTGATGATCCTCATCGCATATCTGACACCCCACAGGGGGTTTCCTTTTCCCAAAAGGGTTTGCAGAAGGTTTTTCAGGAGATGACTCATCCTGCTTCTTTTTTCTCCCTTTCTTTTTCTTCTTGCCCCCTGGTTGTTTCAATTGTTTGCCCTTGTCGGTCGACACGGAATTTACTTCCGAGGCAAGAAGTTCTTCGTTTTCATTTTGATCAGAAATCTTACGGGCTTTCTTAGTTGTAGCCTTTGTCGATTTCGTGCTTGTTGTACCTATCATGCCATCGTCGGCATGAGAGTCATTGTTCGATTTAGGAGGAGGAGGAATGGAAAATTCCAGTCTGGGAGCGTCAGGGATTTTATCGTAGAGCGTGCCAGACTGAGTATAAATCAAGTCTAAATATTGCACATGAGCAATAACTTGCTCTTCAGTGACGACTCCTCCTTTTGCCACATCTTCTGTAATGGAAGGTAATAATGACTTAATAAACCATTCAGCTAAAAGCTGATCAGGAACGTACGTTTTTACCATTCTATGATGACGTCGCTACTCGTGAATATGATCAGATATGTGAGTGGTCATTGTCTTTTTAAAATTGGTAAGAAGTTGTGTTCCTGTTTCGTACCTTATTGGTAACTGAAAATGGGTTAAAAAGGTTGTGGCTAGGGTGCTGAAGTTATCGAATGAAGCTCTAGGCAATTCGATATACCATTTTGCTGCTGGACCAGTTAACGTTTGCTGAAAAAGGTGAAGCCTTATTGAATCATCGTTTAGAGTGTTAAATGAACACCACAGATGAAAGGTCATCACATGATTCGACGAATCCTCACCCGGATTTCCATTAAATTTAGGGTAACTGTTGATTCAGGTTAGGTGAAGCATACTCAGGATAAGATGGAATCACCTGAGCAGTGGGTCTTTGCATACCAACATAATGTATTTGATGTTGGTAACTTTGATAAGGTTGATGGGCATAACCATTATAATATGGTTGTTGATAACCTCTTTGGAAATGAAGTTGCCCATTACTTGCGAAGACTTGTTGCTCAGGTCCTTGATATGATTGCTGGAATGGCAGTTGTTGAGATTGAATCAGCTATGGTTGCTGGACCATTTTTTGTTGCCCAATACTGGATTATTGACCAAGATGAGGATTCATAGTACAGGTTTGAGCCTCAGTCACTCCAGATAAGGAGGCACTAACCTGAGGTTGTGATTGAGTCGTTGAGACAAGAGGCTGTCGTATTGCAACCTGAGAAACTTGGGGTTGACATACAACAGGTAGCGCTTGTACTTGCGACGCAGTCACCATAGCAGGTATAGTGGGAATATTCGACACAGGGTGGACTGGTTGCATTGAATATACAACCCTTGGTTGCTGAGGCAGTATTGGTACCCAACTACTGGACGTAATTCCAGTTTGACCTGAACTTTGTTGTAAACTCCCATATGGTTGTTCTCTGGGAGGGAACAATGAAAAGGCATACTGCCCTCCATATGGTGGCAATCCAGTACTTAAAGGGTAGATTGGCCTTTGAAGACACATTGGATCAATTTGTTGAGTTTCAACATAAGATATACCAGATGATAATCGGCTAACGAATGATCCAATTGCTTATGCCCCTTGGTGGCCAGCGATTCCGCATAAACTTCTGTCCGATATTCCTAAATTTAATGGAAATCTAGGTGAGGATCCGTCGAATCATGTGATGACCTTTCAACTGTAATGTTCATCTAACACTCTAAACGATGATTCAATTAGGCTTCGCCTTTTTCACCAAATGTTAACTGGTCTAGCAGCAAAATGGTATATCGAATTTCCTAGAGCTTCATTCGATAACTTCAGCACCCTAGCCACAACCTTTTTAACCCATTTTCAGTTACCAATAAGGTACGAAACAAGAACAGAGCTTCTTACCAATTTCAAACAGAAAACGGCCACATCACAGAAGTTCTAAAGAGTGATGTCAACAAGAAGCGATCCGTCATAGGAGGGCCTTAATGAATCCCACATCAATGACACGGAACGGAGCAAATGATTTTAATGGAGGTGAAAACGGTCTGGTGATATAAGGTTCAAGGTGGCGGTCATGAAAGAATGGAGTGTAAATGTATTACAGCGGCTGAGACACAGGTGAATTCTCTGAGTGACTTCTCTTGAACATATCGGCGACACTAACATGATGGATTGGTAGCATTAACCCCAAATGCGGATGGTGTGATGGGACCATGGTGATGTGACCGGTGAATGAAACAACCAAACCCACCTTAGATGCCGAGTGAAAGTGTCATGTTCAAGAGCGACTTGCTACTAACAAAGTTTCTTCAAGTTTTGTTCCAAATTTTTCCCCAGTCATTGCTGACCAGTACCTCTTTATTTTTGTCAAGCTTGAGGAGGATAACATATGCTTGTTCTATAATTTTCCCTTCGAGCAAACTCATTGCTATGTTTTAACGAGCCTAGCGATAGTGAAACTCATTCTTGTCTGCTATGGACAAGTTTGTCGCTATTAGGTTTTAGCGAGTTTAATGACAAAGATAACTCAGTCCTTTTCAATTTTAGAGAGTCTGAAAAAGGACGTAAAGGAAACTCCAAAGATCCTTTTTCATCATCTAATCCCTTAAGTCCGAAAAAGTATAAAACAATACAGAAGGGATGAATTTTCGATACTTTTAACGAGCCGAACAAAACAAGCGCTCGATCTTTTTGTGTAATAATCCCTCAGGTCCAAAAAGATTAGAATCTAAAGGAGGGATATCACTTCCGGTCCCTTCAACGAGCTGGAGAGGCCAATGGCTCGGAAATATTTTCATATTTTATGAGTCAGTTCAAAAGAGCTTAAAGGAGACTCGTCTTTGAGGAACGAGTGATAAAATTGGGTAGCAGCTGATTCCAGGTAACGTTTGGAATTTTCCAATCATGGCAGTGTTACAAGGATGGCTAGGGGGATCACTCTTCGTAGCTATTCCTCCAAATGGGTAAACAATCAAATGGAGGTGAATGATCAACCAATACAGAGTGGAGCTTATGATGGGAACACGACCAAGGCTTTAAAGGCTGAAGTATTACATTCGCGATGGTTGTTTACCGGGAATTGGTTCATTTTTTATTGAGCTTAAATGTTGGGGAAAACATTTTCTTATTGCTTATGTTTATTTTTTAACGAGCATGAAGTCTGCGTTAAAACTGATTGAATAATGGTATTTTCTTGACTTTACCATAAATAGCTTTGTTCCTTCAAAGATTGTACTGCATGCTCAATTGCTTCATCAAACTAGTTAGAAATGAACAATATACGTTTGAAAAATGAGTTAGGACACTAATATTTTACTCGAATTAAGTAAAAGTAATTTAAAAGTGCTTTTACCTGTCATTTTACCATTTCATTTGAACTTTGGCTTGTTGGAGCTTTGGAGGTGCTTTCCCCCCTTGATTTTCATCAGCTGATTTCGGGAGATTCTGTGGACGATTTTTGGCGCCATCTGGACCAGGTAGGAGCTAAACCTGAGCTCTTTCATTTCATCCTTTCCATTTTGCATTCTGAGCCTGATTTCTGGTTTTTCTGAGCCTATGGGGTTTTAAAAACTCGCCCTGGATCCATCGCACCCTTTATGTATCGAAAGGTGCGTTGGATGTTAGCCTGTCTACTGGCCAATTGACATGCAATGCACCCAAAACACTACTGTAGGTGCGATGAGCGCAAGGAAGGAAATTTATGCACAGTTTTCAATGGAAATTTTTGCTTGTTTTTCACCAAATCAGGATCTAACTCTTCTCTTGTTTGTTTTCAGAGATTCATTGCAGCAAGATGACCATTACATGGCGAGAACGTGAGCATGAAGAAGATGACATGCTGGCTTTACATGATCCGGTTACAGTAAATGCACTGCGGAACTGTGGCCTGTTGAAGTTTTTTCGCATCTCTAGCATGAGACAACAAATCAACTTGCTGCAGTATTTGCTTGATGCTTGGGATCCTACCAGCCAGGTGTTCCAGATTAGGGGAAAATCCATCCCCTTGACTGTAATGGACATCTATTTTTTGACCGGCTTATTGAGGCGGGGTGCCCCCATATCTTTATCATGTTTGGCTCATGGAGGTGAATCTGTGAGAGATTATGTTCGCAGGTATTGCAGAGAGGGATCTCAGCCGAGTAAAGATAGCAAGATCATCATCCGAGATGTCACTGACAGGTCTTTGAGGACCATTCTGTTCACTTTTGGTAGGATGGGTGGTGGTGCGGCTCTTCATGTGGCCAACCGATCTTATATGCAGTACGCCTTGGAATGCCTCGAATCGAAGGTGTTCAACTGGTGTGATGTAGTACTCCTTGTGATGAAAGAACAGTTGACCAAGGTGAAGAGAAGGAGACTAAATAAATTTGGATATGGTTCTATCTTGACCGCCTTCGCCTTGGAAAAGATACCACTGATGCAGCCACATTATATTGCACTTGGTTTACCTCCACTGGCTGAACCACGTATGCAGAGATGGGTCGACCATATGTCTAGGCATGCTGGTCAGTCTCAGATTTCCTTTTCTCATACCTTCTTCAGGTGGTTTGATCGTTAGGAGATGGTTTATTCCAAGTATCCATATGCTGGTATGGACTTTCAGGGTGACCCAGATTTGGTACTGCCGGCTGGCGGACAGTGGGGTGCCATTGGTAAATTATTTGACCATATTCCTGTTTATCATTTTTCTTTTATAATGTCCTTGTTCTTTACTCTATCAAGACTAATCAAAACTCATGTGCTCATGCAGATGTTGGTCCCGTCAGCCAGTAGTATGCCTGAGAGTGACAGTTGTCGTTCCTACAGGAGAGGCTGTTGGAAGGGCTATCCTTCATAGGAGGGCCTTAATGAATCCCACATCAATGACATGGAACTGAGCAAATGATTTTAATGGAGGTGAAAACGGTCTGGTTATATAAGGTTCAAGGTGGCGGTCATGAAATAATGGAGTGTAAATGTATTGCAGCAGGTGAGACATAGGTGAATTCTCTGAGTGACTTCTCTTGAACATACCGGCGACACTGACATGATGGATTGGTAGCATTAACCTCAAATGCGGATGGTGTGATGGGACCATGGTGATGTGACCAGTGAATGAAACAACCGAACCCGACTTGGATGTGGAGTGAAAGTGTCCAAATTCTTCTCGTAAACACAGACACCGATGAGCATGGGGGCAATTTACCTATTCCTTTACCGCAGGAACGAAGTTCGTCAGAGTCGTACCCGATCGTCTATTTGATCCCACCTCCAAGCAACCTAGTTGTTTCCTTCTATTGGAATCAGCTAGGCAGACCCCATCAATACAGAGTGGAGGTGATGATGGGAACACGACCAAGTCTACGAAACCAGAGATTCTGGGTTCAATCCCCAGCGGAGTCACCATTTTGTTACAGGGAAAAGTGTCTATGCAGAATTGCTAATCCCACTAAGGTGTGGTAGCTACCTTAGAAACAAACAAAGTAAAACTACTTTTGTTTTCCTTTATGAAAGATAGATGAGAGACGAACGAAGGAGACCAACCTCTGTCTTGCGCTTGGTTCCTTGCTCAATTCCTCTCTCTTCTGATAGTCCTTTGCTACTTGCTTCCTTGTATACCCAGCTTTACAGAGTACCTGTAGAATCAAAGTAGCATAACATTATACGATAACATGGATCTATTATCATAAACAATCTAGGATCATATGTAAATTGTTCGACTCCAGAACATCTCTCACATGGATCGACTTGTACTTTGAGTGAAGATCGAACGAGATTGAAGACCCCGGATCTAGTTTCATCCATCTAGGCTACGATATATATTCAGGAAAATAAAGACATCAAATGTACATCATTGCTGCAGAGATAATCATCCAATCAAAGGGATGATGGCTCTACCAGAATCATCAGTCTACACTAAGACGATTGTCTGTCCTATGTACATGAAAATGAATTTATAAAGTTGAGCATGGGAATGCCCGCCTCAGCTAGATCATGAAAATATTATGAAGATGATGTATTGTATTGTATCTTATTACAAGTCTCCTCCCAGCTTGAAAGAACTTCGGATCCTCATGATAAAGAATTTCACCCGACATCAAAAAAGATTAACGACCTCATGCTTTAGGGGGAAACTGTTATAGACATTTTTGGGCACTGCAACCCCAAGAATAAAATTTCCATAAACCAAGGGCTCCTAAGTCCCTAAAAGTGTTGTTCCAACCCCTAAAGGAACACGGTCAATTGATTACAGCTTCTCCCAGAAGTTCTCCATGAAAAACTACTCAGAATTGGTCAAAACATGATCATTTCACCTACTCCATAGGCAAAGTGCGTTGCATCTCACCTAAGTACACTCAATGGGTGCGTTGCATTTCAAAAAGCCCTTCGATGGGGTGCGATGGGAGAGAAGAGACAAATGGCAGTGTCAATCCGCGAGGTGGAGAGGCATGGAATCTTCCAGAAACTTCTCTTGTGACACTTTCCTCTCTGAATTCGACCAAGGATGAGTAAGAGATCATCAATCTCAAAGTGGAAGCAAGAACTATCAGAGGGAAGACACTAATCAAATCACAAGCTGACTCATCTTCCTTACAGATATCTATATATGGATCCCTCATCCCAGAGATCCAGGGGTTGGAATTTTGCATCTTCTAAGGAATTGTTGTTGGTTTCTTGAGGCAACCTCATAGTGTTGGGTGATCTAAGCTTTGCATGAGGTGAAGAAGGGCTCACTTGCTGAGAGGATGATGCTCAGTTAGAACAACTGGTTGTAACTCTCTTGGCTCTTTCTTGATTATCAATAAAGCTATTCAAGTTTTCCTCCATACTCTTGTGTCATTTATGTTTTACGCATTTGTATGGTCAATTTACATATGATCCTAGATTGTTTATGATAGTAGATCCATGTTCTCGTATAGTGTTATGCTGCTTTGATTCTACAGGTACTCTGTGAAGCTGGGTATACAAGGAAGCAAGTAGCAAAGGACTATCAGAAGAGAGAGGAATCGAGCAAGGAACCAAGCGCAAGACAGAGGTTGGTCTCCTTTATTCTTCCCTCATCTATATTTCATAAAGGAAAACGAAAGTAGTTTTACTTTGTTTGTTTCTAAGGTAGCTACCACGCCTTAGTGGGATTAGTAGTTCTGCATAGACACTTTTCCCTATAACATGGAGTGAGGCCAACAGGTAGAAAATTGTCTTTTAAATCAATCACTTCGGCCTCTGCTTCATCTATTTCATCTAAATGCATTTGCTTCAGCTCTTGCATGTTTTTCTCATCAAAAATGGTTGAGTGCAGCATTTGATTTGCTGCTTCAACTATTATAGTTTTCTCATTTTGGCTCATTTATTGTTGTGGGTCATCCATGTCATCTTCATCAATGTTTAAGCTTGAGAATTCTTGCTGTAAGGTAAGAAAATTGTTGATTTGAGCATCATCCTCAAACACTTGCCAATCTTTGATATTGTTAGGGACAGCAGGCCTGTGCTTTATCTCAGCAGTAAAGTGGTGATTGGGCTCAAAGGGCAGCTTGCAAGTGCTAGAAAAAGTAGCTAGACTATGAGCATGCATGTTATGGCTTCTAGAAATCTTAGCAAGCTTGGATTCGGTGAAGGAATTGAGTATTTCTGTGGTAGCAGACCTATAAGCTCTTATCTATTGTCATTAGTAACAAAGTTACCTTTCATCTGTTGAATTATCAAATCAGAGTCACCTATAATGGACATTTTTGCAGCTCCTAGAGCTTTGAGCAGTTTAAGGCCTAAAAGGAGAGCCTCATAGTCTGCCATGTTGTTGGTGCATTTGAAGTTTAGTATGTAAGCATGACCCTCTGCATGGCTGTTATGTGTATTGTGAATACATTTTCCTGCCCCTGCTCCTAGCTTATTAACAGAACCATCAAACTCTAAATACCATGTGATTTCTTGCTTGTGGTTAGTATTAAGAGTTTCAGTCATTTTAGGATTGGGCGGACCTAGGTTTTGTGCTTCATGTGGTTCTTCTTGTATGCTGGTTGCACTAATTGTTTTAACAGTTTCATGGGTATGGGCAACCGACTCTTGATTGATGCATGTTTCTTGTTCTAAAGGCAAAGGCTTCTCATCAGTGGGAGGGTAGCTATCATCATTGAACAATATAAAGGAATTCATATCAGAATGGATTGAGTAAATGGGAAAGTTTTGGGGTTTTTCCTCACTACTTACCACATACTTCATCAGTGTTTCTCTATACAGTCTCTTTGGTTGCCCAAAGACTGAAATAGTGGCATAGGAGAGGTCTAGTTGGAGAGATCCTTGGAGTTTTGCTCCCCAAGATCTTGATAAGAGCATGCCATACTTTGGTGGAATGTCAGCAACCACCACGTCCATTAGGATCGTTTTGTTGGGAAATTGGACTAAAGACACACAAAGGTCTTTGGTTAAGCCTAAACACTTGACCTGACTAGAATCAAATGAGAATAAGTCTTTGTAGGGTCTAGTGACATCAAGGTTTAGCTTCTCCATTACAACTTTGGGCAATAGATTGTGTGAAGCACCTGAATCAAACATAGCATTGTGCAACGCTTTATCATGAATGTGCAAACTGACATAAAAGGGTAGAACAGCTGTATGTCCTGATTTACCATTGACTTCAGGACCAAAAATTAATTCAGGTTGATCATCTAAGACATTAAAATCATCCCTGTTCTCTGGAATTTGCAGTGATCTTTTGATTTGCTGTCTGTACACATCATGTTTGGAAAGCTCAGAGAGAGGAATAGATATCTTTAATTTACCAATTTCTGCTTCTAAATAAAAAAGTTTTTCTGACTGTGTTTTAGTATTGTGACTGGCAAATTTTCCCTTTTCAATTGTATCTTCAGTGATCTTCTCTTGGTTATCAGTGATTTCTTGAGATTGTTCTGTTTTTGGAAGGCTTTGAGGAGTGCTATTTACATTGTCTTTTGAGGGAAAGGATACAAAAGGCTAGTTATTAGAGGGTTGCATGTCAGATACATCCTCTATGGTCACTTCTAAAAATTTTGGGTCTGTTTTATCAGCAGGTTCTGTGATAGCGGCCTTGTCTTTTACTTTCTTAGGCTGCTTGGCATCCTTTGGCTTGATGGGATCAGACACATCAATGGTTCTTGTTCTCATTTTGTATTGTTTATGGACTTCGTAGACAGCTGAATCATAGCCTTGTTTGAATTCAAATGACTCTCCAGACTTGGTCTGAAATTGATTTATATCATGGTCATCTTGGTCTTCTTGGGTTAGAAATACTTGTTGTTCACTCTTCAAACCCATCAAGTTTATGTGAGTGTCCTCTATCTGCTCACTAGATGTGGATGCTTTAGCATAGTTTTCATGAAAAGGAGGTCTTATATCATGGTCAGTACTTGCCCTTCCAACGTTTGGGTTCTAATTTTTTCTAAAGTTTGGATTTCTGATAGGATTGTTTTGCTATCCTTCCCATGAGGCTTTTCTTTATATAGTTCCCATTCTATTTTCAAAGTTGTCCATACCTTTGATGATTGTGTCCAATTTTTGCTCAAAGGCTGAAGGTTCATCTTTAAAAGTGGTTCTTCTCTCAGCTCTTGCTCTATTTCGCTTGGCAATCAGATTTTCCTCCACACTAACAGCTACATGCTGCATGTCTGCTAAGGTTTGAGGGGGTCTTTCCCTTAACTGATAAGCCATGTATGAATCAAATCCATCAGGGAATTTGTATAAAGCAAGATCAGGTGGAGGTCTAAGGTTTTGTGGAATAGCGTTGTAAACATTGTTAAACTTGGCACAATAGTCTAAGACAGCTTCTTGAGGGCCTCTTTTGATAGTGTCATACTCGGATAATATGTGCAGAGGGTCCTTCTTCTTCTCCCATCTATTAAGAAATATTTGGTAAAGGGCCTCTGGGTCGGCTATGGAATTTGTAGGAAGAGCTCTAAACCAGGGCCTTACATCTCCTATTAAACTTTGGACAAAAATCTTCATTCTTACACTATCATCATCTATTTCATAACTCTCAAAATAGTCCTGCATTTTCTTGGTATGTTGCAGGGTTGTGCCAAAACTAGTACCATCAAAATATGTGATTTTGGTTTGATAATCCTGAGGCATAGCCCCTGGATTTGCAGGTAACTGTAAAGGTGCATATCTGTTAGCCATATTTACAGGGATAAGTGGAACAACTGGAACAGCTAGGACAGTTGTAATAACAGTGGTGGTAGTGGTAGTATGCACAGTGAATGGAGGTGTGGAAAAGGTTCTTGGAGAGGTGGATGATGAACAAGGGGAAGTAGGGGTTGAACGAAACAAAACTTTAACAGGGGTTGGAAAATAGCTTGGTTGAACTGTTTCAGGACTAGAATCAACAAACTTTTCTTGTTTTTGCTTGCTAAGGTTTCTAGAGATTAAATTGGGATTTTCAAAAACAGCTGGAGGATCTGGGTTAGGATTTGACCTGGTATAATGAGTTTTCTTCTTTGGAGCCAACTTCCAAATTTGTTTTTGGTATTTTTCTAAGAAATTTTTGGAATTTAGAAAGGAAGTAATCAAATTTTTGGAATAGCTATCTGTAGCTTAAAACTAGCATGAATATTGACTGAAGCAGCTTTTATTTACTCCTGTAGATGCAAAGCAAGAACAATTTCAAAGGCTTCCTGGTTGACATTCACGCTTCATCTGTAGCTTTAAGGAACAGACAACGATTGCAACAATTTATTCATGTCCCCAGTGGAGTCGCCAATGATGTTATCACTCAGGTTGTCCCTTGGCTCCTTAAGGGATACGACCGAGGTAACCACAAACCAATCTTTTAGCTGCAGATCCTAGCCTACCTGTAGTCAGAGAGGGCTCTCTCTTTAAAATTTAGCTTTGTTTTGGGTTGATTTTAGGCTAGTTATGGTGTACATAGGTTTTCTTTTGATTTTGGTGAGAAGGATGATGTTTTCAAGCAGAGTTGGGATGCATAGAGTGAGAAGTTCAAACCATTGGGCATGGAGTCATGGATTAGGGCTTGTTGTTGCGTTTTCTTGGTCACAAGAGGAATACAGAGCAGGATAGCTACACATAGAACAATATCAAGCTGGAATAAAGGTCAGAGATGAAAGGCAACTAAGAATCTTTCATTACCTAACAGAGAGGGAAGGTGAATGAAAGTTTGTCTAGGAGCAGTCAAGAATTCCTAAATAACAGTCACATGTGAAAGAAATAGGGTAAACATGATCATTTAAGTATGAATGTTCATAACCATTTATGAAGAAAACATATAGAAATAACGAGAACTGAGCATAGAGTGCAGTCAAGAAAAGCCTAAGCTATTCTTCTTCTAAGCTATTCTTCTTTCTTGCTATTTAAATGGTAACAAAATGGTGGCGTAAACATATATAAACTGTAAACAGAGGTAAGAAAACACTTATTGAGCCATGTAGTAGCACAGGAATTCCACAGTCACTCTTTGGCCATTAAATAACACAACAGACAGTTCTTCATCCAATGCATTCCAACAGTCTTTGATTATAGAGCTCTCAAAGTATACAACGCAAGTCTAGAATGAGGATTATCAACCAACCAACCCCACATATGCTTTGTGGGGCGGTATATATACAAAAATTGAGTTACAAAATATCTAGTTGATGAGTTAATAACTCATAACTTTTTTACCAACTCTTGAGGAATAGTAGATGAAAGAGCAAATGATGCAATAGATATTTAGGGTAATAGCTATTCGTTCTGTCAGAGAATTTATACTTTTGGGATCAACTGAGTCGGCTGAGGTTTTGTTTTTAATTTGCGTTTTTTGGGCTTTCTGCCCTGGTGCTTCGCTGAGTCACTGCTTTGTTATCCTGCTTTCGGTATGCATACTTGGCCTTTTTATAAAATTGTCGTAGTCATATCTTGATTCCCTTTGCCTGCTGTCTTTTCTTTATTTCTCTGTTTCCAGTGTTGCCTCTTGCGAATTTTTGGGTTTTGCAGGTAGCTGAGTAATAGGCATCTCTCTTTTTTGAGTCATTTTTCTTAGCGATGCACGAAGCACTAATCGCGCATCAAAAACTGCCTATGTTTATCGTTTCAGGCATTTTTTACACAATTCTCGCCCTTTCCGCCTTTCTGTAATGATGTCAGAATGATGTCATCGGCGGGTCTCGGGTATGGCAGGGTGACGTGGTAGTGATGTCAGCGGAGGACAGGTGGCGGATGACATGGCAGTACAACAGGGTGACGTGGCAGAGGACAGAAGGAGGTTTGTGGGGACGTTGAAAGATGAGCTGGCGGTGACACAGAGCAGCGGCGGGTTGACGTGGAGGTGACGTGAGCGGCGACGTGGCGCTGACGTTAGGGGCGGAGAGACAAAAGGCGGTTTGTGGTTGTATCGGACCTCCTTCTGTACGGGGGCGGTATTAGTCAGAGCCCGCCCTATACAATAAAAATGGGACACCTGTCTTCTATACGGCGGAGAAACCGCTATGCTATCGGAAGCTAACTGTCGAATGTCGGGGTGGCTCCAAAATTGCCGAGGGCCATCGGATGGGGAGGGCCAGATCCGATGGTGGACGAAACTGTGAGCTGGCGGGATGTTAACATATGGGCTCGTTGCGACTCGGGGGCCTGCCCGAATATTAAATTAATATTGCGCAACGAGGGCTTTCGAACTTTGGTTAACGTAGAATTGTGGGTTTCTGCACGAACATAGAAAAATAATTTAATGTCTAACAAAGCCTTTAGACACCAATTATATAAAACGAAAGGGGAGGGATAAAATGGGAAAAATACAAGGGTAGAGGGGTAGGTATAGGCTATTAACCTAACTAGAGGTCAGGTTAATTCCAGGGTTAGGACGCGGATGGGTTCATAATAGTCCCAGATGGACTATTATTTCCCAAGACTGCATTATAAGGCTATATTGCCAGGGGGTGGGAATATTTATTATATTTTTTTGGAATTTTATATATCTTTTTGTAGCAATAGGGATAGGAACATAGGTTAGGGATCTATAAAAATAGAATTAGAAGTTAATATGAGTTTGCGAAGGGGATGTTAGTGAGTGATTTATGGGGGAATAGAAGGGGAATTAGACATTCTTCCAAAGTTCTTTCGTCAAAATAACTGATTTGACACTTCTGTCATTGATGAGATGAGCTCTCCTTTGATAATACAAAACTTATCAAAACCTTGCTTCTGCAACCTCAAGCTACCTACCCAGCCTAATACACCTAACATTTTTTCATCCTTTTGAATGGGTGCACTTAGACTTGCAGACCCTAATTATCTTCTTTTCTTTTGACTGCCCTCCTATCTAAGTGTACCCTTATCTCTTCCAAGGGCCCAGATTAAGCAGTTGGGCTCCTTCATTTCTCTACCTAGCTACTCATCTGCCAAGCTTAAGCTGTTTGGACAAATATTCATTCTCTATCTTCTAAAACAAGCAATTTAAACCTAGGGAAGGCAAGATTAAGTTGTTTGGCTTTCCTTTAACTGTAAAACTCTTCAAAAATGGTATGATTCTTCAAAATGAAACTTCTTGGAAATATGGAACCTTGCAGCATGAAAAGATGACATATTTGGCATGTAAAACAGTTAATCATGAAATATGAAACCTATTGCAATAGGAGGCTAACACCTTGGATTACTTTTCAACATCGAAATTTAATGCGCGCTCAGTGGGAAAGAACAAACTCTTTCTTGTGCAGGAGAACGAACTTGTAGACGTAAGAGAAATGAGGTGAACATAAATGTGTTTTTTAATTTTTTCACGAGGGCTGAGTTGTTTTTTGAAAATTTTTAGAAGTTTTTCTGGTTTAATTTTTCAAAAAAATTTCAAAAATTTATTGAAATCACAAATTTGATGGGTAGATCTTGCACAATCAAAATGCCTTACGAGTTTTTTATGGTGTTGAATCTATATGTACAATCAAAAAACCAATTTAAATAACCAAGATCAAAATTTCACCTCAAATTTTCCCCCCGGATTCAAGCGAAAGTCCAAAAAGTCCCACTAAAAACAAATCACTAGAAAGTCCAAAAAAACCCCACTAAAAACAACTCATTTTTCTATGTAAAGTGAATTTATTTTTAAAATGGTTTTATACCCAGCATGTGAAGAGACTTAATGGTTTTATGATATAAATAAACAAAGACTATAGAGTAGCTAATAATGCTGCTTAATTTAAATATAACTTAATTAAACTAAAATATAATAAAATCAAAGATTTCATCACAAAAATAAAACAACTAAAAAATATGATTGGCTAATATTCTCTCTCTCTCTCTCTCTCTCTCTCTCTATAGATATATATATATATATATATATATATATATATATATATATATATATATATATATATATATATATATATATTCATTAACAATATGTTTTTATTGTAATAATAAGTCATCTTAAATTGAAATTGGGAACAAAAATTATAATTTATGAAAATAGAAATTAATATATATATATATATATATATAATAAATAAAATTAAAATAAAAAATTAGTAACTAATAGAAATGGAAGTTACAAAACATGGCCTCAATCAATTATCTTACAAATAAATAAATTTATATAATAATAAAAAATAACAAAAATTGAATTCGCCACATAAATTTGTAATAAAAAACAAACTAATACAGGTCAAAGAAAAATTGAATATCTTATCCCATGCCTACATACCAATCCCATGCCTACATACCAATCTTTTGAAGTTACTATTCTCCCAAGATTCTCATTCCAATAAACAAAACCTTTTTTTATTTTTGGTTTTAAATTTAGTTGGAATTATATTGAAAATCATAATGGTTGAATTGTGTGTATATAATTGTTTCAATATTATTGCTTTATAATTTTGTTAAAATTTAATAATATAATTTTAGAAAGATTATAATTTTTTATTATTCGGGTTGGATTTTTAAATAAACCAATGAATTTAATGTATTAAAAAAATGATTCATAAATTAGATAAATTAGTTGATAATACAATTTTGATATATCTTTACTAAATTTTTTAATTAAAATTTATACAAATAACAAAAAAAACTAAATTTATAATTTTTTTCTTTTTTTTGTGATCCATAATAAATTGAGAAGAATTTTTTGGTAGAAATCACATAGTGGAATTTTCGTCAGGGAACCAACCAGTGTGGTTAACTCAATTTTTTTTTTATCAATTTCCACTAAATTTACAAAATTACCAAAATTATTAATTATTTAAAAAACCTAAACTTTGGCTCACTCAAACCCAAAACACATTATTATAATTTTTTTTTTCCAAAAATTCATTTTAAATTTAGTTGGAACGATATTGAAAATTAAAGTATTAGAATTTTGTGTATAAATTTTAAAAATTATCCAAATTATTAATTTTTTGGGAAAAATTATCAAATTTTGTTTCATGGTCTTAACTAAATTTATAATTATTATTAAAAAAAAATCAGACTTTTTTTAAATAAATGGTGGAAACTGAAGAGTTTTTCACCCCTCATCTTCTTTCATTGTGCAAGGTTCAATTCCCATGACAGCTTCTTTGAAACTATGGAATTTTCTCACTTTCTACCATTGTGCAACCTTCAATTCCCATGAGGGCTTTCTTGAAACCACGAAGCTTCTCACTTTCTACCATTGGGAAAGGTTTAATTCCCATGAGGGCTTCCTTGGAGTCATGGATGCTCTCCGAGGTAGTGATTGAACATGTAATTGCATCAAAACTCATTCCATGTCCTCCTTTTCGTAATGTGTCACTTGAGTAGTTTGGTGAACAATTAGTTTTCCCACCTAGAATTTAATCTTTTGAAATTACCCACTCAACAAAAAGACTCATTCCAATGATATATATATATATATATATATATATATATATATATATATATATATATATATATATATAACTTCGTGTGATCTTCATGTCACTTATCAAACACCATAGGGAAATCAACAAACAAATGATAGTCACTTCACAAATAAGCAACAAGCCACCACAAGATTTCCCTCTTTGAACTTTAGATATGTATTTCCCTCTCTTCAGGCTAGTCATCATGTTATTTTCATTATGTTCAAAAAAAAAATTCCAGATCCATATATATGTTACTTTCACATGGATATATACATACATCTATAATTCACGCAACCAAGTTTTGCATAAGTGGGGTGTTATGGGAAAATGGCTATCATAACAAGCTAGATTCAAAGCTGCAATGAGAAGCAAGAGTCAAAGATATGTTCCAAACAAGTAGACAAAAAATACATTGACACAATATGGTTTCCTTCAAACTTTTGGACATTGAAAATACTTTCAATGGTGTTGACGGTGCTAGACTCGCCAAAATGTCCAGGGATCTCCCTGGTAAGAAGTCCCAATTAGACCTCAGAACGTTTGGTGTAGGAGTCCTCGCAGTAGGTCGTACGGTAATTCCTTGACCGCGATTTCGCACAAAGGCCAATAAGATGTCCCTGTTGGTAGAAAGGGTGTGACAGCTGCAGCGAGACAAGAAAGATACATGAATGGTTCTAACACATGGAGAGTGGGGTGAGTGCGCCCCTTTAAAACCTATGATAGCACCCGGTTTGGAAGGGAACACACGAGCAAAGATGCATCACAAACTGGAAAGCAAGTTAGCTAACAATCTAAATTGATGGTTAAACCAATTAGCACATTCGAGTAAGACCCATACATACTTATTCAAAATAGGCCATACATGCATGTGTAAACAAACATATACATATATCATTTGGAGTAAACAAGATGGCTAGAATACAATATGACATATGCATGAAATGTGTTGGCTCTATTATATTAAGAAGTGTAAGTTCCCATCATACAATACATCCATGTCCACCCACTAGTTCTGATAGCAGAACATTACAACCACAACCACCTACTCCTCCAAAGAGATATACTAGCTCTGCGTAGTGGAGAAGCCAAGGTGCATTACAATACTATCCAAGTTGTCTATAAGATAGTCTTATCGGAAGCTTGGATGACCAAAAGCCCCTACAATGAGTTATGAGGAACTATTTATAGCAAAGGGTGGGGTGGCCCTTGACATTCCCCTTTGTGACAGTTCATCTACACTCATGACGCTTCATCTACTTTATGACTATTACATCCACTATCGACACTTGAAATTACACTTGACAAGACATTACATACAATCTGCACATGTACCCATGTGAGACAAAATGGCTTGAGCAAGCCATGCAAGACATCACTAATACTCAAACCGTTGTGGTGAGACCAACTCTTTGACATCCTTGTGATGGTCGATGGTGCCGAATTGATGCCAAGCTTGTTCATTCGTGATGGTGTCCGTGTGCTCAATGGTGACATCTTGCTGAAGCAAACTCTTGCCTCTATTGCATCTGAGTACACTGATATTGCTCCTTCATCCAACTCATTTAATAGCATTCACAAGGTTGTCCTGGGTGCGACCGGACTAGAAACATGTTGATGCATAGTGTCTGCGCTAATCTCCAAGCATGTGCTGGTGGTCATGCGCATCAAATTGTCAAAATACATGTTCAACTCCAGTTGGACTTGCTTCTTGTCTTCACCTCAGTGAGTGTACCAAAAGGGTTGGATTGCATGCGTGCGCACAATGACATGCATGTTGTTGAATTACCTTGCATATGATCAATAGCACTTCTCACCTTTCCTGCTCCGTACGAGTTGTTGGGATGGATCCATAACTTGTACGGGCACAGTTTCATCCATCTATGCATGTTGTGCCCCCTATTTTACTTGTTCTTGATGCAACTCATTCTCTTGTCTATGTATCTCTTATTCTTCCTTGAGTTGTTTCTTTAACACATGCAACATCTTCTCTATTCTGTTCTTTGCCTTCGCGTGATCTTCATGTCGCGATGCCACCTCATAGCCTCAATCTCCAAAGCTACTTTCATCATGAGTGGATCTACTTTGAACTTGCAGCTTTGCTCTGCCTCTATGCTATCAACAACCTTCCTCTTGCATTCATCACATGCAGGTGTGATGCCTTCTGTTGCTGCTGATGGTGCTACTCGTTGTGATGCCGTTTCCATTGATCTTGATATCCTTTTCCATGAACAACTTGATGTCTTCGTGGATAGGCAAGTTCATAGACACTTGATCGACTGCATCCCCAGTTGCGCTCTTAACAATGTCTTTGACTCTACTCTCCTGGAAGTCATTGTACTTGTGCTGCTGAGAGACAAACGAACACATGTGATGCATAGAGACATAGCAACACTCATGGCAAGCAATATGTTAGTCGAAAACCAAAACAAACTTGAGGACTAACTTGCAACATACCTATGTTATTGAATGTGAAGGTTGCGCGATTTTCGTCGGGAGGTCGGGAGACTGACTGCCAAAATTGCGCAAGGCACATTTCAAGCTATTAGGAGGCTGACTGATTGCTAGAACTACGCAATGCATAGTCCAGCCTGGCCTAATGAGCACTGAAAGTGCGCAATGCACTATTCCAGTCAACAGTGACATGCAACCAGCAAACTGCATTGTGCAGTTCTAGGGCTAGCAGGACACTGCCTCCAAGAATTTCACAATGCAAGCCTAGAGGTCAGTGTTGGGCCAAACTTGCGCAATTTCTAGAGGGAAGGTAGATCCTTCTCTTCCAGAAATGCATAGTGTTAGCTGAGCAAGGCATGGTCTGGGCCAAGGCAGCACAGTGCGACCGATGGGCGATTAAAAACATGAGAAGTCTGAATGCACGGTGAGATGAGTGGAAACAAGAGTGAATGATCATACATGCAAATAGCAAGTGAAGGATTCAGAAAATGAGAAAGCATGCATGTGTGTGAAGCGAGTCACCGCAATGGTGACCGTCCGTGGAAAACAGTGTCATGCATGCAACAATAATGAGATGTGAAGGAAAATTGAAACAGGGCTTATATAAGCTAACATAAATCAAAATGACAGCAAATACTCACTGAAATCAAGCACACAACACTCACACAAAGTGAAACACAAAATGTGACAGAAACACAATGCAACACATGAAAGGCGAGCTTACCCCAAGAAAACTAAGTTGAATGTGCCGATGACTCCTAGATGCAATGTGGGATGTTAGAGCTATAAGGCTGATGTAAGGAATGAACTTTGTAATGTCCAGTTGATGAGTTTTGATAAAATTGAGGTTGTAATGTGCATGCCACAAATCTAGGAAAAGCGACACTTGGCAGGAGGTTTCTGAAATGATCCTTGCATGTAACCTCCAGCTGCTAAAAATAGATCCATGAATCAAGAGATGCCTTTGCATGCTACCTTGGGAGAAATAGTCCATGCATCCAAATCATTTTTGCTCGGTCCCGGAGAGAACCGATCAAGCCAACTGCACATGCAACAGTCTAATCAGCTGAGGGGAAAAAATGCACATTTATGGGAGGGATTTGGGCTAGCTTCCCAGAGGGATTGTGCAATTTCTGGGTAGAGCAGTTGACTGCTACCCATAATTGTGCAATTTCTGGGTTGAGCAGCCCTGCTAAGAGGAATTGCACAATTTTTCTAATGAACAGTGACAGTCAGATTTGCGCAATTCTGGAGCCCAACAGGCTACTAGACAGAATTGTACAATTTCTATAGGGAAGGCTATTTTTCCTCCATAATTGTGCAATTTCTTGAGGGAGATTCTCAGCCTGCAGCTAGACCAAGTACGAAGAAACAACCTATGAGGGGGACATAACAAACTTTCATGGACAGGCTATCATTCTACAAGAAAATCACTAAATCTTGTGTACTTGACAAAGTAAGACATGCTGCTGTGAAAGGCTGGTAGGGAGGCTCCAAAATAAAGCTAAGGAAAAAATTTGGAGGGTGGTTGTAGCCGCTACAACACTTGGTGACACACTGGTAGAACTCCGCCACTCTGAATGGACCTTGTTCATGAAAATCAAGTCTAACACCTCCAGAAGTATTGTTCAGTTCTTATTTCGTCTTGGTTTCCACACTAGCTTGATTGTAAGATGTAGCACCTACCAAGCTCTTGGTCGATCGACACACATTCGAATCCAAGGAAACATAGTTTTTTCCGATTGGGGTTGAGGGGTATATTGGTGCACAAGTAGTATAGTCATCAGAGTCTTAGTTTCATCTGTGGTGTTGCTCCACCGCCAGTAGGCCTGGACAGTACCCCGACGAAGTCACGCAGGAACACATGCATCGCTCTGCTTCCAGTGTGACTAGTTAATACTTTGGCGGAGTTACTTGCATCATCTCTCTGTGCATGAAGTCTTTCTCTTCTTTCACCTTATTCGTTTTTTATTTTTTCAAATTTTTCACTTTTCATTTTTTCATTTTTTCATAACTGTGCATAGCACTTATTCATTTCAGAGTCGAAAGAGAGATCCTGACTTATTGAGAGCAGAAGAGGTTGTTCCTTCAAAGAATTAGTTTATTATATACCTTTGACGTTCTTGTTAAGTTTTTCCCCCTCACCTTACTCTACTTAACTGAGCTGACAAGGATTAACCCAAAAACAACCGACTAGAGTAGGTGACAATAGTTAGTGCACAAGCATTGTGTTTTCACCAAGGTTCACTTCGAACAATATGCATTTTCTGTCGAGGTATCATGGACTAAAAGTAACAAGTTCTTCATAGAGGCAAGATGACAAATAACCAAGTAGTGATAGTTGTAAAAGGCCTCTTGTACTTTACCCAACTTGTTTCAAGAGTCATGCATGGTTTCATGTGAAACTAACCTACGAACAAAACAAGCCAATAGACAAAAAGGAAAAGTAGAAGTAGAAGTAAAAGTGAAAGAAAAGTGAGTAAGAAAACAAGAAAACAAGCAAAGAAAATAAACAAACAAACATGCAAGCAAACAAACTGAAAGCAAACACTACTCCTAATCCTAAACTAATGGTGCGTGGGCCTGAACACATGAAGTGATATTTCCAATGTAGCCACTACGGCATTGGTTGACCCATGTTAGTGAAGGCTTGGTCCGCGAGCAACCAAGTTGTGTAAGCGAACAAACAAGAAAGATATAACAATGAAGACAAACACACTACCTATTTCAAAGTGTCTACAGGACATAACTGAGTGCAATTACATGACATGTGGTTCGTGGAATTCTCACGGTGTTGTGCGACACTGCGTGCATCTTTGGAGCATATGCATACTATTGACTATGACATGCAACCAAACAAAAGAAACAAAGACAACTTGTGACGTGCGCGTGTGCTTGCAATGTAAGATTCCTCCAATGAATTAGCGATGGGATCGTGTAGTTCGAGTGGAGGAAGCATGATATGTGTGTGAGATTGATCTTCAATTCACACAGATGAGTGATGAGGAGCCTAAGGTGATTGAACAGTTTCCAGATTGGATGTGAAACCAACCTCAGGACAGTGAGGGCTTGACATAACCATCAGCTCAGCCTAAAGTGCCTCGATATTCAGGGGTGTGTCGACTTCATTGTCAAATATATCATCATAAATAGGTCGTTTTGAAAAATCAATTGTGATAGGATCATGATCGTGATCGAATACGAGAGTAAATGGGTCACGACAGACACGATCATAAAAAATAATGATTTGATCAACATCCTCATGATTTGATAAATAAATCAAACAAAGGGGTAGATGAGAAGCGAACAAATTCATCCTCTATGTTTCTGGAAAAAGGTAGATGAAAGATAAGGTGTATTTTCAATGAATAACTTATCCTCTCCATTGTCGGATGATGGACTAACATCCGGTGTGTCCTGCGAGTGATCAACAAAGGGTGCATCTGTAGATGAAGATACACATGTAGAATCATGGATGGCAGGTTGACCAAAAATGTTAGGAAAGAACAAAGGAGGCTCGGATGGAAGGGAGTCATCCTTTTCCGAATGTTGATGATAAAGATCCCAGTCATACTCTTCATGAATAACAGTGCATGTTGGTTGTGCAACACCAACTCCATCGATGGCTTGTTCCTCGTTCACAAAAATTATAGAGTCTAGAATGGAAGAACACAAGACAATATCACCTCGAGGAACAGCCGATTACGAAGACAAAGTTTGTTGTACAAAAAGCATATGACAAATCGATGGACTCACAACCAAATTTGCGCAAAAATTAAGCAAATTGATGTTGGGAGGATGTGACAGCTGAATAGATGTGTGAGCATGATCTCCTGCATCACTTTTCAGTGCTGGAGCTCTTTGACGAGGGGATGGAGGATAGTTACTTATGACAGTGATTGTGTCCATCTGTGATTGTGCAGCTTGATCACTGAAGAATGTTGAGCGAGGCTTGAGTTCAAACTTCTCCTTGGGATGGGTAGATTTCTTAAGACAATACTCAAATCTATCTCAAATATAGAAAAATTTCATCTAGGTCTTCAGAGCTTGAAACTGCAAATCATGGAAGCGCTACCAAAAATCCATATGTGATTCATGCGGAGCCTTTTGTTGTTGTAACAATTTTTGGTCAAGATGTTCTAGATCAAAAATGATAGAAAGTGTATTCAATGAGATCATAGAAGTTCTCAAGTGAGTCCACGTTGTCAGCCGGTAGGTTGCACAACCATCGATGTGGAGATTCGAGAAGTGTGTATGCAAGCAATAAACATGCCTGTTCGTCAGAACATCCATCTTCCTCATGAAGCATGGCAATGAAGTCATGTAAGAACTCAGGCCAGGGCACTTTTCCTTCACCATCATATGTGTATGTGGAGAAGAGATCGAAAAAATCCCTCGTGATGATAACAGATTCGGCATGCGAAAAAAATCCTTGAGGGAGGAGAGTGCAAGACTCCATCATAGATATCAAAGGTTCAAAACAAGATGAGAGAACACAGCTTGTCATTTGACCCTCCTTCTAGCGCCAAAAATGTTGACAGTGTTGGACCCGCCAACATGTCAAGGGATCTCCCCAGTAAAAATTCCCAATTAGAGCTCATACCATTTGGTGTAGGAGTCAAGCAGTGGGTCGAACAATAATGCCTTGACCACGATTTTGCACAGAGGGAAGTAAGATGTCCCTGTTGGTAGCAATGGTGTGAAATCTGTGGTTAGACAAGGAATATGCATGAACGGTTCTAACACACGGAGAGTGGGGTGAGTGCGCCCCTTAGAAACTTGTGATAGACGTGGCTTGGAAGGGAACAACACACAAGCAAAGATGCATCAAATAACTAGAAAGGAATTTGGCTAACAATCCAAAGTGATGGGTAAACCAATCAGCACATTTCAGTAAAATTCATATATACTTATACAGAATAGTCCATACATGCATGCGTAAGCAAACATATACATATATCATTTAGAGTAAACAAGATAGCTGGAATACAATATGACATATGCATGAAACATGTTGGATTTGTTATATTAAGAAGTGTAAGTTCCAGTCATACAATACATCCATGTCCAACCACTAGTTCCAATAGCGGAACGTTACAACCACAACCGCCTGATCCTCCAAAGAGATATACTAGCTATGCGCACTGGAGAAGCCAAGGAACGTTGCAATATTTTCCAAGCTCTCTCTAATATAGTCTTATCGAAATCTTGGCTGACCAAAAGCCCCTATAATGAGTTATGAGGGACTATTTATAGCAAAGGGTGGGGTGGCCCTTTACGTTCCCCTTCGTGATAGTTCATCTACCCTCATGACTCTTCATCTACTCTACGACTGTTACATCCACTATCGACACTTTAACTTACACTTGATAAGACATTACATACAATATGCACATGTACGCATGTGAGACAAAATGGCTTGAGCAAGCCATGCAAGACATCACTAACGCTCAAACCGTTGTGGTCAGACCAAGTCTTTGACATCCTTGTGATGGTTGAAGGTGGTGAATTAATGCCAAGATTATTTGTTTGTGATGGTGTCCATGCGCTCAATGGTGACATCTTGCTGAAGCGAAATCTTGCCTCCGTTGCATCTGGGTACACTGATATGGCTCCTCCGTCCAACTCATCTGATAACATGCACATGGTCATCCTGGGTGCGACTAGACTGGCAACATTTCGATGCATAGCATCTATGCTGATCTCCAAGCATGTGATGGTGGTCGTGCGCATCGACTTGTCAAAATACATGTTCAGCTCCAGTTGGACTTACTTCTTTTCTTCGCCTCGGTGAGTGTCCCAAATTGGTGGGATCGCATGCATGCATACAATGACATGCATGTTTTTTAATTCCCTTGCATGCAATCAACAACAATGCTCATCTTTTCTACTATGTGCCCATTTCTAGGATGGATCCATAACTTCTACGAGTGCAGTTTCATCCGTCTGTGCATGTTGCGCCCCCTGTTGTACCTATTCATGCTGCAACTCATTCTCTTGTCTATGCAGCTCTTGTTCTTCCTTGAGTTGTTGCTTGAGCACATGAAACTCCTCCTTTGTTCCGTTCTCTGCCTTCACGCGATCTTCATGTCACATCGTCACCTCATAGCCTCAATCTCCAAAGTTGCTTTCGTCATGAGTGGATCTTCTTTGAACTTGCAGCTTTTCTCTGCCTCTATGTTGTCAACAACCTTCCTCTTGCATTCGTCGCATGCAAGTGTGTTGCCTTATGCTTCTTCTGATGGTGCTGCTCATTGTGATGTCATTGCCATTGATCTTGATATCCTTTTCCATGAATAAGTTGATGTATTCATGGATACACAATTTCATAAACACTTGACTGACTGCATCTCTAGTTGCGCTCTTAACAATGTCTTTGACTCTACGCTCCTGAAAGTCGTATTTGTGTTGTTGAGAGACACACAAACACCTGTGATGCCTGGAGACATAGCAACACTCATGGAAAGGAATTTGTAAGTTGAAAACCCAAATAAACTTGAGGACTAACTTGCAAAATACCTATGTGGTTGAATGTGAAGGTTGCGCGATTTCCGTTGGGAGGTTGGGAGCTGACTGACTACAAAACTGCGCAAGGCATAGTCCGGGCTTTCAGGAGGTTGAATGACTGCTGGAACTGCGCAATGCACAATCTAGCCTGGCTGAGGACTGGAACTATAAAATGTGCAATTCCAGTCAGCAATGACATGCAACCAACAAACTGCAATGCATAGTTTATGGGGCCAGCAGGACAATGCCTCCAAGAATTGCGCAATGCAAGCCTGGAGGTTAGTGCTGGGTTAGACTTGCGAAATTTCTAGAGGGAAGGAGGAGCCTTTGCTTTCATAAATGTGTAGTTCTAGCCGAGCAAGGCACGGTCCAAGCCAAGGCAACCCAGTCTGGCCAACAGGTGACTTAAAACATGAGAAGTCTGAATGCATGGGGAGATGAGTGAAAACAAGAGTGAATGATCATACATGCAAACAACAAGTGCAGGATTTAGAAAATGGGAAATCATGCATGTGTGTGAAGCAAGTCGTCGTAATGACGACCGTCGTTGCAAAACAATGTCATGAATAAAACAACAATGAGATATGAAGGAAAACTGAAACGAGGCTTCTACGAGCTAACATACATCAAAATGACAACAAGCGCTCACTGAAATCAAGAAGACAACACTCACACGAAGCGAAACACAAAAAGTGTTTGAAAAGCAACGCAAGACATGAAAGGCGGGCTTACCCCAAGACAATTGAGCTGAATGTGCTGACGAATCCTAGATGCAATGTGGGATGTAAGAGCTATAAGGTTGATGTGAGGAATGAGCTCTACAGTGTTCGGTTGATGAGTTTTGATAAAATCGAGTTTCTAACGTGCATGCCACAAATCTAGGAAAAGTGACACTTGGTGGGAGGTTTCTAAAATGATCCTTGCATGTAACCTCCAGCTACTAAAAATAGATCCTTGAATCAAGGGATGCGTTTGCATGTTGCCTTGGGAGAAACAATTCATGCATGCAAATCAGTTTTGCTCAGTCCCTAAGGGAACCAATCAACCCAACTGCACATGCAACAGTCTGCTCAACTGAGGGGAAAAAATGTACATTTTTGGAAGAGATTTGGGCTGATTACCAAGAGGGATTGTGCAATATCTGGGAAAAGAAGCTGACTTTTGTCTAGAGTTGCGCAATTTCTAGGATGAGTAGCCCTGTTGGGAGAAATTGCGCAATTTTTCCAGTGAACAGTGACAGGTAGATTTGCGCAATTTTGGAGCCCAATAGGCTACCATACAAAATTGTTTAATTTCCAGAGGGAAGGCTAGTTTCCCTCCAGAATTTCACAATTTCTTGAGGGAGTTGCTCAGCCTGTAGCTAGACAAAGTCTGGAGAAACATCCTATGAGGGCGATGCAACAAGCTTTCATGGACAACTTTTCATTCTGCAAGAAAATCACTAAAGCTTGTGTACTTGACAAGGAAAGACATGCTACTGTGAAAGGTTGGTAGGGAGGCTCCAAAACGAAGCTAAGGAAAAAATTTGGAGGGTGGTTGTAGCTGTTACAACAAATGGGAAGGTGAGATATGAAATGAATTTGAAGTGAAAAACAAGTTGACAACTCATTTTTACAATGCAATTAAAAAAATAACAAATATTGCAACATTTTAAATCCAAGTAAAATTATAAGGGTGAATGATACAAACGTGAGAGAAAAAAAAAAAAAAAAATGTAAAGAAAAATGAAGAGGAGAGAAAGACAAGGAATGGGAAGTGAAGGGATATGGCTACTAGCCTTCCCCATAACCCCAAATGTTTCCTATTTTCCCTTTCACTCTCATTCTCAATGGGTCTTCTTTTGGTCGAGGAGAGGAGGATTCACAAATAACATCACCTGCATTGTAATCAAAGATTGCTAAAATGAAAATATTGAGCCCCATCCAAAGTTGGTTTTCCCATTAGAGTTCTAAGGTAAAATTTGAGTTCATTTTGATTATTTTTCCTCTTTGGTTGAGTATGTTGTTGTGTTAACTTATTTTTTTTTATTTATGAAATATAATAATTGCATTTTAATGACTGAGCTATATATTGCTAATAGCCATTAAGTAGTTAATGAGCTAAAAACCTAATTATTGATGCATCATTTAGGTTTCTATTTTTTTCATCATTTTAATGGTTAATACCTATCTAGCAACTCTTTTCCTCCACCACTGGGTGATTCCAAGGATGAAAATTGATGGCTCCCATTATGGAGTTGTTGCAAATAAAGTGGAGTTGCTAAATTGGGTTTCCATAGTTGTCAAGGATTTCTTTGCTCCATGACCACCCTCTCACTCCTTGAGTTGAATTTTATTTCTAGTTGAGCATTCTTGTTACCCATAGGTCGTATCCCTCCTCCAAGCCATGTTTTAGTTTGTTGGTTGGGTGTTTCTCTATCATCATAGGGCATACTCATCTATGCACCATGTTTTTCTTACTAGCTATTTATCCATCATCTTGGGATATATGATTATTTATTGGCAAGAAACATGATGTGCTAATTTTCCTTTTCTTGATATAGTCACTCGTTTTGGTTGATTTCATGCTAATTCAATCTCTCTCTTTCTTGGTTCATGGGTCACACACAACTTTAATGGCTATATGTTTAGCATAGGGTGTATTTGTCACATTGATGTGATCCTTTCCCGACCAGGATTAACCCTCTCTTTGAAGAGTCCATTCATTAATTAACAATACTTGGATAGGGACTATCATTTGGATTAAGAAAATTTTATGAATGAGTCCCCTCTTATGATATGACAAAAAATCCCTCAACTAATTGACAATTTTGTTTCGCTGCAAATTCCCCTAAGTTGGTTTTAATGAGATAACCAAGAGGACCTACTTGATGCATGAAATAACATGATTTGGAATCTCATATATAAAAATTCCTTCATAGGAAAAGGGTCAAACAAGTATTTAATTCTCATAATATAAATCTAAGAATCAATTGATTATGAGACAAACAATTTGATTTAGATGTCATTTATACTATTGTATTCATCTCACCATGTTTTCATATCATTGATTTTATATTATTACCATTGAACAAAACCTTATCCTATTCTTTGTCATCATGGGTGATATATATTTATCCAAAGTGTGGGAGTATTTGATAGAAAATTGAGAGAGATGAGAGAGAAATTGATTGTACATAACAAATCACACTTGATATTCTTATTGATCACCACAGATACAAATATATAGGACATAGATTACTGATTTTGACACATCTAGATCATGACTCCAACTCATGCATTGGAATCAAAAACTTCTAGACTGACACATAGGGACTCACAATGATAACCACACATGACATGGAAGCATTACTTCCAACACCCTCCCTTAATGCTTACATGGAAAACATAAAAAACACATATTACAACAACAATGTGATATTTGTCTGACTGGTCTTCATCAACACTCACGTCCACTCTGGAATCTCACAAACTCTTCTCTTTCACCACCACATCTTCGAGCTATCACTTGACCTCCATTTAAAACATAACCACTTCAGACCATCTTTGGTGTACTTTTCAGAATTGATGCTTCTCGACCTCCCCAAGCACGACGGTCAATCTCGATATTAAACCATCCTATGGACACACATCCATCTATTGAACACATGGTCTTCCACTATATTCCTGAGTTACCTAGAAAGGTAGTTTTAGTATTGAATGTATTCAAAAGTCAATTACACAAGATGACCTCTTATATACATAATCAAATTAACCGTAAGCTGATGTTCCTTGCTCCACATGACACCACCAACATATAACAGATTATACATAATCAAATTAGTGAGATGTTCTTGTGTCACAGTGTGCATCAAGAACCACCAATTTAAAAATGTGTTAATATGTTCTATAATTAGTTCTTCATTTGACTTTTCACATTACACTGCTACTATACCACACTATAAAACTGCAACACACCATTACGTACATATACATACTAATTATAAAAAACCAAAGCTTCAAGGCTAAAATGATACTGAAAATCATGATAATAGGAAGCTGCATATATTTCTGTAATTGTTTGTCGTGACTGAGACTATTCAAAAAGTCTGATAGAACCACCCAAGTCAATATTAAAAGGCCCAATTATTTTCCAAGATCTTCACCATCACATTTAAAACATGATAACCAAACCAATTTTTGCAAAAAAACCAAAACATACTATCCATAGTGGGTAGAATGATCTCCTACATGCCATGGAGTATACATTAAGGAACGTGTAGTGGGAAATTAAGGCCTTACAACCCTACATCTTGTAAGCGATACAATCATAAGCGTGAGTCGCCTCCTCCGCAGTAATGAAGGTGTCCGTGTCGAGTCAAACTCTTACCCCTATATTACTAGCTATGTGCTTCTTCTTTGCCACTGGCTACTATGTTCGCGTTTCTTGACAGACATCGACATATTTCTAGCAGCTTAATGCTTCGAATCAAAATGGTGTAATAATTTCGGTGCCATACTATTGAAATTCGAATCCGAGTCCAAAATTCCCAAATTCTTCATGGCTCTCGTACCATTGCACATTGCAACACAAAATCTAGATTTTCCAATGCAGTTCGAGCTCTTCAATCGCTTTTGCAGTAGCGTGGCCCATCTCTTTGTCCAGCAACATCCTGCAGCACTCGAGTCTCCCATTCTAAGAAAATTGGCATTACTTGAAAACTTTCCGCGCTTGGAAAAACAAATAACTCCGTTGCGCATATCACACTATATGAAGTTCGAGCGCTTCGATTTCCACCCATCGGCGCAGTCGAATCCAGACCCAAGCGTGACCATGGCCAACAATAGCATTGGATCTGAGATCGGCGTAAAAGAGGCACATGTTTAGGAAGGTCTCCTGCCATCCAGCTCCGTCATATAAGCTGAAGCCATTATCGCAGAGACTAGGGTAATTAAATAAATTGCAGCTCTTTGTGAATCAATGGAAATACAATGCAAAAACAGAGAAATCAGAAAGGATGTCAATACAATTTGTGGCACAAATCCACCACGACTCCAAGGTCAAGAATGTAAAAATGGATCGTTCACATCGATGTTGTTGATAATGGACTGCACCATCTCGTTCACAGCTTGCTTCCTATGACCTTGACCATCAGGCCATCACCTTTTGGCTCTTCAGTTCAGGGCTAGCTCGTTGCATATATATCTAAATAACTAAGCACACAAATCCACAGACCTAGACATAGAAAACACTTCACACACCTATACTAATATTTGCAAAGAAACAATAACACTTAAGATTCCTCACATCTTCTTGGCTTTCCCATGAGGGAATCAAGCCAAATCTAGCTTCAATACTAAGATAGAAAATTGAGAGAGATCAGAGAGAAATTGATACACACAACAGATCACACTTGATATTGTTATTGATCACCACATATACAAATATATAGAACATAGATTATTGACTTTGACAATCTAGATCATGACTCCAACTCATGCATTGGATTCAACAACTTCTAGACTAACACCTAGGGACTCACAATGACAACTACACATGACATGGAAGCATGACTTCCAATAGTATTGTGGAATCAAAGATTGCATAAATATTAATTGGAGTCAACATTGAGACTTGGCAACCATAGTTCTCAAAAGGAGCATGTGTACTCTTTCATTGCATTGTTTTCTAGCACAAGCTTAAAGTGGAAAATTATTGGCAATGTTGTAATTGTTGGGCTGATGTATATGTTTATATCATGTTGTATATTCCAATGAAGATTACATCAGATCAATAAGTCACTAAAATGGGAATAGAGAATTACAAACATAGTTTCCTTCACATTCTTTTTGAGTAATAATGATCCAAGAGAAATTACACTTTGAATATTGCCAAATCAAGGATCTAGAATTTAGAAGACCCATTGGCATATTAGACCACAAGTGCACATGTTATTATTTCATATAAGAGTGGTGACCTAAGAGAAGTTGCACTTCAAATAGTATGAAAACAAAATCTAGAACTCACGAGACCCCATTAGCATAGTAAAAAACAAGGGTACATGAGAAGTTGAATTCGGATAATCCATAGTATTCATCTTATTTCTTATTGTCGACGTTTCGAGCCTAGAGCAAGACTCATCATCAGGACTTGAAATACAGAGAAGAGGAAAGGGATGGGTGATAAATAAATAAGGTAAAGGAAGACCGCAAGGATTATGAAGCCAACTTAATGCCCATGTTAATAAACCCTAAATTTTATTAAATCTAACAGATCAAAAATTTAGGGTTTATTAACATAGGCATTAAGTCGGCTTCATAATCCCTGCGGTCTTCCTTTACCTTATTTATTTATCACCCATCCCTTTCCTCTTCTCTGTATTTCAAGTCCTGATGATGAGTCTTGCTCTAGGCTCGAAACGTCGACAATAAGAAATAAGATGAATACTGTGGATTATCCGAATTCAACTTCTCAACAAGGGTACATGTTACTATTTCATTGAGAGCTAAGGTTCTTTTTCCTTTGCATTGTCATTTGGAATTTTATGCAAATGTTACATGGAGAAAGGGATAGAGTTGGTTGATGTATGCATGTTAAATTGTCAACAACCACCTTATAATAATAAAAAAAAACAAGAAAAACAAGAGAGGTCCTTGTAGAGGGCAAAGGAGCAAAAGCCTAATGACTTTTTATAAGACACAATTCTCTATCTAACACTAAGATAGAGAACATAAAATAAAAATTACACAATATTTATGCTAATAAAGTAAATAGGTCCCCTCGTGGGATAACATAATGGTTGGTACAATGGGATGTTATCCCCTCAAACTGGTTTTTAACCCCATGGGGGGGAGACATCACACTCATGGAATCTTGCTTATTGCTTACTAAGGAATTTTCTTGCTAAGTCATAAATTCCTAGTCGTGATAAGGCTCCCCCACCCTAGTGGAGTCTCTTGCTAAGTCATAAATTCCTGGTATATCTAACTTATTAATTGTTGAATATACTCTTGGTGTTATAGTGGAAGTTATTAAGTTTGATCTTGGGTCTAGCCACATGACACCGATAAATTACCAATTCACCATAATTAAAAAAACATAATAATAATATATAAAATTATAGTGATTGGAAACTCCAAATCAGTTATTGACGGGGTTTTATGTGGATCCTCCCTGCATGTCCCTTCTTTGTTCCATTGGTTCGAGCAAATTCTGCTTCTGAGAAAGTCTTTCGCTACTATTTAGGTTGCTGACATCGATATCGATTAGTCCATAGATATCGATTTGAAATTGTTAAATCACGCCCGGAGTAATGTAATTCATCAAAATGAAATTCTTTATTAGATCATCGTGAAACGCTTGGATTCCTTTTCAAATTCGAAATTTTAAGCGCGCTCTGAAATTCTTAAATCACGCCCGTCGTAATGTAATTCATCAAATTGAAATTCATTATAAGATCATCGTGAAACCCTTGGATTCCTTTTCAACATCGAAATTTTAAGCGCTCAGTGGGAAAGAACGAACTTGCATATGTAAGAGAAATATTAATTTTTTTTTATGACACTCGTTTTTAACAAGAATTTTTTGAAGTTTTTTGGGTTTAATTTTTCGAAAATTTCACAGAAATTGATTGAAATCACAAGTTTGATGGGTAACCCCTACACGATCAAAGTGCCCTAGAGGTTTTTCAGGGTGTTGAATCCATATATACAATCAAAAAATCAATTTAAATAATACAAATCAACATTTCACCAGATTCAAGAAAGTCTAAAAAGTCACAATAAAGACAACTCATTTTTCTATGTAAAGTGAAATTATTTTTAAAAAGATTTTAAACCTAGCATGTGAATAGTCTTAAAGGTTTTGTGATATAAATAAATAAAGGTTGATATAAATAAACAAAGACTATATAGTAGCTAGTACCGTTTCTTAACTTAAATATAACTTAATTAAACTAAAAAATAATAAAATCAAAAATTTCATCACAAAAATGAAACAACTAAAAAAATATGTTTGACTAATATTATTTATATTAACATATATATATTTATTAAAAGCTTATATATATATATATAATATTTAAAATTAAATTTATTAAAAATATGTTTTTAATGTAATAATAAGTCATCTTAAATTGAAATTAGGAAGGAAAATTATAATTTATGAAAATAGAAAGAATAAAGAAAATAAATAAAAATAAAAATAAAAAATTAGTAACTAATAGAAATGAAAGTTACTCAAAATTGATCTCAATCAATTATCTTACAACTAATTTTTTTTATATAACAATAGAAAAAAGTAACAAAAAAATGAATTCTCAATATTAAATTATGGCTAAGCCACATAGATATTTAATTAGAGACAAACTAATACTAATAAAAAAAAAACTAAATGCCTTATACCATGCCTACATACCAATCTTTTTAAGTTACTATTCTCCAAAAATTCTCATCCTAATAGACTAAATGGTTTTTATTTTTTGGTTTTAAATTTAGTTGGAATTATAGTGAAAAGAAGAATTTTTAGTTTTAAATTTAGTTGAATTATATTGAAAATCCTAATGGTTGAATTGTCTGTATATAATTGTTTCAATATTATCTCTTTATACTTGTGTTTTTCTTACTAAAATTTAATAATATAATTTTGGAATGATTATAATTATATTATTATTTAAATTAAATTTTTAAATAAACCAATCAATTTAATGTATTAAATTTTTTTCTTAAATTAGATAAATTAGTTCGAAACACTTTTGCCAAAAATTCCTCTTATTTCTACGTAAAGACTTTTCTTAATTCATTATGGATCACAGAATCTTGAATACAGAAAATACAATTTTAATAAATCTTTATTTATTTTTTAATCAAAATTTACACAAATAACAAAAAAAAATAAGTTTATAAAATTAATTTTTTTCTTCTCAATTCAGCGTTTTGTGATCCATAATGAATTGTGAAGAGCTTTTTTGTAGAAATCACATAGTGGAATTTTTTACTACGCTTTTGGAACCAATCAGTGTGATTCATCATCAAAACCACACTGGCACTATGTGATTTCTAGGGAAAGACTCTTCTCAATTTTATTTCTTATCAATTTCCACTAAATTTACAAACTTAAAAATTATTAATTATTTAAAAAACCTAAATTTTTACTCACTCAAACCCAAAACACATTATTATAATTTTTTTTTCCAAAAAATCATTTTAAATTTCGCTCTAGAATTTTGTCTACAAAAATTATCCAAATTATTACTTTTTTTAATAAAAAAATATTAAATTTTGTTTCATGGTTTTAACTAAATTTATAATTCATTTTTGGGATTCAACTGCGTTAAGTAAGTCATTCAAATGTATGACCATTTCCATGAGAGGTAGTCGTAACTGACTAATTTCTCATGATTTTTGAATAGTTCACTTAGCACTCATTGCATCGGGTGATGCTCACAGGGGTGAAGAAGTGGGATTGAAACTAGTGAAATGTGGAGAACGAATCACATAGCATCAATCATCACTTCCGGGGCTTGCACCCGGTAACCAGGACTTCCCAGGAGGTCACAATACTTGCTAAGGTTTTGCAAATGGGGTAGCAAGCTAAGTGAGCTTGATTGTGGGGAAAAACTCCACAGTTAAGCGCGCTTGAGCCAGAGGAGTTCTGGGTTGGGTGACCTCCTGGGAAGTCTGATTGATGCTATGTGATTCGTTTTCCACATTTCACTAGTTTCAATCCCACTTCTTCACCCCTGTGAGCATCACCCGATGCAATGAGTGCTAAGTGAACTATTCAAAAATCATGAGAAATTAGTTAGTTACGACTACCTCTCATGGAAATGGTCATACGTTTGAATGACTTACTTAACGCAGTTGAATCCCAAAAATGATATATAATGCACTGCGTAAATACCCCATACTTAAATTCAAAAAGAGTCAAGGGATCTCTACTTGAATGGTTCATGAGGCACAATACTTGCTAAGGTTTTGCAAATGGGGTAGCAAGCTAAGTGGGGAAAAACTCCACAGTTAAGCGCGCTTGAGCCAGAGGAGTTCTGGGATGGGTGACCTCCTGGGAAGTCCTGGTTACCGGGTGCAAGCCCCGGAAGTGACCCGATGCAATGAGTGCTAAGTGAACTATTCAAAAATCATGAGAAATTAGTCAGTTACGACTAGCTCTCATGGAAATGGTCATACGTTTGAATGAGTTGAATCCCAAAAATGATATATAATGCACTGCGTAAATCCCCCATACTTAAATTTATAATTATTATTAAAAAAATGCATTTTTTAAGTAAATGGTGGAAAGTGAAGAGTTTTTCACTCCTCACTTTTTATCATTCTGCAATGTTCAATTTCTATGAAGATTTTTTTGAAACTATAGAAGCTTCTCACTTTTTACGATTGTACAAGGTTCAATTCCCATTAAAACTTCTTTAAAATTATGGAAACTTCTTACTTTATAGCAACTTCTTACTTTATAGCAGTGGGCAAATTTTAATTCACATGAATACTTCCTTGAAATCATGGAAGCTCTTCGAAATGGTAATCGAACATGTAATTGCATCACAACTATTCCATGTGATCCTTTGGTTTTTTGCGTAATATTTCACTTGAGTAGCTTGATAAACCATTAGTTATCCCACCTACAACTTAATATTTTGAAATTACCAGCTCACCAAAAACTTCGACTAACTCACTGGAAAATAATTATAACACGTAACTCACAGAGGACTCCCCGTAAATTGGGACATTTCATTACCCGTATTCGACACATAACCATGAATTAATTAGGGAGCGCCAGATAACCAAGGCACGACCTTAATGAAGCAATGGCGTCTGTTCAAGACTTTCTGCCCATGTCAATCTCCCCATAACTCCCAGATCCTCAGAACAAGAATCGCAGCGGTGAATAATCGTGGAAAAAATGATCGAACAGAAGATGAAAGGCGGACGAAGTGCTAATTTTGGCTGCGTACTGTTGGTTCTGGCGAGTTTACTCGGCCCTGCCCTCTTTCTGAAGCGATGGGTACGATATTTTTAGAATGTTCTTATCACTAGTAGGTTTGCAATGACTGATCTACATGAATTAAGTACCCATGCATTTGTTTTTTTTCCTGTGCAGACGGATGATGCATGGAAAGAACAAGCGCTTGCGGCCACAAATTTGTTTCGGCCAAATCAAAACGAGATAATAGTGAATGCCACCATATGGCAGAGAATATCAAAGGCCAGCGAAATGCTGAAATGTTCATCCAGTACAGTGTGTTCGCCATCATCATGGATTCCCCTCCCCAAGAATTCAAATTATAAGGATGAAGCTGCCTCCTGCCCATTCTATTTCGAGTGGATTCGCCGGGATCTGAAGCCTTGGGCTAAGACTGGGATTACTCTAGACATGGTGGAAGCAGCAAAACCAGAGGCATCTTTCAGGCTGACGGTTGTTAATGGCAGGATGTATATCGAATCCTATCGAAAGTGTTATCAGAGCAGAGATCTGTTTACGCAATGGGGGATTGCGCAGTTGTTGAAATTCTATCCCAGCTTGCTTCCCGACTTGGATTTGATGTTCAATTGCAATGATAATCCTGTTATTCACCGGGCAGACTATAACGATTCAACAGGGCCTCCTCCCCCGCTGTTTCGTTATTCCGGGAGCGAAGATACTTTCGATATTGTCTTTCCAGATTGGTCCTTCTGGGGATGGTAAGTGCAACTCCTCTGTTCAAGTTTTTTGAAAATTTTAAAAAAGAGTTTTTTTAACGAAATATAGTAATAATAATAATTTATGTTTAAGGTCACTATTACTTAGGAAGATTACCAAAAAAATTACAAATTAATTTTTTATAGTGATTTTACTAAATAAATTTAATTGCTCACACATATTTTTAATCATGCCAAAACTGTATAGACAATTTCAAAAACATAAATCAGCCTTTTTACCTTTTCCATTCCAAAACTCTAGCCATAAGGAGTCGCTCAGAATACCTATACTAATAAGCATTCAGCCCTAAAGAGTCGCTGAGAATACCTAATCTAATAAGCATTCAGCCCTAAAGAGTCGCTGAGAATACCTAATCTGATAAGCATTCAGATTTCTTCTTCTGCCAAGAATTTATGAATGTGCCTCCTTCCTATTAAATTTTTTCTTCTAAACATTAACTTCCTGAGATATTTTCATGTCAGTAATATTGGATCTAGGATTAGACTTGTTTGTCAACATATACCAGGCAGCAGTGACATTAGACATAACTTGAACAACTTTCTCCTCCTTGGCAATAGTAACTCCCCCTTTGTTATTTGTCCCATTGGGTGCCTTCATGAAAATCTTGAGGAAATAAACCAGCTTTTAGTTATCAATTTTTGGAGATGCAGGACTTTTTCTAAGCAAATTAGTTGATGAGAAATAGTAATCTTTCTAGATATATGCAATAGCTGTCAAACAAACATATCATAAACTCATAGTTACACTTAGAACCGAAATGTCCAGAGACTAGACTCTAATAGGACACCTATTCTTCCAATTTTATTATGATGGATTATAGTGTCTTTTAAGGACAAGTCTACCGAGGCGGAGGAATTGCCCCAAAGGTCACTTTTGGCTAGATTCTGGGCAAAAAAATTTCTGCAAATCTTGCAGAAGCAGTGTTTAAATCATGTTTTTAAAGGTGGAAATGGATTCACCACTATCAAAAACTTTTGGAACATCTAAAATCTTGAAGTTTAACAACTATAATCTGGATTTACAAAAATCCATGTGGAAATCTATCAAAATATTACCCAAATTTTCATGATTTTCAAGGCAAAAAAACTAATAATTTAGACTACTGCGACCCCTACTAAATTATTTTGAAAGAGAGTAAAAAGTATTACATCCTAATAAAACAACAACCCCTAATCCCATAAAAAAACTTCTCGGTTAAGGCATTCTGTTATCATGATGTTATTCTACCCATAATATGATATTTAAGTGTAAGTGAATTCAAATTTTTCGCATTCGTGTTCAGTGATATGTTAAAATGTCATAAAAACATTAACAAGTTCCTATATTTACTTTATTTTTCGAACTTTTAATGTTTTGAATTCATTAGAAGAGATTTATGACCGCAATCTCTTCATTGATTAAATTCCAACTACCTTGAAACTCTACCTTCTCTCAAAATTTTAGATCTTTGATACTTTGTGCCACATTGTAATAAGGTTGCCCTGTGTTCTGACCCGCCGTCGACATCTGTTAGAAACGAAAATGGACAGTGTGAAATTGCGGGAAAATAAATGCCAAACTAATCAAACAATAACCACAACATGCACAGGTAACTGTCACCCGAGATTGTCGTAGAGAAAACCCCAACGGGGCGAAATTACCATTTCGAATCTGCATTGTATTCACTGCACATTAATTGCAACATAACACCCGCCTTCGCATGGGCTTGAAAGGTTAAAAGACGTACGGAAACTTGAAAAAAATAAACGCCGAACCTTAATGCAGCAATAAACAGTGCATGCAAGGAAACTAATCCCCTGATTTAGAAAACGTGTCTGGAATCGATTTGGAAGTAGTCTTACTGTGAAAATCAACTGTTATTTTTTAATTATATCATTTAATAAATAATACAATATAATAATTATATTTTTATTTCTTAATTATATCATTTAATAAATAATACAATATAATAATTATATTTTTATTTCTTATGTTTTTGTTATTTTTTAATTAAATTATATTATTTAAAATTAAATATAATTATTGAATTGAGACTTCTATGATCTATATTGAAAAATTTTCCGATAATTATGTATATATTTTTAAAAAAAATATTTAAACAAATTTTACAAATTTATTAACGGAACCCTAAAGATTTAAATATATAAAAAAAAATTATTAAACCTATTTATTTGATAGTTAAATATTATAATATTAATGTAATAACAATTAATTAATTTTTTTTAAAGTGTAAAATTTTTAAGTTTCTATGTTAAAAGAGCTTTCCCCTTTAATTATGGATTGCATTCACTGGATATTAATTATATAATATTTGAATACCATGTAGATATAAATAACAAATAGCTGTATTTCTTGAATTTTATTTAAATATAATTTTAAATTAATTTTTATTTTATTTTAAATCTAAATAATTTTAAGTTTTTTTAATAATTTTATTGGTTTAATTTGCTAGTGTTGCTTTTGCTAGTCTACTTGCTGTGTGCGCCCCTTCTTTAGAGGGATGTCCGTGACTTTATTTTTCACTCTATGTATCCCAAACCATTTTATTGTTAGTTTTTTGAATTGGCTTACTCTCGCTGACATTCCTCATCCCTTCCCTTTCACTCCATATATCCTTAATCATTTTATTGTTATCTTTTTGAATTCGCTTACCCTCGCCAACATTCCCTATCCTTTCCCTTGAATTTTAAAGAGCGAGTTTTTTTTGGCAATGTTTATGGTGGTTGTTTTGGCTTGTATATTTAATTTCATTTGGTGTGGGATGTTTGTTTTTTTCTAAATAAGATCGGCACTCTGTATGTCTCTTTTGACTAGGTTTTTTATCTGTTTTTAAGTTGGTATTTTCTTCTATTTCAACTTAATTTTTAATAAATTTGGTTTTGGATTTTGAGTTTTTTTTAACTCGGTTAGGATGACTCATTAGGCATGTAGACAGCAAAGTGGGTGAAAGGTGGAACTCATAGTTGGTTCTAGTAGGCCACAACCTCAAGGAACTCAAAACATATTTTCATAGTAGAAAAGTAAGCTTGAGAGATTGTTAGGTTTTAATAAAAATGTTATTATGTTGCCAAGTTATAATCTGGGGCCATTGAAAACATTATTAGGGGCAAAAAAACAAAGCCTAACCAATACTCATGCCATGAAGGAATGTAAGGGATGCGTGAAAGATTTGGTCAATTTTTGTACTTGGGAAACTAAATTCTCTAGAATCACAAAGCCCTAATAGTTAATCAAAACTATGATTGTACAAACTACAAACCTTGAAAAAGAAAAAGGAAGAACAACAAAACTTCATTCATACCATTAATATTTTTGAAAGAAAATTTAAAATGGTGTGAAAGGTTATATTGAAATTTTAATATCAATTTTATTAACGACAACAAAATTCATAACCCAACATACTTTTATGATCGCACCTTCTATTAGAACCAATGTCATAGGGTTCACCTAATCTAAACCTTGAGGTTCCAAATTCGAAGAACCCAAAAAAATTTCAAATTTGTTTAAGTTCACCGACCCTAAAGGTCGAACCTCATCAAATTTGAACCTCAAGTTGAACCTCAAGTCGAACTGATCGAATTCCAACCTCAAGTCGAACCTAAAGCCGAATTTGATAAAAAAAAATTGAGATTCAGGCTTATGGATTAATAACTAGACATTATTGACTTCCCTTTTCAATTTTTGAAATTTGGATACGTTTTTCATGATTTTGCAATATAATTTGTTGTAATTTGTATGTTTAAATTTTGATTATGTATTAATTTTGTAATTTTTTCGGATATTATAATTATTTAATATTATAGAATTTTTTTAAATTTAAAAATTAAAACTTATGCCATTTATTTTTGCATTTACAAACTACTATAGTATATGTGTATATTTAACTAATGTCATTGATAATTAAATGTTATTATGATTATGTTATTCGTATATATTTACTAATATTAATTCTTACTATGGATTGCTTTTGACTTTTTATTATTTTATATCATATTCTGTATTAAATTATATCATACATATTTTTCTATATATATTAATATTATTTTATCTCCTATTTTTCATTAAATTTTTATTTATATATATAAAAAACCTTATAAAAAAATTCAAATTCTAATCGAACTTTAACCATTGTCCTACTCAAATTCAAACCTAAACCATATATCATAAATTAGATTCTATAGCTTTGAGACACAAATTAGTAAAATACATGTATTTGCATCCTTTCTCTTTTTATAATGTATTCTCACTCATACTTGTACAATCTATTGATTGTTAAGCACCTATATATACAGTACTAAGCACCTATATATACAGTTCTATTAATGATGGCGATGCTTATTATATAAATAGCTCAACGTGTTTAAAAAAAAAAACTAACATTGTTAATCAGTCTTTGAATTCTCTTATATTTTTTTTATATAAAATATTAATATATTTTTAAATTAAAAAAATAATATACTGTCAAAATCTTTCCAAGCTTTTTTCCTATTAAGTAATTGTAAAATTTTGATACATATTATTCAAACAACATTTTTCGGCCTACCTTACGAAATGGCTTCTCTCAATGTCAATCAAGATTACCATCTAGATAAACAATAATTGAAATATATCTGGAGATATAGTCTGGCATGTTGGGTATTTTTCTTTTAAATGGGGAAAATACCAAAAACCAAATATTCAAACACACAGAGACAATGCTCTGTTTTACCTCGATTTTTTTTGTACAGACAGCTTAAAAAAATTTCACTCAGAGAATCAAAGTATTTCACTACCATTAAAACATTCTATTCATTAAAAACCGATACAAACTTCATCCTCTTTTACTGAGAGGGATTTAACACAGTAAAACCATTTTCATATTCACTGCTGTGAAAAACAACTTACTGCTGTAACAAAAGTTTACATAAGTTTACTGTTGTAAACAAAATTCACACAGGCTTACAAAATTTCACGCTCCACCATTTCCTTTATGCAAAACCACACATGGTTTTTGCTATTCCTCTGTTTTACGATTCCTTACAAAACATTACCAAATACATTTGTGCACTGCTGTGCATTCACGCTCTGGTTCTATATTTTTACACACTGCTGTGTGTTCATTCACATTTTTAATTTCATGTGCAATTCACTCATCTACAAAAATGAGCACTCACTAGAAACATATACCAAAAAAATTAAAGATAGGGCGATGACTTGCCCATACCATTCTTTAAATTTGCCCATACTCCCGCTGAAATAAAATTAAAAACTTCACCAAAACTTACCAACCCACAGTAAATTGCATTTACTGTTTTACTGACATTTACTGGCGGTAAAGGAACTTTTACTTCACGTCAAATTTATTTGCTGCTGACCTGTACTTTAACCATTGACTTTATTTGCATCGCATCGCAACTTTTCTCATGTCAAAGACCCCGACTCTATGACATTGCCGATAGCGATGTGCCGATGCGATATCGGCGATCGCTTATCGGAAACACAAAAGCTCCTTTATAATTCCTTCACTTCGACTTTGCCGATGCGATATCGGCGATCGCTTATCGCAAACACAAAGGCTCCTTTATAATTCCTTCACTTCATTTTGCCGATGCGATATCGGCGATCGCAGTTGAAATTATATTTTCAACACTCCCCTTTAATTTCAACTGCTGGGCATTCAATCTTACCCAAGCACTTCCTCTCATGGAGGGATTCACCAACACTGCTGTTACAAAGACATCTTCCTCACATAGAGGGGTTCACCAATCTTCCTCGAATAGAGGGATTCACCAACTGCTTCTGCTGCAGTTCATAAACAAGCAAAGTTGTCTTCCTCTTAATAGAGGGATTAACCTGAAACTGTGCTTAAGAGCACCTTCCTCATGACAGAGGGATTCACCATGTGACTGTGCTTAAGAGCACCTTCCTCATGACAGAGGGATCTACCAAACTATGCTAGGGAGCATCTTCCTCTGAACAGAGGGATTCACCAATGACTATGCTGAAAAGCATCATCCTCTTGATAGAGGGATTTACCATGCGTATGCTAAAAAGCATCTTCCTCTCGACTGAGGGATTCACTAATGACAATGTGCTGAAAAGCACCTTCCTCTTCAATAGAGGGTTTCACCAAATGACTGCTTCAAATGCAGTTCCAAAACAAACAACCATTGCACTGCTGTGTGTGCAAACTCATTACAATGTTCTTTTATGCTGCTGCATATTCTCTGCTGCACTGTTGTGCCATTTTCTTTACTGTGTCTACCCCACACTGCTGTGTCTACACTTGCTGTTGTGTTGCTGCACTTCTCTTACATTTCTTTGCAAACTCTGCATTGTTGTGTCTTCCCTTTCTCACATTCACACTGTTGTGTGAGAATTCTTTACTTGCGCACTTATGCGTGCTTCCCTTCTTCACAAAGGGAAAAATTTTCTCCACGCTGCTGCGTGCTCCCCTTCACTCATTACAATCATACTTCTGCTGTGTCTCACTTGCATTTCAGATGCAACCAACACACTCAGTGCACTTACATTTACTGCTGTAAAAAAAATTTCTTTTACATGTGCTGCTGTCCATTACCTTTCATTTCTTCAAGAAGACTTCATGCTGCTGCATTTTTCTTGTTTGCATTGCTGTGTGCTTCTCCTTCTTCACGATGGGAAAACTTTTCTTCAAGCTGCTGCTGTCCATACACTTGTTGTTGTGTTGCTGCTGCAATTTGCACTGCTGCTTCCTTTCCGTTTCATCATACTGCTGTGCCCATACTCTTGGCACTTCATTCTCCACAAAAAAATAACACAGGGTGCTGCCTTTTCTCATGCACCCTTGCTTCACACAATCTTAGGCTTCATTTTTTTTTTACACAATGCACTGCTGTGCAATTCCTTTGGCTTTCTGCTCCCACACACATTTTCATTCGTCCATGTGCATGCTAAAAATCTGTTGTCCCTGTTTTTCTTTATGCATTTCTTTGCATGATGCATTGCATATGAAGAAAAACATTACATTTTTTTTACTGTTGTGTGAGAAATTTCATTGCATTCTCAGCCACTGGGCATTTACGCTCTGCTGCGTTTTGCCTTCTCATTTTCTTCTCACTGCTTTGCATTTTCATTCCCAATACAAAACATTTCATCTGCTGTGCATTACACTCATTCTGCTGTGAGTATGTTCTATCACATTACATAGAAGGAAACTACCTTCCATTGCTATGCATTTCAATGCATGTGCATCATCACAAAAAAATTCAAACTGTTGTTCATGTTCTATCTTCCCACTGCTGTGAGGGTCTCCATGCTTTGCATTTTTCTCTTATCTCGCTGCTGCTCTTTACATTTCAGCGCTGCCATCTTTTCTTCTTTATGCATTTCTGTGCATATTGCATAAACACAAAGCAAAAACATTGCTAATTTCATCACTGCTGCATATTACCTTTCAGAGAGATTAACAAAGATTTCATTTGCAACTGCTGCGCTGCAATACATCCTCCATCAACAAATCACTGTTAATACAGTTCAGCAAACAACAAAAATTACAAGCTCCCCTTTAGTGTATGCATGTCTTCTTTTGGCAGACTCTTCTCAAAATAAACTTAGATCAACTGGGGAGTTCAAGGGGTTTTCAGATTGCCTTTCCTTCCTTCTCCATACTTGTGTAACTTTCTTCTTTTGCATGGGTCTAGCTTGCATAGGAGCCCATGTTAAGTTACAGTCACGTGCCATATGCCCAAAGTTATGACACTTGAAGCATTCAACTTTATTCATGAATGAAGATTCATGATTTCTTCTTGTGAAATTATTTCTTGGAGATTGTCGAGGACCACAACATCTATCTCCATGAAATGCTCTACAATCTTTTGCCATATGACCAAAGTTTGAGCAAGCATAACAATAACCATAAAATGGACTTTGGTACCTGGGAGATGGAGGTTTCCTTGATGTACTTCTGAAGCCTTGCTGCCTTGAGATCCTTTGATGATCACCATTACCTCTTGCCTTTTTGACATCAGCTACATTTCTTCTTGGAGCTGGTTTTCTTCTTGGAACAAGATCTCTTTTATTGCAGCCTTCATTTTTCTCCTTGCCTTTGCTGGAACTAGGAGCATCACCATCTCTTTCTGGCTTCTTCACATCTCCTTTGCTTAAAGCATCCTCATGCTTGTTTGAGGGTTCACTTACATACCCAAGTCCTGATTTATCAAATGGAGATCTGTGATAGCTGAGCATGTCATCCAGAGCTTGAGAGCTCTTCATTATTTTGTTCAGCCCTTCAACCTTCTTCCTGAGGAGGACAATCTCTTCTTCTAACTTTTCACATACATTATTTTTCTTTGCTAGTTGTCCCTCAGTTTCTTCCTTGCTACGAGTAGCTTCAGCTGCTACTATTTTGAAGGAGATAATGTCAGTCTTCATTTTGGAGATTTCTTCATCTTTTGCTTGACTGCTCTTCACTTTCTTTTCAGCTCCTTGTGCCTGCTTCTTGGCTTCTTGTAGTTCGGACTTAAGGGAGGAGACCTCTACCTTGTATTGTCCAATCTCTTCTACAAGCTTATTCACTCTCATGTGCCTTTGTTCAAGCTGACTTGTCAAGGCATCTTCCTGCTTCTTTGCTTCATTCAGCTGATTTGTCATAAATATGACTTCTTCATGGTGTTTCCTCTTGCATTGATCAAGCTCCTTCTTGAGCTTGGCAAGCTCTTCATCCCTTTCTCTTACTTGAAGCTTGATGAGGTCAAGCTTTTCATTCTGAGCTTCTATGATGGGTTCTTCTTGACTCATTGTCATGGTCAGTGCTCCCTTTGCATGAAGGTCATGCAGTCTATCCCATATATCCTTTGCTGATGTATATTTTCCTAGATTCCTCTTCACAGAATCAGGGAGTCCATCCAAGATTAGTTTTGCTGCTTGTGCATCATACTCCATGGATTCTTTATCCATCTTGCTGTCATCAATCACTGACTCCCAGACTTCAATCCCCTCAGACATTAGGAAAGCCCTCATCATTATTTCCCATACATCAAAGTTTCCATCAAACTTTGGGGTTTCAAATAGAATGTATTCTAATGGATTGCCTTCAAGTTTAGTAGAAGGGGGAGACACATTTTTAACAGGCTTGGAGGCTTTCTTCTTTGATCTTGCCATTCTTATCTATACTCCAAATTACTTGACTGTTTTTTTTAAAACAACTCACTGTTCCTTCAACAATAACTCAGAAACTTGGGAAATACCTGAATCCCTTGTTGTCTGAGTCTTCTGTCTGACTGAGAAGTTTTGCTGCAGCAACAACCTTCTCCCTTCAGCTTCTTGAACACCTTCAAGAGCCTAAGCCTGCTCTGATACCACTGTTGGGTATTTTTCTTTTAAATGGGGAAAATACCAAAAACCAAATATTCAAACACACAGAGACAATGCTCTGTTTTACCTCCACAGGATTTTTTTTGTACAGACAGCTTAAAAAAATTTCACTCAGAGAATCAGAGTATTTCACTACCATTAAAACATTCTATTCATTAAAAACCGATACAAACTTCATCCTCTTTTACTGAGAGGGATTTAACACAGTAAAACCATTTTCATATTCACTGCTGTGAAAAACAACTTACAGCTGTAACAAAAGTTTACATAAGTTTACTGTTGTAAACAAAATTCACACAGGCTTACAAAATTTCACGCTCCACCATTTCCTTTATGCAAAACCACACATGGTTTTTGCTATTCCTCTGTTTTACGATTCCTTACAAAACATTACCAAATACATTTGTGCACTGCTGTGCATTCACGCTCTGGTTCTATATTTTTACACACTGCTGTGTGTTCATTCACATTTTTAATTTCATGTGCAATTCACTCATCTACAAAATTGAGCACTCACTAGAAACATATACCAAAAACATTAGAGATAGGGCGATGACTTGCCCATACCATTCTTTAAATTTGCCCATACTCCCGCTGAAATAAAATTAAAAACTTCACCAAAACTTACCAACCCACAGTAAATTGCATTTATTGTTTTACTGACATTTACTGGCGGTAAAGGAACTTTTACTTCACGTCAAATTTATTTGCTGCTGACCTGTACTTTAACCATTGACTTTATTTGCATCGCATCGCAACTTTTCTCATGTCAAAGACCCCGACTCTATGACATTGCCGATAGCGATGTGCCGATGCGATATCGGCGATCGCTTATCGGAAACACAAAAGCTCCTTTATAATTCCTTCACTTCGACTTTGCCGATGCGATATCGGCGATCGCTTATCGCAAACACAAAGGCTCCTTTATAATTCCTTCACTTCATTTTGCCGATGCGATATCGGCGATCGCAGTTGAAATTATATTTTCAACATGGCACATCCGACAATATATACCCAGCACAAAAATAGACCATGGTGTATTAATTGATATGTGTTATCAAATTTGAGACATTCACTTCTAATTAATTAATTTTGAATTGCTCCATGTTTATGGCTTGTCCCACTGGATCAGGTGAATTTAAAGAAATTTCAAGTCACTGATGGACTCTCCCCCACAACCATTAGGAGATGCGGAAACCATAAGCCCATCTCAGTTTCCATTAAGACCATGATCATGAACCATGACCCACGAATCTGGTAAAATTCAAATTTGAAGTATGCTGTATATTCAAATTGTCCCATTGTTTAATGATTGCATCTGTTCATGTAAGTATCCAATGTAGAATGGATCTGAATTCTTTCTGTAAAAATTGTTGAGAATTCTTCCTGTAGATGTTGGTGATACATCTTGTAGTGTTGCAATTAATGACATATATGTTCAAATAGATATCATTGGATATGTAATACCAGTATGTTTAATGATTATACCATTGTGTATATCCATTGAACCTTGCACAGCAAGTTACATTTTGCTTACATCTCTATTATCCCTGAACTGACATAATTATGCTATAGTTAAGTCTAAAAAATCAAGTTATTCTCCTGCAGGCCGGAGATACAGACACCACCATGGGAAACATTAGTGAAGGAGATAGAGAAGGGCAGCCAAAAGATCAAGTGGGCAGACAGAGATCCCACAGCCTACTGGAAAGGAAATCCCTTCATGGGCGTGGAGAGAATGAATCTTATGAATTGCACACAGAGGCCCGACTGGAACGGTCGTCTTTATAGTCAGGTAGGGTGTGTAGGTGCTCAAGGATTCCGATAAGATTATATGGGTTTCAGGTTTTTATGTTTGTTATTATTGTATACAGGACTGGGATAAAGAGACCAGAGAAGGGTTTACACAGTCCAAACTTTCAGACCAGTGTCAGCACAGGTATTATTCTGGCTACCGTTCTTCTGCAGCTTCACTAATATTTATTTGAATGAAATTACTCAGACTTGGAATTTGGACTTCAGCATTGCCTGTCATATTGAGTGATAAACTTGCTGATGTCTTTTGAAAAGAAAAGTAAAACAACTTACAGGTTAATTGGGTTTTCCATGATCCTTCCTTTATAAAAGAAGAGGATAAATCTGCTTAGCCAAGAACTATTTCTAAGAATAGGGAAAATGGAGCAAGAAAAGAAATTTTATTGGGTGGAGTTGTCAGCTGGGTTAAGACAGCCACTGTAACTTGGAGCAAAGTTGGGTACTCTGCCCTATCACAATCCATTAGAAATGTTGAAAATCATGACTGATGCTAACTATGCCACCGCTCAAACATTCATGATAATATGATCACCACTGCACTTCTTCCATCAAGCCTAGCTGGCAGCTTTGCCAAATAAATTCTATCCTAACCCTTTGATATATAATGTCTGCTTAAGACATTAAATCTTGCCTGGGGCTGGTTGAGAGAGGATGATTGGTTGAGAGAGGATGATTTCCTATGAAAAATATTATTAAAATTATGTTTAAGGGCGTATTACAGAGGATGACAGGGTGTTTTTTTAAAGCACTCCATGGTCTAAAGATCACCAGGCTGTGTGCAAAAATTCAGTGATGTTAAGAGCTGGTGTGGCTCAGGCAGAATGTAATCCCACAATGATTTTAATGTCTTAAATACACCTAAATCATAACTACTTAAACCACAAATTAATCCTACCAAATTAAACCTACCAATAATCTTAAGATTCAGAAAAGCTAACCAACAAAAATATAATGTCCACCCAAATTTCAAAAATGAAATTCTCATGATTTGTACTTTGGAATCCTTTCTCTTCATTCTAATGTTTTTTCTCCTCTATTTGTAAGAATGTTCTGAGATTCCTATGAACATCATATACATTTGATCTGTGTTAGGTACAAGATATACATCGAAGGGAACGCGTGGTCAGTAAGCCTGAAGAATATTATGGCGTGCGACTCACCAACTCTTTTGGTAACACCACAATACTATGACTTTTATAGCAGAGGGCTTGTCCCCCAACGCCATTACTGGCCTATAAGAGTCGACAAAAAATGTGACTCTATCCAGTTTGCCGTGGACTGGGGAAACAAGCACCCAAACGAGGTGAGTTTTTCATACCAGTCTTGCCAAACTATTTACTTTCTATAGATAAAACAGCAAATTGAACTTGGTTTTTCTGCAGGTAATGGAGATTCCAAAGGCGGCTAAAAAATTTATTCATAACGAGTTGAATATGTCGAATATATACGATTACATGTTCCATATTCTAAATGAGTATTCAAAGCTACTGAAATATAAGCCCTCTGTTTCAGAAAAGGCTGCAGAGTACTGCTCTGAAACAATATTTTGCTTTGCAAATGAGCCCGAAGAAGAGTATATGAAAGATTCAGCTGTCATCACCGCTAGTCCTTCGGCTCCGTGTAAGTTGGGGGACGTTGAATCAGGAGAGAAAGCCATGAAGGAATTCCTGGTAAAGAATACTGAGGCAATAGATTATGTGGAACACTTGGAAGACACAGGAAACCTTTAATTGCTTCTTTTTGCTCATGTGCTTACTCCGTAATAACACCTCTGCAATTTGCATGCCAAAAAAGTCTCTCTATTGCACAAGAGCCGGTGGTGCAGATCATATGTTAAAATATTTAGCAGCTCAACTAGAATTGAAATTCAAGCTGATAAATATGAGCCTCCAACAATTCCTCCACAATCATGAATGGTGAATCAAATCACATTCTTTGTTTTCTTCTGGTTGCACTAAGTCAAACAGTTGATATTATTAACAGGAAAACCTGCGCTTAGTAAGGCAAGGTGAGTTATGGGTAACTTACATATCTGTATTACATATATGATGTCATTCTTTACTGGCAACTCATGCGCCATTTATACACAGTATCACATTGATTTAGGCTGGACTTATTTACAAAATTGAGTAAAAGTGTTTTCAAATTTGAATGCTTTTCATTGAGTACCACATTTCCTTATTTTTACCATTTTGTCTTTCTTTTAACTGCTTTCAAGTTAACTAGCTCTATGATTAAGGATTTTTAAAGGTTTTTTTTTTTTTAAATAATTAACTGTTACATTTAATAGAGTCACAATGACAATGTTGTTGATCCTATTCAATTCAATGTCTTTGTTGTGTTACTACTGGAAATGTTATCAATCAATGCCTTTGTTGTGTTACTACTTGAATGATTATCCATCATTGCCTTTGTTGTGTTACCATTTGAGTCATTCTGTACTCAATATCTTTCTTGCCGTTTTTGAATATGTAAAAGCATTTCTTAAAATAACAAGGATGGGATGGATGGAATTGTTTAAGTTTTACTTTTGTTGGGTGCCACTTAACTTTAACAAGGATTAGATTTTCTAAGTTCTAATCTTGTTTGGTGCCTCCCAACTTTGGTCCATCTTCTAGTTTTCCTATTAAGCTGGTATTAGGTAGGTTTTTCTTTTCTCTTTGGTAGTATTTGAAACTCTTTCTTTCAAAGAATAAGTTTATGATCAAAACAATGCAACTCAACTTTGGTCCATTTTCTAGTTTTTCTATTAAGCTGGTATTTAGTAGGTTTTCTCTTTACCTTTGGTAGTACGTGAAACTCTTTTTTTTCAAAGAATAAGTCCATGGTCAAAACAAACTCTAGATTAAAAGGCAATGGTTTTGTAATCTAGAAGTTGTTTCCAACTTGGATTTCCAGTGTCCAACACAATTGGAAAAAAAAAAATTGTTGCCATTTATATATCTTCTTGTCTTTGATTAGGTATGTGTAATGGCTAAAGTAAGATGACAAATTACTATCTCTCCTTTATTTCTTTGGCAAACTTTCACATTCTCTTACAAATTTTTTAATATCTTTCTTCATTCCTTCAAAAAAGACTTTTTGATCTTGTGATATGTTTTAATAATCCCTCATGTCCTACAATAAAAGAGTCACTCTTCAAATTTTATTGAAGGCATAAAGATAATCCACCTTTGTATTAAAGTATATGTCCCTTCCACTTACAATGTTTCATAGTTTATCCCTTCCTTTATTCATTGTATTTTTTATTTACTACTATTGTTATTTTTGCATTCATAGTGCATTTTTTCTTGTCACGCAGGAATAGAGAATTCAATAGAGGATACACTCAAGGCTTCGTTTACTCTAGAAAGAGTATCTACTATTACATTTTCCTTCCCCCTTTGGTAGAGTATTTCAAAATTAAACCCTTTGCATTTTTCTACCCACTTCTAGTGCTCTTCTGATGACAATCTCTGCTCCAAAAATCACTTTAGTCTGCATGGTCTTCTTTTACTTTAAAGTGCCTCCCAATGAGATATTATCACAATTTTTTTGTTTTTATTTAAAATTGCTTTCATTTATTTTTCATATGTAAATTTCACCTATTTTCCCTTGAATTGCTTACTTTCAAAAGGTAATGGTCTCCCTTCTTATGCTCCAATTCCTTTTTCTAATGCATCACATGCTATTGTGAATTCTTTACCAAAATCAGTTGTAGCCAATATTGATGTAGAAGACATTGTATCCTTTAAGAGACAAAATGCCATCATTCCACATAAATGAATTTTTCTTCAAGAAAGATTCAAGTGGGTATGGAATACATGCATAACTCTTAACAAATTTTCAATAATATCCTATAAGTCCCAAATATCCTTCTAAGACTCTTGATGTTCTCAGGAATAGGTTATTTTGTAATGCCTTGGATCTTTTGAGGGTCCACCTTAACTCCTTCCTTTGAAATAATATGGCCCAAATACTCTACTTCTTGTTTTCCAAAAGTGCATTTGGACCTTTTTACGTAGAATCGATTGTTCAAGAATATATAGAACTTTATCCACATGTTTAATGTGGTATTTCCATGATTTTTTAGATAAGTATATCATTAAAGAAATGAAACACAAATTTTCTAAGAAGCAATTGAAAAAAATTGTTCACTAAGGCTTTGACAAGTAGAAGCATTAGTCAACCAAAAAGGCATGACCAAAACCTCATAATGCCCTTCATGTGTTCTGAAAGCTATTTTGGGAATGTTTTTTTCTTAATCTTATCTGGTAGCTTCTTGTTTAGGATCAAACTTTGTAAAATAAACCACTCCATAAAGCTCATCTAGTAGCTCATCGATATTTGGGATAGATACCTTATATTTAATGGTGATTTTGTTTAGATCTTTGTAATTAGGACACATTATCCAATAAATAAATTTTTTTCTCACCATCACTATCAGAGATTAAAAATGAACTCCTATTAGGTTAAATAATACCTAAATTGAACATGTTTTACCATTTTCTCAATGCTCTCCTTTTGCTAACGAGGATATTCATATGCTCTTTTATTAGGAGTACTTCTAGGTATAAATTTGATTTGAATTTCACGATCTCTAGATGGAGGTAGACCTTTAGTGTTGTTGGGAAAAGTAACTACTCAGAATGCCCCTATCCCACTATAAGGTGTGACAGTGCCTTAGCAACAAACAAGGAAAACTACTTGCATATTCTTCTTTATGAAATGTAAATGAAGAGGAAGGATGAACTAACCTGTGTCTTGCGCTAGTTTGTTGATCCAATCGCTCTCCTCTTTGTTGGCTTCCAGCTACCTGCTCCCTTACTTACCCAGCTTCACCAAGTTCCTGCAAGATCACAGAAGAGGAAAACTACACAAAGACATAGATTTACATTCATAAATAGCTTAGGATCAGATTTAAGCTAAACATGCAAATGTAACAAAACATCATTGATACACAAGCATGTAGGAGAAACTCAAATAGTTTTATTGATATAATAAGAAGATCCAGGAGGAGATACAACCAAGTGAGTCCCGATCCAGCATCTACCTCCCAGAAAAGGAATCCCTTCCTCACCTCCAACAAAGAATAAATCACCCAATGCACTAATCTCAATCTCAAAACCAACAACAATTCTCTGCAAAGTACAAAATTCCAACCTCTGGATCTCTGGGATGAGGGATCCATATATAGATGTAAGCAGAGAGGATGAGTCAGCTTATGTTTTGACTTGTGGCTTCTCTCTGTCAGTTCTTGCTTCCACTTGGAGGCTGAGAGCCTCTTACTCATCCTTGGTCGAACTTAGTGAGGCAAATGTCATTGGAGAAGATTCTGGAAGCTTCCATTGTCTCTCCACCTCGTTGAATGACTCTGCCACTTGTCATTTCCCGCTCAACGCACCTGGGTAGTGCATTCAAGTGCGTTGCAACGCACCTAGCCAGTGTATTTGGGTGCTTTGCAACGCAGCCAGCTAGTGGAGCATCTGAATTGATCCTGATTTGACTAGTTTTGAGCAGTTTCTGGTGGAGAACTTCTGGGAGAAGCTGTCATTGGTTGACCTTGTTCCTCTAGGGGTAGGAACAACACTTTTAGGGACTTTGGATCCCTTGGATTATGGACATTTCATGCTTAGACCTGTAAGGCACAAAAATGTCTATAACAGTTGCCCCATAAAGTATGAGGTCGTTGATTGGGTGAAATGCTTTATTAGGAGGATCCGAAGTTCTTTCAATGCTGGGAGGAGACTTGTAATAAGATACAATACAATACACTATTTTCATACTGTTTTCATGATCTAGCTGAGGCGGGCATTCCCATGCTCAGCTTTATAAATTCATTTTTATGTACATAGGACAGACAATCGTCTGATGGTAGACTGATGATTCTGATGAAGTCATCATCCTTTTGGTAGGATGATCATCTGTGCTGCAATGCTGTACATGTCAATGTTTTTATTTTTCCTGAATATATATCGCATCCCGGATGGATGAAACTAGATCCGGGGTCTTCAATCTCGTCTGATCTTCACTCGAAGTACAAGTTGATCCATGTGAGAAATGTTTTGAAGTCGAACATGGAAAGACATCGCTTGATTACCAGTCAATGAGGTAAACTGTTAACAAGCGCGAGAGGAATCACCGATAAGGATGATGACCCTCAAGGTACTGCAGTACAATTCACGTGGTGTGAATAAAGGACTTGGCGTCGAACACCACGCAAAATCTTTCGGTCGAAGGTCATTGATGTATACCTGTCGCCGGAAGTGAGAAACTTGCCATTGAGGCATGCAAGCTTCAAAGTACTGAATGGGGTGTTCCTAGATCAACTTCTTGGATAATGAGCTGATGTCGACAAGAAGCGATCCGTCAAAGGAGGGCCTTGATGAATCCCACATCAATGACACGGAACGGAGCAAATGATTTTGATGGAGGTGAAAACGATCTGATGATATATGGTTCAGGATGGCGGTCATGAAGGAATGAAGTATAATGTATGGTAGTGGATGCGACACGGGTGACTTCTCTGGATGACTTCTCTTGAACATGTCGGCGACACTTATGTGATGGATCGGTACCATTTACCCAAAATGTGGATGGTATGGCGAGACCATGGTGATGTGACCGGTGAATGAAACAACCCAACCCAACTCAGGCACGGAGTGGAAGTGTCATGTTCAAGAGCGACTTGCTACCAATAAAGATTCTTTGAGTTTCTTCCCAATTTTTTCCCCAGTCATTTTTGACCAGTACCTCTTTATTTTTGTCAAACTTGAGGAGGATAACATATGCTTGTTCTATAATTTGCCCTTCGGGCAAACCCATCGCTATGTTTTAACGAGCCTAGCGATAGTGAAACTCGTTCTCGTCTAAAGACAAGTTTGTCGCTATTAATGTTTTTAACGAGTTTAACGACAAGGATAACTCGGTCCTTTTCATTTTTAGAGAGTCTGAAAAGGTACGTAAAGTTAACTCCGGAATTCCTTTTTCGTCATCTAATCCCTTAAGTCCGAAAAAGTATAAAACAATACAGAAGGGATGAATTTTCGATAGTTTTAACGAGCCGAACCAAACAAGCACTCGATCTTTTTGTGCAATAATCCCTCAGGTCTAAAAAGATTAAAATCTAGAGGAGGGATAGCACTTTCGGTCGCTTTAACGAGCTGGAAGGCCAATACTTGGCAATCTTTTCATATTTTACGAGTCAGATGAAAAGAGCTTAAAGAAGACTCGTCTTTTGAGGAATGAGTGATAAAATGGGTAGCAACTGATTCCAGGTAAGGGTTGGAATTTTCCAAGCACGGCAGTGTCACAAGGATGGCTAGTGAAATCACTCTTTGCAGCTGTTCCTCAAAATGGGTAAACAATCAAATGGAGGTGAATGATCGGCCAATGGAAAAGTGGAGGTGACGGTGCAAACACGACCAAGGCTTTAATGGCTGATAATGTTACATTCACGGTGGTTATTTACCGGAGGATAGTTCATTTTTTAACAAGCTTAAACGCGGATTGAAACACTTGCTCGGTCTTATGTTTATTTTTTAACGAGCATGAACTATGTGCTAAAACTGCTCGATTAATCCAGTCATAATATAAGAATGTCTCATATAAAACGGCAACATTTAGATTTTTGCCCCACATCCTTTCTTTATGCAAGTTAGGAAACGACTAATCCTACGAGTTTAAAGGGTTAGCCTACAGGTTTAAAGGGAGGACCTAAAAATTTAAAAAATAAATAGCCGCCCCTTGCTTGCATTCCAAAAGGTTTGCATGCCCCCAGGTATAAAACAGAGTTTCGAGGTCTCCCTCTATTCGAGCTGACAAAACATTTGTTTTATCAGGAAGGGTCACCCTTTATTCGAGCTGACAAAAAATTTGTTTTGTCAGGAAGGGTACTACCTCTTACAGACTACCCAAATATTGTTCTATTTGCGGTGTAAACAGAACACTTCTCTCGCGATGTCTACCGAGATAAACAAAGGTGAGTGACAACGAGCGCCACACACATAACTTTGACAAGAGAATCTTTTTCTAGAATAACCCCTCTTCCAATCACGGACGGGGTACAGACTAGTCGTATTCTCCCACGGAAACCTACTCTATACCCGAAGTTTTCCTGCCGAAGCAGACCAGGATGCATGCCCCCTGGGTTCCAGTCATATCCCTCCGAATTACTCGTGCTCATCGGGAGGACGGACCGTGGGTTGAGACATTTCTTGCGTGAAGAGACCATTTAGGGATGGTATATGACTATTTGCTATGCGTGATCTGGGAAATGAAAGCTGGTCCACGAGCTTGACCACTCTTCCTTCGGGCGGAAAACACATTACTCCAAAGAGTGAGGAGATGATGGCTCCCATGCAATAAATATAGTCTCGTCCAAGGAGTAGGTTATAATCCAAGGGTCCTTGAATGACCATTACGTTCATTTGAACTGTCTTCCCTTTCAATGTTATGGGCACATTGGGGAGGATCCCTAAAGGTCGACTGGTTCCTTTATCAAAGCCTATCAGATTTCTCATCTCAGGCAAAAGCGATGGCGAACCAAGCGCTTTCCAAGCAGTAGAGGAAAGGATACTCACAGAAGCCCCCTCATCTATGAAGGTACCAGCCATGACCATTCTATATATTTGGACGATAATTCTGAATGGTATGCTTGCTAGTAAACGGGGTCTGCCTAGTTGATTCCAGTCGAAGGAGACAACTAGGTTGCTTGGAGGTGGGACCGAACAGACGGCCGGGTAGGGCTCTAACAAACTTCCTTCCTGCGGTAAAGGAGTGGGTAGATTGCCCCCGTGTTCGTCGGAGTCTTTGTTGATGAAGAGAATTTGGATGGTGTCATCCTTGTTCTGTCTAGTGACTGTGTCATTCGAAGATAAAACCTCTGAAGGCAAGACCGGGTCAACTGCCGCCTCGACCTTTTGACTTTCGTCGGGTATGGATTCAGCTGGTTCATCTTCAATGACAGGCGTTTCAACTGACCACTTGAGCGGGCCAGCTGGATTCTCAACTAACGAAGGACTCGGAAAGAGTTTTTTATATCCAGGAGGAAGTCGTAACGGTGAAACCGGACGATCATCCAAAACTCTTTTAGCTTCGTCTAAGAAGGGACAACGGTGGATGGCGTGATCGCCTTCGCACAGTTTACAGGGAGATCTAGCTCTCCCTTTTTGTCCTGGGACTTCACTTTCGCTAGTTGACGGTGTGCTTTCAACATGGCTATCAGAGGTTGATGCCACCGGATTGTGCAAACGGGGAGACCAGTCCCTTAGTATCCGAGGGATGCAAGGACAATCTCTGTGAAAGTGGTCTCCCTTGCAAATGACACATGGCGATTTAGGCCTGGTCAGTGCAGTGTGTGGATTTTCGTTAGACGACACTCGTTTGCCCCCATTCGCTTTTGGATCCTTCTTCTTTTTCTCTTTCTTCTTCTTTTCCTTCTTCTCCTTAGGAACTTGACTTTTGGCTTTGCCAGCCCCATCAAGCGAAGAGGAAGGAGGAGAGGAAGAATTAGAGGAAGTAGAAGGTTGGTGGGTAACTCTGGACTGGTCTAATTGCTGATTCGATTGTTCAGGAATAGTGGTGTTCTGAACGACATTGGTTGAGAAGAGCCAGATTGGCAAGCCAATTGTCAGTCCTGGAAGCGACAATGTGGCCATATGGGGTGCACCAACATCTCCCCAAGAGGAGAAGGGACTAGGATTTCCACCAAGGGGAATTCCTTGGTTGGTAGACTCCATTTTCTCAACCTAAGGTCAACGTAGGAAAAGAGTATGAATATTCCGTTTAAAATAAATTTTTAAGACGCTTGGACACAACTTGTTTTTTCAATTTTAAAGAGTCGAGAAAAAACAAAAGATGACTCTAGTCTCCTTCGATTTTTAATGAGCTTGAAGTGACAAGTGCTCAGATGGACCTTTTCCGTTAAGGAGTCTGAAAAGGAACGAAAGGGACTGCTCTGGAGATCTAGGTAGAGGGTGTGCCAAACCAATCACAAAACTGCAGAATACGTTTTACGGTACGGCAGTCAATCTTCCCGAATGCTGTGTTCGGTGCATTGAGATCAGTAGGGTGGCCGACACGGCTTCCTATGGATAAAAGGTTTTAAGCCTATAGGGGTCTCCCAATATATACTCGACGGTACGTGGGAGCACAATCCGTACTAGCACTTATCGTATCACAGTGGAGGAATCACCCAACCATCAGTGAGGACAACAGTTACCAGGCTTTACGACGCCGGAACACGTCTCTAGCCTAGACCTCTATGTTGTGCGTTAAGTTCCAAAGCGTTGTTAATTTCATTCAATTTATTTTAAGTTGATCTTTCTTAGAAGTTTGCCTTTTCGGATCACCACGAGATGTAGATGTAATTCCTAAATGCAATCTAAAGATGATAAACAAGCATTTATCTCTTTTCAACAATGAAAATCCTAGCTACAAGGGGAAAAGAAAGACACAATCTTTTCTCAAAGAGCAAAGAGCACACTGTAAATGCACTTTTCCTAAATCAAACCATACAAACTATCAATATGCAAATGCACAAATGCATGTATTTGTTTTCACTTTCTTAATATTGATGCCTAAGAAGAAAGTTGATGTACAAATTTGAATTTGCTTTCAAGTGAAAAACACAAACAAGCTTCTTTTTCGAAATCAAAAAGGTAGAGAAGATTACGACACTTTATGATTTTGAAATAAACACTCGTTTCGACACTAGAAAGAGACAAATTCAAACCAAAGGCAAAAGTAAAAAGTATAATCAACTGTCAACAGCAAAGAAACTTTCTCCTAAGATCAAAATCGACACTTACAACAGATCTAAATCTAAGGGCGACAGTATGACTATTTTACTTTTCAATGGAAAACTGTAAATGATGTAACAAACACACAAAGAACACCTATAGTCTTTTTGTACAAAGGAGGTGGAATTAAGGCAAAGAAAAGGGGTTTTCAGATAGGTACATACACTGATAACAGGCTGCAAAAATCAGAGATAAAACTGAACAAAATGAAGCAAAGAACCTCAACTGCACAGGGCAAAGGCTGATCAGCGCACCTGTTGCACAGAGAAACTGAATTGCAGCGTAGGTAGCCCTCTCGGGACCTGCGTTGAAATGCAGAACCTCTTCACAGAGCCTGCGCTGGGGTAGAAACAAAACTTCTATCTGGGTTCTGGGTCACGGTTTGCAGTTTAATCTATGGATTTTGGCCGAGTAAAAGAAATCAGTAAGGTACAATTAGAGGGATGATTTAAAGGAGGACTAAGAGCTATCACAAAGGGCAATTAGAACATTTGTGGATCAGCTGTTCAAATCATAAACAAATCCAGTGGGTGGATTGAAGTAGAAACTACTTTGCATTTGATAATGGCAAATGCAGTTCGATTGCTACTTCTGTGTTTATGAAGAAAACAACAAGAGAAACACAAACAAACTAACTAGACATGATCCCTAGCGGAGTCGCCATTTTGTTGTTGGGAAAAGTATCTACTCAGAACGCCCCTATCCCACTCTAAGGTGTGACAGTGCCTTAGCAACAAACAAGGAAAACTACTTGCATATTCTTCTTTATGAAATGTAAATGAAGAGGAAGGATGAACTAACCTGTGTCTTGCGCTAGTTTGTTGATCCAATCGCTCTCCTCTTTGTTGGCTTCCAGCTACCTGCTCCCTTACTTGCCCAGCTTCACCAAGTTCCTGCAAGATCACAGAAGAGGAAAACTACACAAAGACATAGATTTACATTCATAAATAGCTTAGGATCAGATTTAAGCTAAACATGCAAATATAACAAAACATCATTGATACACAAGCATGTAGGAGAAACTCAAATAGTTTTATTGATATAATAAGAAGATCCAGGAGGAGATACAACCAAGTGAGTCCCGATCCAGCATCTACCTCCCAGCAAAGGAATCCCTTCCTCACCTCCAACAAAGCATAAATCACCCAATGCACTAATCTCAATCTCAAAACCAACAGCAATTCTCTGCAAAGTACAAAATTCCAGCCTCTGGATCTCTGGGATGAGGGATCCATATATAGATGTAAGCAGAGAGGATGAGTCAGCTTATGTTTTGACTTGTGGCTTCTCTCTATCAGTTCTTGCTTCCACTTGGAGGCTGAGAGCCTCTTACTCATCCTTGGTCGAACTTAGTGAGGCAAGTGTCATTGGAGAAGATTCTGGAAGCTTCCATTGTCTCTCCACCTCGTTGAATGACTCTGCCACTTGTCATTTCCCGCTCAACGCACCTGGGTAGTGCATTCAAGTGCGTTGCAACACACCTAGCCAGTGTATTTGGGTGCTTTGCAACGCAGCCAGCTAGTGGAGCATCTGAATTGATCCTGATTTGACTAGTTTTGAGCAGTTTCTGGTGGAGAACTTCTGGGAGAAGCTGTCATTGGTTGACCTTGTTCCTCTAGGGGTAGGAACAACACTTTTAGGGACTTTGGATCCCTTGGATTATGGACATTTCATGCTTAGACCTGTAAGGCACAAAAATGTCTATAACATTTAGGATTTTTTTTAAAGACCTTATAGTTTCTTTCCAAGGTGCATTTTAATTCCTTTAGAATATTTTCATCTTCTTGCTTAACTTCCATTGAATTGAACTTAACCACAAATCCCTTCCTAACTTTTTAGTAGTTTTTCCATTCTATGAGAGAAGATGGTTCGAGAAGGTCCAAATTTTAATCCTTTGAATCATATTGAATTCCTTATAATTCAAATCTCACAAATATTTGATTACAATTTATATAAATTAAATCTAATGTTCTCAACCATTAAATCTACTCCAATGGGAATGACATGCATTGGGATTTCCAAACTATACTCTGCCATAGTTAGTTTGATGAGGTTACATTTTCACACATAATCAATACTCCCTCTGTTATGAAACCAGCTCACAAAAAGATAGAAAAGAGAGATCCACGCCTTAGAATTCAGCCTCTTCGAGGGGGAAACCTCCTTTACATTACATAAATGAACAATTCTTGGATGATACAAATGACAAAACCTCCTTTCTATATATAGGAGTCTAAGGAGTCACAATATAATCCAGCCGACCTAACAATAATAATATAAAGCCACAAAAATAACAATAGAGGGATTCTATGGGGCACAGAAATAACAACATGAGGTAATAGGGGCACAACAATATAAATAAGGGGTATAACTACAATAGTAATCGGGTAATCACTAGTATTATAGGGACCCAACACCCTCCATAGGTAACTAAAATTTGAATTTTTTTTTTTTGGATATACAAGACAATTGAGGTACTATGTTTATCTTTTATCAATCATGTTATGGGTACTACCTAACACAATCAACGCTATGAAATTTATATTTTTAATGTAACCTACAATCTTCAAGGTTTTAGGTGCTCACAAATTTTCCAATCCATGAACAAATATTTTACACATATTTGAATCAATATTGTACAAAATTTTGATCTTTATTTCTTACTCTTTTAAGTTGACAAGTTCTTCCTCATTTCTTTGTGTAGATGCCTCCATTTCCTCTTCATAATTATTTTCCAAGGTGGACAATTTTTTTTCTTGGCATTTATTCCCTTTAGATCATTTTCTATTACAACCAAAGCATGGTCCCTTTGCTCTTCTTTTCTCCATTTCCTTCTATGATATTTGAGTACATTGAAATAAGGTTGTGTTAAGATGAAACCCAAAAATAAATATTCTTCCTACATATGCTCCAATGGTAGACTTGTGTGTAACCTCATTTTTGGCATGAATATGATGAGAAAATTTCGTAGCTTCTACAATATTTTCAAGATGTTTTAGGAATTGTTCACGTTTATTGCCTTCTTTCAATCCACCTTGTAAGCTTCCAACGAATGTTCATCACTTATGTTATCCACCCTTGTGGCTAGTATGTGAAATTTTGAAATATAATCTTTAATATCACCTAAGTACTTGATTCGTTTCAATTGATTAAATTATCTTATACCCAAACATTTATGTATTGTGCTTCTGGATTTCATGTAAATAAACCCCAAGTATAATGATAAGGAAATGAGAATTATTTTAAATACCCATTGATACCATTGATAAGAGTTTATCTCAAATTTCAAAGTTTCTATGTGAATTATTTTCTTATCATCCATAATATTATGCAATTCAAAATATTTCTATATTTGGTTCACCCGGGTAAAGACTGTTGTTCCATCAAAATTCTTTAATTCAGCCTTGGGAAGATTTACGCCTTTTGGAAACCATCCATAGGTAACTCTATTATTGGAGTTAAAGCCCCTTGTAAAATTCTTATTATTGGAAAGCTCTTCAACATGGATACTACCTTTATTTTCATGAATCCTTTGAGTCACATTATCAATTTTATGGATCCTCTCATGATTCTAGGGCTTGTATAATCATCTCAAATGTGCCCTTAGCCATACTACCCAACTACTCATGTACTAAAGAGTGGCATCCTAGATTGTTGTTCTCAATGTACTATTGCAATAACATGGATCTATGGTACTTCATATATACATAAAGGAATGTGGAAGTGAGATTCCATATGCAAGTACTATTTGATGTGATACTAGAAAGGGTACCAATAAGGATTACAACAGTTTCCAATAAGATGAAACCGTGAGTAGTTATTGCATGTATTCTTTCTAAACTCCAACATTACTTGTCGAATGATAGATCAACATGTTATAAATATGATGGAACATGTCGCTTTAAAAGAACAAAAATTGAGCTTGCTAACTCGAGATAAAGCTCTGAAAATATAACTAGTAAAAAAACTAACTTCTAAAATATATAAAAAATAAAATATAATGATTTAGAATTTGAAAAAATTTCCACATATAATTTATTGTGTCATCTCATGATTTTCAAAATTTCAAAATTTTAAACTTCACCAAAACAATTTATAGCGAAAATTCCAAGACGACTCTTTCAAAAATTGATTTTAAGATTAATCACAAACCTTATCTTCCATAGACCGTATCTATGAAAATATAGTGAACTAGAACTTGAAATTTTGATCACCTATACTATGAAATTCATACTTAGTCTCCACAACAATTCAATGTTTTAAACTTTTAGAAAAAGTGTTAGAGTAAAGATTCTAAGATGACTCGCTTAAAAATTATTTCCAGATTAGTCACAAACCCTATCTTCCATAAGCTATATTTTTATAAGTATAATGAGCCAAAACTTGAAATCAGGATCACCTACTTTGATATTTCATCTTAGTATCCCTAAAATTTCTATATTTAAAACTTTATAGAAATAAAGTTGTAGCAAAAATTCAAAAATGAGTTGATTGAAGAAGCAAAATCCTATGATCATAGTTGTGATACCAAACATTATGAACCAAATGCCTTGAATATTATAAGAAATCAATGATTATAGTCCACTTTGAAAAATAATGAGTAGGTACAATGAAAAGTTTTACCTAGCCTACTAATATGAAAAATAATAAAATAATGAATCCTTATTAGAGCCTTAACATAGGGGCCCAAGGGTCTTAACATAAATACATATCTATGCATAAGCACTAGACAACAAAAACATTGTTAGTCATTATTGGAATTTGTATAATGCACTTACCCAAAGCATTATTGATGGCTTTTAAATTCATATCCCTAATAACATTACCTTGTTCTTATAACCACACACTTGGAGTGCATAATGCACACAAGAAATCAAAAGAAATACCAAGGAAAAACAAAACCATGCATTCAGAGCTAGATAGAACATAAGCAACACACATGGTTTCTATTTATGAATGAAAAATGAATTATATATGAATGTAGCATGTAGGCTTGTTATAGTTACAAAAATTACAATATAATAGGGTCGAGCCCTTTCACACTAATTACCTATTGGTTTTAGTCTTAGGTGGGCTTAAAACAAAATACCATAAACACAATTTTCATCCCTTCTTTTCTCTTTTACAACTCATATACTATTTTGGTGCTCAAACATCACTTTATCTTCTTCTTCTACCACATTCAATTCTACCCAACTCTTAATTAGAACTATGTATTTTCCTTCTTCTAGGGTTCTTCCTAATAACTAATCTTGAAAATATCTTATTCTCTAGCTTGTTCTTGTTTCTCCAAGAGCTAGATGATATTTCCCTATTAATGGTTATTCTACCCATCCTTCTTCCTGCTAGAACCACTTTTCTCCTTCTGAAGAGATCTTCTACTATCTATATTTTGTTTTTCTCTATATTTTAGCATTTTTCTCTTATTATTGTGATCACAAAAGGTTGCTTCTCTTCAAAATAATGTAGTTTCTCTTTAATAAAAGGATCAATGTGGGACCAACTCCCAACATAGTGATTTCCAATTAAAATTTAAAACATAGTTATGAAATTGGAAAAAACCTTCCATAATTCTCATTATGTTATAGATTGCATTTAAAGGTTAATTCAATTCTTACTTATAAAAGTGGTGTTACTAGTAAAATCCTTTTATTTTCATTCTTCGAGTTAAAATGGTTTTCTTTTGCAACTATGGCATTCAAAATGTTGTGACCTTGTTGAAAAAATATTTAAATCAATCTCTATATCAAAAAATGGTGATAACACCAATACCATTTTTTATTTTCAAGGCTAAAAATAAGAATTCTTTGAAACCTTAGAACTTGAGAAATGATATCACTGCAACCAAGGTTTTATAATCCACTCTTGAATAGAAAATTGGTACACATAGTATCAACCCCATTTTTAGGAACAAAATTGGAAATATTTTTAAGTCAGGGCCTTGAGAAATAGTACCCATGGAACCAAAATCTTAAATTCAACCCTTGAACTGAAAAGAGACACTATCAATAACACTCTCTTTCTTTTTGAGTTTAAAATTACTATAACATTTTAAAAGTTATGACACAACCTCCATACTATTGAAAAAAATCGTTAAATAAAAAGGGAAAAAGAAAAGAAAAATAAAAATATAAAAGGAAAAACAAAAAGAAAACAATGAAAGAACTTGTAAAACACAAACATTTACGTACATAACAATATATAATAAGGCATGGAAAGCATACAACTCTGCAAAACTGTTTACTCCATGGACTATATATATTTTCCGAAGAAAAAATCATTACTTGAGAGATGGAGAGTAAAACCCATGCCACAATGAAGACCCTCCTAGCTCAACACAAAAAAATCCTCAAGATTTCCCTCTATCAATTATAGGTCACTGAGTAGAATGAGGGTGAATTTTCTTGGGATAATTGTTTTGAGAAAGTGAAATAACCAATGCCCACAAAGTTACTAGCATTGGGGGTGAGCCTGTCTTTAATTAATTTTTTATTATGTGTCATCCAAATACCCCATGGTACAATAATAAGTAATGATGTGAGAATCTTTAGAGATTAATTCTCAAAAACAATTTTAAAACATTCTAGAATTCCTTGTCCATCCCACAAATTATTTTTCTTTACTTGAAATTCCAAATAAGAGAAAACAAGATTGGTATATTGGCATCTATGAAAATAATGACAATTATTCTCCCCAACATTGCATTATAAAACACATACTGAGGCTCTCGAATCCTTACTTTTGCATTTCATCCCCAGTTAGAGCACGGTTCTTCAAAATAAAATATAAAAGAAGGATTCCCTTTAAAAGATCCATAATTTCTAAAAATTTTGATACCTCTAATCATGATTAACTTGTCTTCAAGAATCGAAACATACTCCAACTTAACTATGTATTGACCCGCTAAAGAGTTATATTCTCCAACAATCTCATCCTCTTCATCCCTTATTCTAATGTGCATTTTATTAAGCTAAGAAACGAGATTATTCCACAAAGGATGTTAGTCAAGATCCAAAACCAACTCAAAAACAAAGAGCCACACTTGTCTCCATATAGAAGAAGTATCCTAGTTGACGATTTATTTAAGGGTGCATTTACCAATCTCTTGAAAAAAGTTATAATATGAGCACACAAGAAAATATTTTGGCTGTAGTCCATAATTACATCCAATCATATACAAATCTGATTACTTGAACCCACTTTCCATGTGAGATGCTTAAAACCCATTGAGAAAAAAATAATTCCTTTCCAATGATTGGAAAAATTTAAGGATAACTTTTGAGAATGTATCCAATCTATAATATACCCAGGATAAATGTATTTGGTCTCAATTATATATCATCAAAATATGTCATGGGTGAGAAGAAACCGTAGGTATTTCCCATTAAGAGACTTCACAAAGAGGAAGATATTCTTAAGTCTACATCTCCCTTAGATCTTGAGCATAGCAATTGTTGAAATTTGACAACGAATTTAGTAAAAATGTGTAATTATCCTGTATTAGTTACCATTCAATTAGTTTTATACCTGAAACAACGGTTATGTAACGGAGGAGGATCTTATAAACTAATGAATGCCCGAGCTATTGTATCATGGAGAATCATTCTTGATAAAATAAAGAATCCAATCCCTTGCCCCGTGGATGTTTCCTTGACACCCTATCAAGGTTTTACCACATAAAATCTTGTGTTTTTACTTGTGTCATTGTGTTTGGTTTCCATTCAGTTTCATTTTATATCTTTCTTGTTTAATTAATCACCTAAACCAACAAGTGGTATTAGAGCAGGTTGACTTTAGGAAGAGAAAGACGTTGTGTCCTGAGAAAGTCGATTAAAATATTTGAGCCCGCGGAGCCATTGGTGGAACACTGTCTAGAGTAGCTGTGTTTGCAAGGAGGAGGATCGATGAATGTTGTCGCCATTATTAACATTGGACATTGTCGAGGGATTCAGTCCATCAGTTTTGTAGGAGAAAGAAAGATAAAGCTTGAAGAAAGCTACCCAAAATTGCATTGTACACAGAACACAACACATTTTTTATTGAGTTGAGTTGGCTGCCATTTTTTTTTTCTAAAGCTATGTTTTCTGAAGCGGTAAAGCCTAAAGAAAGTTGCCCAGAATTATGGTAAAGCTTGTTTGCCTATCCATAGTTGCAAAGAATTCATAGTTGGTGCCGGTTGGTGGGATGCACAGTGCCACAAAGCAGTCCAGTGGGCAAATACTGTGTGAAGAAGGTTTTTTTAAAGAAAAAAAACAGCAACATTGTTTCTCACTTTGGAGGCCAGGTATTTTTTTTTCCCAGCAAAAATTTGTTGAATAAATTCATTGCATTGAAGAAAATAATTTTTTTCAGGAAACTAAAGTAGGGTTGGTTAAAATGGTTTCTTTAAATTGAAGAACAAAGTTTTTTCCAGCAAAACTGAAATTAAATAAAAGATGATTTTTCATAAAATTGTTGTAACTTATTTTTCTTCAGTAAATTGAAAAAAAAGGGGGACAATATTTTGTTTTTGGAAAGGAACAAAACTCTAGAATTATATTTGGTAACGGAAATTGGAGTAGAAAATATTAGAAACCCTAGCTGGAAGATAGAAACCCTGGGAGGAAAGAAATGGCCAAAATGATAAATGCAAAGTTTGAGGTGGAGAAGTTCACCGGCAATAAAAAATTTGCTTTATGGAAACTGAAGGTTAGGGATTTGCTGGTGCAACAAGGGTTGCACAAACCATTGGACGGGACAAATAAGAAAACTGCTAGCATGACAAATTCGAACTGGGAGAACGTGGATGCCCAAGCTCTCAATACCATTAGGTTATGCCTAGCAGATGAAGTTCTCTTCAACATTGTTGAAAAGAGTACAGTTGCAGGTTTATGGGAAAAATTGGAAAAACTATATATGACAAAATCGTTAACCAATAAAATTTATTTGAAATGACAATTGTACAGTCTTCAGATGAAGGAGGGTACAAAATCTGCAAAACATTTAAATTTTTTTAATACACTTGTATGCTAATTATCAAATATCGAAGTTAAAATTCAGGAAGAAGACAAAGCTATAACCTTGTTGTGTTCTCTGCGCGATTCATGGGACCACTTCGTAACTTCAATCAGTTTGAGCATGGTTGATTCTTTGAAATTTGAATCGGTTGTCGAAGCGCTCTTATCTGAAGAAGTACAGAGGAAATCTAGTACTAAAACAGCTGCACGAGAAGCCATGATAGCCAGAGGACGGTCAAAGGAAAGAGGAGAAAAAACAAGGGGATCTTCTAGATCAAAATAAAAGGGAAAGAAGTGTAAGGCGAAATGTTGGTACTACAATAAAATTGGACACCTCAAGAAAGACCATTGGAAACGGCAAGAGTCTGATAACCCAAAGAAGGAAGCAAATCAGGTTGATTTAGGTATGATAGATAAATTTTTATCAACTAAAGCATTATGTATGATAGATGAAACTTTACCTGTATGTAATGTCTCTCAAGATTTTGAAAGTTAGGTGTTAGACTCTGGTGCTTCTCATCACATGTGTCCACACAAAAATTGGTTTACTTCATATGAAGCTGTAAATGGTAGTTCTGTGTTTATGGGTAATAATGTATCATGTCAGACTATTGGTATGGGAAATATCAGGACTAAAATGTATGATAACACAGTTAGAACATTAACTAGTGTTAGACATGTACCTAAATTGAAGAAAAATTTGATTTCTTTGGGAGTGTTGGATTCGGGTGGTTATAAGTTTACAGGTCAGAATGGAGTGCTAAAAGTCTCAAAAGGCGCCCTAGTTGTTATGAAAGCAGAAAAGGTTGGAAATATTTACAAACTCAAAGGAAGTACTCAGGCCAGTGAAGTAGTGATTGTGCCAGAGAAAGAAGAAGAAGGTACTCGTCTATGGCATCAGCGATTGGGTCACATGAGAGAGAAAGGTCTTCAAGTACTAATGAATCGTAAATTACTTCCTGAATTGAAATACTTGAATTTGGATTTTTGTAAACATTGTGTGTATGGAAAATAGTGTAAACAGAGGTTTAAAACTGGAAGTCATAATAGTAAATAAATTTTGGACTATATTCATTCTAATCTGTGGGGACCATCTCCTATTGTATCATATGGAGGTGCTTTATATTTTTTAACGTTTATTGATTATTTCTCTCGTAAAGTTTGGTTCTTTATGCTGAAAAAGAAAGTTTATGTATTCAATGTCTTTAAACAATTTAAAGCAATGATAGAAAAAAGAACATGCAAATCAATTAAATGTTTAAGAATTGACAATGGTGGTGAATTTACTTCTCCAGAATTTGAACGATATTGTAAGGATGAAGGAATTGTTAGACACAAAACTATTGTTTATACTCGTCAGCAAAATGGTGTTGCTGAACGTATGAATCAGACTCTTATGGAAAGAGCCAGAAGCATGATCAACAATGATAACCTGCAAAAGGAGTTGTGGACAGAAGCAGTATCCACTGCTTCTTATTTAGTTAACAGATCACCTTTAGTAGAAATTAATTGTAAAATTGCTGAAGAAGTTTGGTCAGATCAGTCTTGTGATTATTCACATTTAAGGATATTTGGTTGTGATCCCTATGCTCTTATTCCTAAAAATCAATGTTCAAAATTAGATCCAAAATCAAAATGTTATGTCTTTGTTGGGTATGACTATGCAGTGAAAGGATATAGGTTGTGGGATCCTACGTCATGGAAGATAGTTATTAGTAGAGATGTAACATTTGATGAATCTTCTCTTTTAAAATTAAATGTTGAAAGAATTGAACAGGAACAGGTATCGCCAAATCAACAAATTCTGTTGGAGGCTAGATATTTTTATGGAAGTCAAAAAGGAGATACTTTTGGAGGAAAAGGTGATGAAGATACAAAGGAAGTTGTTGAAGTTTCTAAACCAGTTCAACAACCAGTCACTCTAAGAAGGTCTACAAGGTAAATAAAAACTCCCAAAAGGTATGAAGATTACTTCATCTTTTGCTTTTATTACTGAAGATGGGGAACCTTCTTGTTATGAGGAAGCAGTAGATGATATGGATTGTGAAAAATGGAAAACGACTATGGAAGAAGAATGGATTCCTTAGCCAAAAACAATACTTGGGATCTTGTAGAACTTCCTGAAGGGAGAGTGTCATTGGATGAAAATGGGTCTTTAAATTGAAACGGAAAGTTGATGGAAGTATCGAAAGGTATAAGGTGAGGTTGGTAGGAAAAGGGTATTCTCAGGTTGAAGGTATTGACTTTCATGATATTTTTTCACCAGTTGTAAAACTTGTTTCTATTCTTACTGTGTTGGCACTAACTACATTACTTAACCATGAGTTAGAATAGTTAGATGTTAAAACATCTTTTCTACATGGTGATTTGGATGAAGAGATATATATGGAACAACTAGAAGGTTTTGTACAAGGTCACAATAGAAGATTAGTTTGCAAGCTGAGGAAATCATTGTATGGCCTGAGGCAGTCTCCCAGGCAATGGTATAATAATTTTGACTCCTTCATGGTGAGCCAAAACTTTATTAGAAGTGAGTATGATCATTGCGTATACTTCAAGAGTTTCAATGGAATATTCATTATCTTAGTTTTATATGTTGACGATATGCTTATTGCAAGCAAAAGCATGGATGAGATCAATAGGTTAAAGGCTCAGCTCTCTAGAACATTTGATATGAAGGATCTTGGAGTAGCAAAATATATCTTGGGCACGGAGATACACAAAGACAGGAAAAATGGAAAGTTTTGGTTATCACAGCAGAAGTATGTGGAAAGAGTACTTGAAAAGTTCGGTATGAACAATGTGAAACCTATTAATGTTCCATTAGCTTCCCATTTTAAGATTTCCTCGATTTTGAGTCCTAGAACTAATGAAGAAAAGTGGTATATGTCTCGTGTACCATATGCAAATGTTGTAGGCAACTTAATGTTTGCGATGGTATCTAAAAGACTTGACATTTCACATGCAGTTGGAGTTGTCAGCAGATTCATGGCAAATCCAGGCAAAGAACTTTAGCGCACAGTGAAATGGGTGATTCGATATTTAAGAGGCACAAGTGATCATTGCATCATCTTTAATGGTAGTAAAGGAATAGTCTGCAGATATGTGGATATTGATTATGCAGGTGATTTGGACAAAAGGAGATCTACCACAGGTGTTGGGCACGGGATCCCCCAAGGGAAGTTTTGGGGCTTACTGCCCAAATTTTGGTCAAAAATTGTAATTCCGATGTAAAGACTCCACATTTTGTGGGCACAGAGTGCATATTTTATAAAAGAGTCATAGGGTTGTCTGCCCTTAATTTTTTTATTGTAATGTTGGCTATAGATATCTACCATGGTCCGCGGACCATGGGATTGGATAAATAGAGTGAAGCTCTAAGCAGTTAAGAGATCAATTGATCAGAGAAGATGAACATATGATGTATGCGAGATAGATATGTGGAGCAAAGTCTAGTTTTGGGTTGTAGAGCAAGAGAAGGCTCTGCAGCTGAGTATGCATAGGCCTAGTAGTTTGCAACTGAGTGCACGGACCCCTGCAGCTAAGTGCGCAGGGTGAGTCAATTCTGTAACAGTTGGAAGTATTAATAAAGAGAAGTTCCTTATCGTTTTTTCGTATTTATTACTTGTTTTATGCATCTAGTATCTTGGGTATGAAATTCACTTCGAATACTTATATGATGCATGAATGTGTATAATTGTATTGATTAAGTGAATGTAAGATAGAATATCTGTTTACGCGAAGTTAACTAAGATCTGTTAAGAAGATAAGTAAGATACACGGTGTAGTTTGGGGAAATAGTGCAAGTCACTGCCATAGCAGCGCGAAAGCATTTTAGCCCCTAGTTAGGGCTGCGTGAAAGACGATTATAATAGATTGCGAAGGTATTGAAGGTTAGAACAATGCGTGAAACGACCTACATGAAGGAAAACATAGTTGGACTAAACTACCATCACAAACATCTCAAGGGTGCAGAAATTTGGTTCCAAAATCCCCCCGTACTACTTCGGGTGAAACTTTAGTCCGCGCTCCATGAGTTGATGCCAAAAGGGCCATTAGTGTAGGGATTTGTTTGGCTAAATAACTCCGAACCTGGGTTAGGCCCCCATAAGCCAACAAATGGTTTTTTTGTCGAGACCAAAATCTGCATAGATATCTCTGATGTTATATCATTGGAATCCAACTAAGAAAGAAATTGAAGATTGGTTGGACAAAAGAATTCACGAGCTCACGACGTAGGAGAACAGAAACCCGCGATTGTCAAAATAAGGGTGGCTAGACAACTACCTGTATACAGAGATCCATGAAATCTTCTTTGCGTCCTTCCCTACTGAGCTATACGAGTGGATTGCGAAGCTAGCAGATAGCCAAGGAAGGTGGAAGCTTGACGGTCTTATTGTGTGGACCCTAGAGTTAGTGCAAAGGTTGGAAGCATCAGAGGATAAGATCGCGCTCAGTTGATAATTGGCTTGATCGTATTATAGGAGGATTCGTTACTGAGTTCGCGGTTGACACCTCAGTTAGCTGCAACGAGGTTGAGCGACGCTTTCTCAAAGGACTGTGAGGTAAGTACGTAAAGTCTTTGAATACTTGGATTAAAATGCTATTGTGCGAAGAGAGGGTTATGTAGTTACCTTGATGTTTGGGGCTACTTGAAGTGGAAAAGCTTACTAGAACGAAGGAAACAAGGGACCAAAAACTAGCCCCTTGATTTCACCTCTACGAGGGGATGAGGAAGAGCTCGTGAAGGTCTCACCGTGAAGTGTGATCAATATGATAAGGCAAAGAATTCTGTGAATACCACTTCCACCCACACCACCACCAGCTTCACCACCATCAACCTCATCTTCACCCATACCACCTTCACCCACGCCACCATGAACTCCATCTTCACCCGTACCACCTCCACCACCACCGCGATTCAATATGGCAAGCATAGCGAAGTTTCCTATGTTCAAAGGTTTGGGAAATGAGGATCCGAAACAATTCTGGTTAGCACCCTGCAGGACCATGCATTGACCTGGTATATTAAGCACTCCAATGATAATCCAAATGCAGGAATTGTGGATATCCAAGCAGCGCTAAATAGAGAATTTAGCAACCCAAAGTTTGAAGCATAGTCGATCATTGGATTTAAAGAGATTACGATGCTACCAGGAAAGACTCCTTGGGAGATAGATCATAGGCTAAAATGTATGATTCACAAAGATAATATGAATCTGACAGATGGACAACATCGTGAGTGGTTTGTAGCTTCACTAATGCCACATTTAAGGAATGCGCTATGGCAGCAGAAGATAAAAACTCAAGCAGAGGCCCTGGAGATTAATATGAGGCTACATGAGACCCCGATGTAGGATCCTAACTTAGGATTTCAGTAGATCCACGCACAGCTGAAGAATTTATGCCTTGAGATGTAGAGTTTGAAACAGGACAAGACAACTCAACCAGAAGTGCACGAAGAAGTATGGTGTGTGAAATGCAAGAGTCAGGGTCATGACAAAGATCATTGCCTGCTTTTTACAAATTACCTCGAAGGAGGAGGACCAATGCCTTTAAGTCTGGAAGCGCAAGAAGGACCTAGCGCAGTGCCTGCTTTGTGGTGCGCAATTTATCAAATAACAGGAAAACATGCCACATACAATTGTCACTTGTTACAGAAGTATACACAAAATTCACAACAGTTGTTCTGTAACTTTTGTAGGTCAGTGGGACATGATGAGCGCAATTGCAGAAGCTATGAGTTGATGATGGATAGAAATCCCACCTACAGAGCTCAGGCCGAAACATGGCCCCTTGACCAAAATGTAGGAGTTGTGTGAACAAGATTTCAGGGTCATGGACGAGGCTGAGGTGGAGGAGGACCTGGAAGAGGTTGCAAACAGTTGATATGCTACGATTACAGAGGTCCAAGACATTATGCCCACGATTGCATGAATCCAATGCATCTGTCAATCTTTGTATTGCACCTTGTTTGATCATGAGACAGAAGATTGTCCTACGCTGATAGCTAGGATACGTGACAAAGGAGCGCTAATGGCTCCTCCGAATCGAAACCCGTAGATGATGAAGTCTGAGCTGCGCAAGGAAGATCTTAATGTGAACATTGTGCTCCAAAGTGGAATCGCGTCGAGGGATGACAAAGTCAAACAGCGAGAAGATAGTACTTGGGTTCGCAAAGCTCCAGCAAAAGAAGCAGAGTTTGATTTGGAGCACACTCGGGAAACATTCATGGAAGCTAAGAAGAGCTTCACTGATGCCTCCACTTCAGGAAGAAAAGATAAACCAGAGCTGGAGATGGACCCATCTATGCTCACAACATTCTTGGAAACATGTATGAAGTTATTGTGTGACAGTAAGGTAGTGAAAGGGTTACAGGAACTCATCAACAGATGCATTGGGACCGCCCCAAGAGAACTGCGCGTAGTCTGGAAGATCTAAAAGCATAAGACAAGGACAAGACAAGAAATGAGGCTAACTGCGCATATCAGAGAATATGAGATGGACCAAGTAATTATGGATTTGGGATCAGATGCAAATGTTCTACTGAAGTAGACATGGGAGCGAATGGGAAGATCGGTGCTGTAGTGGTCACCAATTTAGCTGAGGATGATGAACTAGTAGAAAATAATACCCATGGGGCGATTGCAGGGAATAACTATGGATATTGAGGGAGCGAGCACTCTGGTGGATTTTGAAGTGATGGAGATTGTTAATGATAGAAATCCCTACCCCGTGATCTTAGGAATTGACTGGGCCACTGAGATGAATGGGGTAATCAATTTGAAGAAGCGCAAAATGATTTTTGAAAAGAAGTCACTACGTGTAACTGTACCCATAGACCCTGCTGAAGGATTGCACTATACAGAGTTGGTGCGCGACTATGAAAATAATGGTGATTTGGATTGCATATATAAGATAACAGCGCGAGACCAGGACTGGGTGAATCCCACCGCGGATGGGTGGATTGCATGGGAGCCTGAAAGCTCCTGTACTTCAGATTCGGGTAAGGAACTAGAGAGATGGTAGAATCAGTTACATGAGGTAACTACACTGAATTGTAATATGATGACAAGGTCGCTACGTTGTGTATCGAAAGAAGTAAGAGACCTGCCTACTTATGATGGTTTAAGTGAGGTAGATACCTTCTTGGATAAATTTGAAAGAGAAGTGCCGAAAAAGCAACAATTCTAGGTCTTGGACTGGGTACTATGTGCTACGCCTGTGAGATGGTGGGGTACACACAAAGGGAGCTTTCACGACTGGCGCGAATGTAGGAGAATGATGCGCACACGATTTGGGAAGCCTAGGGTGCAACTGACAGATAAGTACAATGGGCAGGATGGTGCACGCGCACATCTGGTTAGGAGGATGCTGGCTTATGGAAAAGAGCCCCAACCTACACAGATGCACATGTACTTTGCGCTGAAAGACCTGGTCAATAAGCGTGTGTTGGGGTGACAAATGTGCAAATGACTCTTAATGTTGGGAAGAAATTAAATAGGAGGATCTATCACACAAAAGATTCTACTAGCAGAGGTGCTCAACAAGGTGCGTAACGTGCTGAACAAGGTATGCAATGCACAGCGATGTGATTGGGACCTACGTGTACCTGTAGTGTTATGGGCTTATAGGACGACATGCAAGAAACTGACAGGATAGACACCTTTTAGGCTTGTCTATGGTGTGAAAGTTGTAATGCCTATGGAATACATCATGCCTACTTTGCGCATAACAATGCTCACAAGTATGACAGATCGCAGAGCCCTGGAGGAGAGGCTCGTGCAGTTGTAGGAGCTCAAAGAGGAACGATTTTTGGTTGGATTCCACCACCAAGTACAAAAGAATCATGAAAAGTCTTGGCACGATCGACATATTAAGTTGCGCACCTTCAAGGTGAATGATTTGGTGTTGTTGTATGATAGTAAGTTTGATAAATTTCCAGGGAAGCTTAGAATGCATTGGCTGGGATAGTATGTTATTAAGGAAATTGCAAATGGGGGCGTGGTGCAGTTGGTAAATTTAAATGGAGAACTATTCTTAGGAAAAGTGAATGGTAGTCATTTGAAACCCTACACAGGGGGCTCAACCATCTTACTAGCCGATAGAAGCACAATCTTAGTGCTCCAGGTAGCTTAAAGGAGGCGCGGGACTATAAACTACTCTGCCTGGGAGCTACACGATGTCAAGACTGCATGCAGTAGCGAAGTGTCACAAGGCCCGCGACAACATGAGGGTAGATGCGCTGCCACGCGGGTCGGCTGGAAAGTGACCGTTACAGTCACTATTCATGATGTGATGCTTGGTTTGAGACCAAATGGAGTGGGCGGTAGGCATTTAAGGTGAAAGTTATGGGTTAAATTCTTGAAAATCTACCACCAATCGAGCATTAGTGGACTGGATGTGGGGGGAACGGTCGAATTCAAATTCAAAAGGCGCTATAAATTACAAAGGGTTGTCCAGCAAGCAACACTTGGCAATTTAAGAACTGAGTTTTTGTGCGCTCAGACATTCATGAACCCAGACTTTTTCGATCTTCTGAAGGCGAATTCATTGCCTGAGCAATTACCCGAGACGTTGAGAGAATTATGGAATTGCATTATGGCAGCACCTAAAGAAGCCATGGATACCAGAGCAATGACCGCCAAGGAAGCCACGTGGGCCATTACGGAAGTGGAAGCCCCAGAAAGTGTCGAGATAGTTGTAGAAATCCCTAAATTGTCGCAAATTCCATGACCTAAGAAAGACAAGCAGGCAATGGTACTGGTGCACGTATCACCTAGAAATCCATTGAGGACTAGGCTCACCATGGAAGAAAGGTGAAGGCTACCAATTTGGAGGCTGATGAGGTGGAATAATTTGAAGAAATCCTAGTAGAGGAGGAGGATTTAGAAATGGAGGTTGAAACCCAAGGTGCAAACCCTCTTACCAGGTTGCCCGCATATGTTCCTCTACAGAAGGGTAAAGAAAAGGTTCCTAAAGATATAGATGAGAGCATGAGCTCTTTGCAGACTCTGCTACTACCTGATGACATTATTTTTTAAGGAGTGCATTTGGGATGAGTGCCCGTGCTGAAGTTTGAGGATTGGGATCTCATGGACCAAGAGAAGTTCCCACATCTCGCGACTGCATAGCTCATGTGCAAGAAGATAGATGCATTGGCTAGAATGATAGAATTGGAGCCACGTAAATGGCTGAGAGGTGTAGAGAAGGCAGGATTATTAAACCTGCTCAAGGTATTGCAATACCATCGCACCCCAGTGACCATTTTTGTCATTAGGCAACTACTCTGCCTAGTACATGATGGGTGCTTGTGGCTAGAGGAGCCCATACCCATCATAGACCATTTGATTCACATAATTACTTGGCTCCCTTGCAAAGGGGAGGACCCAACAAAAATCTTGGAGGGAAAGAGTGATGATTTTGCCATCGCAGAGGCCATGAAGAAGAAGTTTAAGCTGGAGAAGAAGAGAGGGTACGCCATTTCCAACATCAACAACCTTGTGGTTAAAGTCACGACACAGATATTGGCAAGGAAGGTTATGCGGAAGTGCCACGCGGATGAGGTGCATGCGCCGGTGGTTGCACTAGCAGTGCAATGCGTCGAAGGGGTCCAGTTCAACTGGGAAAACTATTTATGTGGAGAGTCCCTTGAGAACCGCTACAAGGCATAGGAGGAGGGAAAAAAATTTCACTATGCGTGACTTATGTTGTTAAGAGTACTGGTGGCCTGGGAATTGCTGAAGATAGCTAGTTCCCGACGATCACACAGGACTTTCTGGAGGCAGCGAAGTACACTTCGTTGTGGGCAACTAGGTGTTATAGACATTTTTGTGCCTTACAACATTGAGCATGAAATTTCCATAATCTAAGGGATCCAAAGTCCCTAAACATGTTGTTCCTACCCCTAGAGGAACAAGGCTAACAAACCACAACAATTCACAGAAGTTCTCCACCAGAAACTGCTCAAAAACAAGTCAATTCAGGATCATTTCAATGGCTACACTAGCTGTTTGCGCTGAATGTCAAAGCCAACACTGGCTACCTGCGTTGAATGTCAAATGGAACACTGGCTACCTGCGCTGAACGAGAGTGGACATGTGGCAGGCTCATTTCTCAAGGTGTCAAAACCCAGGAAGCTTCCAAAATGACACTTGCCTCAGGGAATTCGACTGGTGATGAGTAAGAGGTTCCAAATCTCCAAGTGGAAGCAAGAACCTCCAAGTGGACTCAAGAACTGACAGAGGGAGAGGACACTAGTCAGATCTCAAGCTGACTCATCCTCTCTCCAAACATCTATATATGGATCTCTCCTCCATGAGATCTAGAGGCTGGAATTTTGTTATTGCAAAGAATTGTTGTTGGTTTGATATTGGAATCATTGGGTGCTTAATGCTTTGAAGGGGGTGAAGATAGGAATTCCATTTGCTGGGAAGGAGATGCTGGATTGGAGCCCTATGGGTTGTATCTCTTCCTGAACCTTGTTATTCATCAATAAAGCTATCTTGGTTTCTCCTATATGCTGATGTATTTTTGATGTATGAATGCATTAGTATGTTTAGTTTATTTCTAATCCTAAACTAGTTATGAATGTGAATATCTGTCTTTGTGTAGTGTTCTTCTCTTGTCGCAAGTAGCTGTTCTCTTGTGATCTTACAGGAACCCGTTGAAGCTGGACAAGCAAGAAGGCAAGTAGCTATTCTCTTGTGATCTTGCATGAACCTGTTGAAGCTGGGTGAGTGAGAGGGCAAGTAGCTGTGAACTCCCAAAGAGAAGAGAGACCGGATCGAGGGACAAACGGAAGACACCGGTAAGTCTATTGATCTCTCTTCTTTCACATTTCATAAAGGAAGAAACTAGAATAGCTGTCTCTGTTTGTTGCTAAGGCACTATCACACCTTAGGTGGATAGGATCGTCCTGCATAGGCATTTTTCCCCACAACAAATTGGCGACTCCGCTGGGGAGATCTGTTTAGTCATTTTATTTGTGTTTCTATCATTGTTTGTTTCATAGACTTGACAGCAACAATCGAACTGCATCTTTCCCGGATGCAAATTAGACAGTTGTTGCTTTGATCCAATAACTGGACTTGTCTATGATCTGAACAATGGACTCACAAATGATTTGATGATCCTTTGTCATAGATCTTAGTAGCCCCTCAAAGCATCCCTTTGATTGTACCTTGCTTGTTGCTTTTATTTGGCCTAAAATAGTGAATTAAATAGCAATCTGTGACCCAGAACCTGAGGGAAATGAGAGTTTCTCCTTCAGCGCAGACCCAGTGAAGGGATTCTGCATTTCAACGCAGGTCTCGTGAAGGTTACCTGCGCTGAATGTCAAAACCCCTGTGCTAAGGTTGCGCTGAACCAGTTTGTCCTTGTGCAGCTGGGGTTCTCTGCTCTGTTTTGCCTTGTTTTGGTCTCTGATTTTTGCAGCCTATAACCAGCATAGGTACCAGTCTGATAACTCCTTTTCTCTGCTTAGATTCTGCCTCCTTTTGTACAAAAAGACTGTGAGTGTTTTTATGTGTTTGTGGCGTCAATTACAGTTTTCCTTTGCATGAGTGAAATAGTCATCCTGTAGCCCTTGATTCAGATATGTTGATTGTGATCTTAGAAGAGAGTTCATTGGCTGTTTGCAGATTGATCATATATTTACTTTTGCTTATTGGTTTGAATTTGTCTCTTTTAAGTGTCAAAACAAGTCTTCATTTCGAAAATCGTTAAGTGTTGTAATCTCTTCTACCCTCTCTGATTTCGAAAAAGTAAACTTGTTTGTATTGGTCATTTAAAAGAAAATTCAAAGTTGTACAAAAATCTTTCTTTGTAGGCATCAATACTAAGAAAGCGGAAAACAAACACCTGCATTGTGCATTTGCATTTGATAGTTTGCATGTTGGATTTAGGAAACGTGCATTAGAGTGTGCTGATTTCTCTTTGAGAAAATATGGTGTCTTTCTTTTCCCTTAGTAGCTAGGATTTTCAAAGTTGAAAAGATATAAAGCTTGCTTATCATCTTTAGACTGCATTTAGGAATTTGTATCATACATCTCGTGGTGAACCTTGAAAGGCAAACTTCTAAAAAGATCAACCTAAAATAAATTGAATGAACTTAACAACGCTTTGCAACATAACGCACAACATAGAGGTCTAGGCTAGAGACGTGTTCCGGCGTCGTTAAGCCTGGTGACTGTCGATCTCATGGATGGTGGGTGATTCCTCCTGAGGGACGATAGCGCCAGTATGGATTGTGCTCCCACGTACCGTCGCGTATATATTGGGAGACCCCTATAGGCATAAAACCTTTATCCTTAGGAAGCCGTGTCGGCCGCCCTACTGATCGCAATGCACTGAACACAGCATTCAGGAAGATCGACCGCTCGTACCCTAAAAAGTATTCTGCGGTTTTGCGAAAAGTTTGGCACACCCTCTGCCTAGAACTCCAGAGCAGTTCCTTTTGGCCTTTTTCAGACTCTATAACGGAAAAAGTTCATCCGAGCATTTGTCACTTCAGGCTCGTTAAAACATCAAAGGAGACTAGAGTCATCTTTAGCTTTTTCTCGACTCTTTAAAACTGAAAAAGCAAGTTGTGTCTAAGCGTCGTTAAAAATTTATTTTAAACGGAACAATCACCCTTTAATTCCTGCGTTGATCTTTAGGTTGAAAAAATGGAGCACACCAACCAAGGAATTCCCCTTGGTGGAAATCCTAGTCCCTTCTCCTCTTGGGGAGATGTTGGTGCGCCCCACATGGCCACATTGTCGCTTCCAGGACTGGCAATCGACCTGCCGGTCTGGCTCTTTTCAACCAATGTCATTCAAACCACCGCTATTCCTGAACAGTCGAGTCAACAGTTAGACCAGACCAAAGTTGCCCACCAGCCTTCTACTTCATCTTCCTCTCCTCCTTCCTCTTCGCTTGACAGAACTGGTAAAACAAAAAACCAGGTTCCTAAGGAGAAGGAAAAGAAGAAGAAGAAGGAGCCAAAGGCGACTGTGGGCAAACAAGTGTCATCTGACAAAAATCCACACACAGCACTGACCAGGCCTAAATCGCCATGTGTCATATGCAAGGGAGACCACTTCCACAGAGATTGTCCCTGCATCCCTCGGATACTAAGGGACTGGTCTCCCCGCTTGCACAATTCGGTAGCATCAACCTCTGATAGCCATGTTGACTGCTCACCGTCGACTAGTGAAAGTGAAGTCCCAGGACAAAGAGGGAAAGCTAGATTTCCCTGCAAACTGTGTGAAGGCGATCACGCCATCCACCGTTGTCCCTTCTTAGACGAGGCTAAAAGAGTTTTGGAAGATCGCCCGATTTTACGAGCGCAACTTCCTCCTGGATATCAAAAACTCCTGCCAAGTCCTTCACTAGTTGAGAACCCGGCTGGCCAGCCCAGGTGGTCAGCCGAAGCACCTATCATTGAAGATGAAACGTCTGGATCCATGCCTGACGAAAGTCAAAAGGTTGATACGGCAGTTGACCCGGTTTTGCCTTCAGAGGCTCTATCTTCGAATGATACCATCACAGAGGAGAATAAAGACGACCCCGTCCAAATTCTCTTCATCAACACTGACTCTGATGAACAAGGGGGCAATGCCCCCATTCCTTTATCGCAGGAAGGAAGTTCGTCAGAGCGATATCCAGCCGTTTATTCGGTCCCACCACCAAGCAACCTAGTTGTGTCCTTTGATTGGAACCAAATAGGCAGACCCCGGTTGCCAGTAAGCATACCATTCAGAATTATCGTTCAAATATACAGAATGGTGATGGCTGGCACTATCATTGATGAGGGGGCATCTGTGAGTATCCTTTCCTCTATTGCTTGGAAAGCACTTGGTTCGCCAGCGCTTTTTCCTGAAATGAGAAATCTATCAGGCTTTGATAAAGGAACCAGTCGACCTTTAGGGATCCTCCCCAATGTTCCCATAACATTGAAAGGGAAGACCGTTCAAATGAACGTGATGGTCGTTCAAGGACCCTTGGATTATAACCTACTCCTTGAACGAGACTATATATATTGCATGGGAGCTATAGTCTCCTCACTCTTTAGAGTAATGTGTTTTCCGCATGAAGGAAGAGTGGTCAAGCTCGTGGACCAACTTTCGTTTCCCGGATCACGCATCGCAAATAGTCATTTACCATCCCTAAATGGTCTATTCACTCAAGAAATGTCTCAACCCACGGTCCGTCCTCCTGATGAGCGCGAGTAATCCGGGAGGATATGACCAGAACCCAGGGGGCATGCGTCCTGGTCTGCTTCGGCAGGAAAACTTTGGGTATAGGGTAGGTTTCCGCGAGAGAATATGACTAGTCCATACCCCGTCCGTGGTTGGAAGAGGGGTTGTTCTGGAATAAGATTCTCTTGTCAAAGTTATGTGAGAGGGCGGGTCTCGTCACTCACCTTTGTTTATCTCGGTAGACATCGCCGAAGAAGTGTTTTGTTGAAAGAATAACAGAACAATCTTTGGGTAGCCTGAAAGAGGTAGGCCTCTCCCGGTAAAACAAATGTTTTATCTGCAAATTGAGGGGTAACCTTGAAATCATACTTTATACCTGGGGGCATGCAAACCTTTTGGAGTGCAAGCAAAGAGCTGTTATTTACCTGTCTTTTTGGGTTAGCCGTTTCCTAACTTGCATAAAGAAAGGATGCGGGGCATAGCTTTGGTAAGGCGCAAGCTCCATAAAAAATGGAATCTTACATGAGACATTCTTATCATATGACTGGGTAATCGAGCAGTTTTAGCACAAAGTTCATGCTCGTTAAAAAATAAACGCAAGATCCGAGCAGTTTTAGTGCATAGTTCATGCTCGTTAAAAAATAAACATAAGATCGAGCAAATGTTTCCACCCGCGTTTAAGCTCATTAAAAAATGAACTATCCCGGTAAATAACCACTGTGAATGTAATATCATCAGCCATTAAAGCCTTGGTAGTGTTTGCACCGTCACCTCCACTTTTCATTTGGCCGATCGTTCACCTCCATATGATTGTTTACCCATTTTGAGGAACAGCTGCGAAGAGTGATTTCACCTAGCCATCCTTGTGACACTACCGTGATTGGAAAATTCCAACCTGTACCTGGAATCAGCTGCTAACCCTGTTTATCACTCGTTCCTCAAAAGACGAGTCTTCTTTAAGCTCTTTTCAGCTGACTCGTAAAATATGAAAAGATTGCCAAGTCCTTGGCCTTCCAGCTTGTTAAAGCGACCGGAAGAGCTATCCTCCTCTAGATTTTAATCTTTTTGGACCTGAGGGATTATTGCACAAAAAGATCGAGCGCTTGTTTTATTCGGCTCGTTAAAACTATCGAAAACTCATCCCTTCTGTATTGTTTTATACTTTTTCGGACTTAAGGGATTAGATGACAAAAAAGGACTTTTGGAGTTAACTTTATGTACCTTTTCAGACTCTCTAAAAATGAAAAGGACCGAGTTATCCTTGTCGTTAGACTCGTTAAAATCATTAAATAGCGACAAACTTGTCTTTAGACAAGAACGAGTTTCACTATCGCTAGGCTCGTTAAAACATAGCGATGGGCTTGCCCGAAGGGCAGGTTATAGAACAAGCATATGTTATCCTCCTCAAGCTTGACAAAAATAAAGAGGTACTGGTCAGCAATGACTGGGGAAAAATTGGGAGAAACTATAGAAAACTTTGATGGTAGCAAGTCGCTCTTGAACATGACACTTTTCCTCCGTACCACAATCGGGTTGGGTTGTTTCATTCACCGGTCACATCCATGGTCTCGCCATACCATCCATATTTGGGGTAATGCTACCAATCCATTGCATCAGTGTCGCCATATGTTCAAGAGAAGTCGTTCAGAAAAAGTCAACCGTGTCCCATCCACTGCCATACATTATCCTTCATCCTTTCATGACCACCACCCTGAATCATATGTCACAGATCGTTTTCACCTCCATTAAAATCATTAGCTCTGTTCTGTGTCACTGATGTGGGATTCATTAAGTCCCTCCTGTGACGGATCGCTTCTTGTCGACATCAGCTCATTATCCAAGAAGTTGATCTAGGAACAACCCCTTCAGTACTTTGAAGCTTGCATGCCTCAATGGCAAGTTTCTCACTTCCGGCGATAGGTATACATCAATGACCTTCGACCGAAAGATTTTGCGTGGTGTTCGACGCCAAGTCCCTTATTCACACCACGTGAATTGTACTGCAGTACCTTGAGGGTCATTATCATTATCGGTGATTCCTCTCGCGCTTGTTAATGGTTTACATCATTGACCGGTAATCAAGCGATGTCTTTCTATGTTCGACTTCAGAACATTTCTCACATGGATCGACTTGTACTTAGAGTGAAGATCGAACGAGTTTGAAGACCCCGGATCTAGTTTCATCCATCCGGGCTGCGATATATATTCAAGAAAGATAAAGACATTGACATGTACATCATTGCAGCAGATAATCATCCTATTCAAAGGATGATAATTTCATCAAAATTATCAGTCTACCATCATACGATTGTCTGTTCTATGTACAGAAAAATGAATTTATAAAGCTGAGCATGGGAATACCCGCCTCAGCTAGATCATGAAAGCAGTATGAAAAATAATGTATTGTATTGTATTGTATTACAAGTCTCCTCTCAGCATTGGATGGACTTCGGATCCCCCTGATAAAGCATTTCACCCGATAAACAGCCTCATACTTTAGGGGGCAACTGTTATAGACATTTTTGTGCCTTACAACATTGAGCATGAAATGTCCATAATCTAAGGGATCCAAAGTCCCTAAACATGTTGTTCCTACCCCTAGAGGAACATGGCTAACAAACCACAGCAATTCACAGAAGTTCTCCACCAGAAACTGCTCAAAAACAAGTCAATTCAGGATCATTTCAGTGGCTACACTAGCTATTTGCGCTGAATGTCAAAGCCAACACTGGCTACCTGCGTTGAATGTCAAATGAAACACTGGCTACCTGCGCTGAACGAGAGTGGACATGTGGCAGGCTCATTTCTCAAGGTGTCAAAACCCAGGAAGCTTCCAAAATGACACTTGCCTCAGGGAATTCGACTGGTGATGAGTAAGAGGTTCCAAATCTCCAAGTGGAAGCAAGAACCTCCAAGTGGACTCAAGAACTGACAGAGGGAGAGGACACTAGTCAGATTTCAAGCTGACTCATCCTATCTCCAAACATCTATATATGGATCTCTCCTCCATGAGATCTAGAGGCTGGAATTTTGTTATTGCAAAGAATTGCTATTGGTTTGAGATTGGAATCATTGGGTGCTTAATGCTTTGAAGGGGGTGAAGATAGGAATTCCATTTGCTGGGAAGGAGATGCTGGATTGGAGCCCTCTGGGTTGTATCTCTTCCTGAACCTTGTTATTCATCAATAAAGCTATCTTGGTTTCTCCTATATGCTGATGTATTTTTGATGTATGAATGCATTAGTATGTTTAGTTTATTTCTAATCCTAAACTAGTTATGAATGTGAATATCTGTCTTTGTGTAGTGTTCTTCTCTTGTCGCAAGTAGTTGTTCTCTTGTGATCTTACAGGAACCCGTTGAAGCTGGACAAGCAAGAAGGCAAGTAGCTGTTCTCTTGTGATCTTGCATGAACCTGTTGAAGCTGGGCGAGTGAGAGGGCAAGTAGCTGTGAACTCCCAAAGAGAAGAGAGACCAGATCGAGGGACAAACGGAAGACACCAGTAAGTCTATTGATCTCTCTTCTTTCACATTTCATAAAGGAAGAAACTAGAATAGTTGTCTCTGTTTGTTGCTAAGGCACTATCACACCTTAGGTGGATAGGATCGTCCTGCATAGGCATTTTTCCCCACAACACCAGGGATGCACAAAGGATAAGGGACAACAAAATATTTTGGGTGTTCATGGAGATGAACATCAGAATGGGGATTAATTGCAAGCCGCAGTTATTGCCCACTGTCTATGATAGTCTGTAGAGATTCATGAAGTTCAAGGAAGATTTCCACCATGTCTACATCAGGGCATGGAAGGACCCCACGAAGATGTGGTGCGAGCTACCCTATCTGTTGATAGACGATGTCATCTTCACGGTCCTTGAGTCATGGCCGCCGGAGTGGCACACTCCAGCTGGCTCCGCGATGGAAGAAGAGAAGTCTGCCACGCAGCGGAAGAAGGAAGAGGTGAAACTATGGATAGCGCAGTTGGTAGAGAAACATAGGAAGGAAGAAGCAGTGGCTAAGGCCCAGGCAGCACGCGATGCTGTGAAGTTGGCAAAAGAGCAACAAAAGATAGCAGAAGAAGAGCGTGAAGGATAAAAGTCACCTTCGCCTGAGTTGGAGACCGATAAAGAGCAAGGTGGCACGGACCCATAGACAGCATCCACCTAGCTAAAATGTCCACGCCCAAGAGAGCAGGTAGGGCTGCGAAAGAAGTCGAAGGATTCAAAGACTTCATTCGATCCAATTGTCCTCACTAAAGGGGATCTCCATGATATTGGTGAGACAGTGAGTGTTATAGACATTTTTGTGCCTTACGGCATGAAGCATGAAATTTCCATAATCTAAGGGATCCAAAGTCCCTAAACATGTGGTTCCTACCCCTAGAGGAACAAGGTCAGCAAACCACAGCACTGAATAGCAGTTCTCCACCTGAAAACACTCAAAAACAAGGCAATTCTGGATCATGTCAACTGCTCCACTGAGCATCTGCGTTGAATGTCAACTGCTCCACTGTCTACCTGCGCTGAATGTCAACTGCAAAGAAGGCTACCTGTGCTGGGCGAGTTGGGACATGTGGCACAGTCATTCCTCAAGGTGTCAATGCCCAGGAAGTTTCCAAAATGACACTTGGATCAAGGAATTCAACTGGTGATGAGTAAGAGGGTCTAGATCTCCAAGTGGAAGCAAGAACCTCCAAGTGGACTCAAGAACTGAAGAATAACTAAAGTGAGAGAGGACACTAGTCAACTTCATGCCAGCCTCAAGCTGACTCATCCTTTCTCCAAAACTCCTATATATAGAGCTCTTTCATGAGGTCTAAGGAGGCTGGAATCTTGTGAATGTAAGGAAGTGCTGTTGGTTTGAGTTTAGAACTATTGGGTGATTTGCTTTGAAGGAGGTGAAGAGGAGATTTCTTTCTGCTGGGACGGTGATGCTGGATTGGGCCTCTTATGGTTGTATCACTTCCTGAACTTTACTTCTTCCATTAATAAAGCATTTGAGGTTCTTCTATATGCATGTGTCTCAATGATGTATTGTTATACTTGTGTATTTGATTTATTCTAATCCTTGAATCAATTATGAATGTATGCTTCTTGTAGTTTCCCTCTCTTGCCATTTTGTAGGATCTTGGTGTAGCTGGGCCAGTGAAAGAGCAAGGAGCTGGGAGCAAGCAGCAAGGAGAGAAGGTTGGATCAACCATTAGCGAAAGACATCGGTTAGTGGATCTCTTTCTCCCCTATTTTACTTTCATAAAGAAGAAATCTTAGATAGCTTTGCTTCGATTGTTGCTGAGGTACTATCACCCTTAGAGTGGGATAGGGTCATTCTGTATTGGATACTTTTCCCAACAACAAATTGGCGACTCCGCTGGGGATCGTATCTTGTTGGTTGTTTGTGTTTTTGCTATTCATTTCCTAAACACAGGGAGTACCGAATCGAACTGCATTTGGATCTTTCAAATGCAAAGTAGAGGGCAGCTACTCTAGCTCAGTTTCTGGGCATGTTTATGATTTGAAGAGCTGATACACAAGGACTCTGAATAGCTCTTAGTGATAGCTTTTCATCCTCCTAATTAACCTTTACTGTGTACTTGATTGATAGCTTTTGATTTGCCCAAAAACTGTGAATTTTTTAGCAATCTGTAACCCGGAAACTGAGAAAAACGAGAGTTTCTCTCTTCATTACAGGCACTGTGATGGCAGTTTGCATTTCATTGCAGGTCTCGAAGGGGCTACCTACGCTGAATGTCAAACTGACAGTGTACTACCTGTGCTGAACCAGTTTTGCCTTGTGCTACTGGGGTTCCCTGCTGTTTGTTGCCCTGTTTTCATCCTTGTTTTTGCAGCCTGTTATCAATCAATGTACCTATCTGAAACCACCTTTCCTTACCACTATTCCGCCTCGGTTGTATAAAGAAACTGTATTTGTTCTTTGTGTATTTCTTACATCATTTGCAGTTTCCCATAACGAAAGTGAACTAGTCTTGTTGTGGCCTCTTATATCTAGACCTGTGATAAGTGTCATTTTGATCTTAAGAGTTAGTTTGTTTGCTGTTCATAGCTAATTGAGCTTTTGCTTTCGTCATATGGTTTGAATTTATGTATTTCTAGTGTCGAAACAAGTAAATATTAAGGTGTCTTTTGATTTTGGACAAAGCTTGTTTGCTTTCACTTGAAATTGAATTCAAAGTTATACAACAGCTTTCTTTTTGTAGTACATCAACATTAAGAAAGAGAAAAGAAATACCTGTATTGTGCATGTACATTTTGACAGCTTGTATGTTGATTTAGGGAAAAGTGCATTAGTGTGTGCTCTATGATCTGTGTGAAAAGATGATGTCTTTCTTTTCCCTCAGTAGTTAAGATTTTCAAAGTTGAAAGATTGAAAAGCTTGCTTATCATCTTAGACTGCATTTAGGAAGTTGTATTATACATCTCGTGGTGATCCATAAAGGAAAACTGCTAAACAAGATCAACTTAAAATGAATTGAATTTACATAACAACGCTTTGAAACATAACGCAAACACATAGAGGTCTAAGCTAGAGACGTGTTTCGGCGTCGTTAAATGTGATATCTTAGCGTTGAGTGGTTGGGTGATTCCTCCACGGTGAAGCGATAAGCATCAATACGGACTTGTGCTCCCACGTACGGTCGCATATATATTGGGAGACCCCTATAGGAACAAAGCCTTTATCCATAGGAAGCTGTGTCGGCCGCCCTACTGATCGCAATGCAGTGAACACAGCATTCACGAAGATCGACCACCTGTACCGTAAAACGTATTCTGTGGTTTTGCGAAAAGTTTGGCACACCCTCTGCCTAGATCTCCAGAGTAGTTTCTTTTGGCCTTTTTCAAACTCTATAACTGAAAAAGTCCATCCGAGCATTTGTCACTTCGGGCTCGTTAAAACATCGAAGGAGACTAGAGTCATCTTTAGCTTTTTCTCGACTCTTAAAAAGTGAAAAAGCAAGTTGTGTCTAAAGCGTCGTTATAAAATTTATTTTAAACGGAACATAATCACCTCCTATTCCTGCGTTGATCTGTAGGTTGAGAATATGGAACGCCCCAACCGAGGAATTCCCCATGATGGAAATCCTAGTCCTTTCTCCTCTTGGGGAGAAGTTGGTGCGCCCCACATGGCCACATTGTCGCTTCCAGGACTGACAATAGGCCTGCCAATATGGCTATTCTCAACCAATGTAGTTCAGAACACCATGGTTCCTGAACAGTCGAGTCAACAGTTAGATCAGTCTAGAGCTGCCCACCAGCCTTCTACTTCTTATAACTCTTCATCCGATCCTTCATCTTTGCAAGGTAGAGCCGGCAAAAGCCAAGCTCCCATGGAGAAGAAGGAGAAGAAGAAGAGAGAGAAGAAGAAGAAGGAGCCTAAGGCGACTGGGGGCAAGCAAAAGACATCTGACAAAAATCCACACACAGCACAGACCGGGCCTAAATCACCATGTGTCATATGTAGAGGAGACCACTTCCATAGAGATTGTCCCTGTATTCCTCGGATACTAAAGGACTGGTCCCCTCGTTTGCACAATTCGGGAGCATCAACCTCTGATAGCCATGTTGAATGCTTACCGTCAACCAACGAAAGTGAAGGTTCAAGACAAAGAAGGGGAGTAAGATCCCCTTGCAGACTATGTGAAGGTGATCACGCCATCCACCGTTGTCCCTTCTTAGACGAAGCGAAGAGAGTTTTGGAAGATCGTCCAGTTTCACCGTTGAGACTTCCTCCTGGATACAAAAAACTCGTGCCAAGTCCTTCGTTGGTTGAGAATACAGCTAGACCGCTCAAGTGGTCGGCTGAAGCTTCAGTCATTGAAAATGAACCTACTGAATCCAGACCAGACGAAATTCCAAAGGTCGAAACGGCAGTTGACCCGGTTCTTCCTTCAGAAGTTTCATCGTCAAATGACACCGTCACTGAAGATTCATCTTCAAATGACACCCTCACCGAAGAGAATAAGGATGACACCATCCAGATTCTTTTCATTAACACAGACTCTGATGAGCATCAAGGCAATGCGCCCATTCCTTTATCGCAGGAAGGAACATCATCAGGGTCGTATCCGGCCGTATATTCGGTCCCACCACCAAGCAACCTGGTTGTATCCATTGATTGGAATCAACTAGGCAGACCCTGATTGCCAGCCAGTATACCATTCAGAATCATGGTCCAAATATACAGAATGGTAATGGCTGGCACTATCATTGATGAAGGGGCATCTGTGAGTATCCTTTCCTCTATTGCTTGGAAAGCACTGGGTTCCTCGGCGCTTTTGCCTAAGATAAGAAATCTCTCGGGTTTCGATAAAGGAACCAGTCGACCATTAGGGATCCTCCCCAATGTGCCTGTTACATTGAAAGGGAAGACCGTTCAAATGAACATGATGGTCGTTCAAGGACCCTTGGATTATAACCTACTCCTTGGACGAGACTATATATATTGCATGGGAGCAATAGTCTCCTCACTCTTTAGAGTAATGTGTTTTCCACACGAAGGAAGAATGGTCAAGCTCGTAGACCAACTTTCATTTCCAGGATCACGCATCACAAATAGTCACATACCAACCCTAAATGGTCTATTCAATCAAGAAATGTCTCCACCCCCAGTCCTTCTTCCCGATGAATGCGAGTGATTCGGAAAGATGGGACTGGAACCCAGGGGGCATGCATCCTGGTCTGCTTTGGGCAGAGAAAACCCTGGGTATAAGATAAAATTTCCGCGAGAGAATATGACTGGTCTGTACCCCGTCCGTGGATGGAAGAGGGGTTGTTCTGGAATAGGATTCTTTTGTCAAAGTTACGTGTTTGACAAAGGTCATTCACCCTTGTCTATTTCGGTAGACATTGCCGAGGAAGTGTTTTGTTGAAAAAATAACAAAACAATCTTTGGGTAACCAGAAAGAGGTAAGCCTCCCTCATAACACAAATGTTTTGTCTTTGAGTAGTGTTCTTCTCTTGTCGCAAGTAGCTGCTCTCTTGTCGCAAGTAGCTGTTCTCTTGCGATCTTGCGAAAAATCTGTTAAAAGTTGGGCTGACGAGAAGACAAGTATCGCATAAGACCCGTTAAAAATAACGAGAAGACAAGTATCGTTAACATTAGACTGGCAAGACGACAAGTAGCTGTGAACACCCAAAGAAAAGCAGAGGTGGGAAGGAGGAGGGGCAGCCTTGAAATTGTATTTTATACCTGGGGGCATGCAACCCTTTTGGAGTGCAAGCAAAGAGCGGTTATTTATCTATTTTTTGGATTAGCCGTTTCCGAACTTGCATAAAGAAAGGAGTGGAGCAAAGCTTAGTGAGATGAAGCTCCATAAAAAATAGAATCTTGAGGGGACATTTCTTATCTTATGACTAGTAAATCGAGCAGTTTTAGCACATAGTTCATGCTCGTTAAAAAATAAACATAAGATTCGAGCAGTTTTAGCATAAAGTTCATGCTCGTTAAAAAATAAACGCAAGATCCGAGCAGTTTTAACGCGGTCTTCATGCTCGTTAAAAAATAAATAAAAGCAGTGAGCAATGTTTCCCCCAGAGTTTAAGCTCATTTTTAAATAAAAAATGAACCTATTCCGGTAAATAACCTCTGTGATCGTAAATTTATCAGCCATAAAAAGCCTTGGTCGTGTTTACACCTGCCACCTCCACCGTCATTTGGCCGATCGTTCACCTCCATATGATTGTTTACCTATTTTGAGGAACAGCTGCGAAGAGTGATTTCACCTAGCCATCCTTGTGACACTGCCGTGATTGGAAAATTCCAACCTGTACCTGGAATCAGTTGCTATCCCTGTTTATCACTCGTTCCTCAAAAAACGAGTCTTCTTTAAGCTCTTTTCAACTGACTCGTAAAATATGAAAAGTTTGCTGAGTTTTGGCCTTCCAGCTCGTTAAAAGGACCAGAAGAGCTATCCCTCCTCTAGATTTTAATCTTTTTGGACCTGAGGGATTATTGCACAAAAAGGTCGAGCGCTTGTTTTATTCGGCTCATTAAAACTATCGAAAACTCATCCCTTCTGTATTGTTTTATACTTTTTCGGACTTAAGGGATTAGATGACGAAAAAGGAATTTTGGAGTAAACTTTCTGTACCTTTTCAGACTCTCTAAAAATGAAAAGGACCGAGTTTTCCTTGTCGTTAGACTCGTTAAAATGATTAAATAGCGACAAACTTGTCTTTAGACGAGAACGAGTTTCCCTATCGCTAGGCTCGTTAAAACATAGCGATGGGCTTGCCCGAAGGGCAGGTTATAGAACAAGCATATGTTATCCTCCTCAAGCTTGACAAAAATAAAGAGGTATTGGTCAGAAATGACTGGGGAAAAATTCGGAGAACCTCAAAGCTTTAATGGTAGCGAGTCGCTCTTGAACATGACACTTTTCCTCCGTACCACATCGGGTTGGGTTGTTTCATTCACCGGTCTCATCACCATGGTCTCGCCAAACCATCCACATTTGGGGTAATGCTACCGATCCATCGCATCAGTGTCGTTATATGTTCAAGAGATGTTGTTCAGAAAGAGTCAACCGTGTCCCATCCACTGCCATACATTATCCTTCATCCATCCATGATCGCCACCCTGAATCATATGTCACAGATTGTTTTCACCTCCATTAAAGTCATTAGCTCCGTTCTGTGTCACTGATGTGGGATTCATTGAGGCCCTCCTGTGACGGATCGCTTCTTGTCGACTTCAACTCATTATCCAAGAAGTCGATCTAGGAACAAACCCCTCAGTACTTTGAAGCTTGCATGCCTCAATGGCAAGTTTCTCACTTCCGGCGACAGGTATACATCAATGACCTTCGACCAGAAGATTTTGCGTGGTGTTCGACGCCAAGTCCTTTATTCACACCACGTGAATTGTACTGCAGTACCTTGAGGGTCATTATCATTATCAGTGATTCCTCTCGCGCTTGTTAACGGTTTACATCATTGACCGGTAATCAAGCGATGTCTTTCCATGTTCGACTTCAGCGCAATTCTCACATGGATCGACTTGTACTTAGAGTGAAGATCGAACGAGTTTGAAGACCCCGGATCTAGTTTCATCCATCCGGGCTGCGATATATATTCAGGAAATATAAAGACATTTGACATGTACATCATTGCAGCAGATGATCATCCTACTCAAAGGATGATAATTTCAGCAGAGAATTATCAGTCTATCATCAGACGATCGTCTGTTCTATGTACCAAAATAAATTTATAAAGCTGAGCATGGGAATGCCCTCCTCAGCTAGATCATGAAAGCAGAATGAAAAATAATGTATTGTATTGTATTTTATTACAGGTCACCTCTCAACGATTGAATGAACTTCGGATCCTCCTGATAAAGCATTTCACCCGATAAACGACCTCATACTTTAGGGGGCAACTGTTATAGACATTTTTGTGCCTTACGGCATGAAGCATGAAATGTCCATAATCTAAGGGATCCAAAGTCCCTAAACATGTGGTTCCTACCCCTAGAGGAACAAGGTCAGCAAACCACAACACTGATTAGCAGTTCTCCACCTGAAAACACTCAAAAACAAGGCAATTCTGGATCATGTCAACTGCTCCACTGAGCATCTGCGCTGAATGTCAACTGCTCCACTGTCTACCTGCGCTGAATGTCAACTGCAAAGAAGGCTACCTGCGCTGGGCGAGTTGGGACATGTGGCACAGTCATTCCTCAAGGTGTCAATGCCCAGGAAGTTTCCAAAATGACACTTGGATCAAGGAATTCGACTGGTGATGAGTAAGAGGGTCTAGATCTCCAAGTGGAAGCAAGAACCTCCAAGTGGACTCAAGAACTGAAGAATAACTAAAGTGAGAGAGGACACTAGTCAGCTTCATGCCAGCCTTAAGCTGACTCATCCTTTCTCCAAAACTCCTATATATAGAGCTCTCTCATGAGGTCTAAGGATGCTGGAATCTTGTGAATGTAAGGAAGTGCTGTTGGTTTGAGTTTAGAACTATTGGGTGATTTGCTTTGAAGGAGGTGAAGAGGAGATTTCTTTCTGCTGGGAAGGTGATTCTGGATTGGGCCTCTTATGGTTGTATCACTTCCTGAACTTTACTTCTTCCATTAATAAAGCATTTGAGGTTCTTCTATATGCATGTGTCTTAATGATGTATTGTTATACTTGTGTATTTGATTTATTCTAATCCTTGAATCAATTATGAATATATGCTTCTTGTAGTTTCCCTCTCTTGCCATTTTGCAGGATCTTGATGTAGCTGGGCCAGTGAAAGAGCAAGGAGCTGGGAGCAAGCAGCAAGGAGAGAAGGTTGGATCAGCCATTAGCGAAAGACATCGGTTAGTGGATCTCTTTCTCCGCTATTTTACTTTCATAAATAAGAAATCTTAGATAGCTTTGCTTCGATTGTTGCTGAGGTACTATCACCCTTAGAGTGGGATAGGGTGATTCCGTATTGGATACTTTTCCCAACAACAGTGAGGGACGTCACTGTGGAGGCCCTCTAGCATTTTGAGGAGCAACACCAGATGTTGTTGGGGGCTCTTTAGACAAAGATATAGGAGTTGCAGGTGCGCACTCCACAGGCTAGCACTATGTCAACCAGCCTCGCAGTAGGCACATCTGCGGTCGAGGAAATGTTGCACGCCTAGATGACTAACACAATAGTGCTACCAGATGGCACACTCTTTATAGAAAATGAGGCTGACAGGCCTATGGTCAGTAGGTTGAAGGGAATCAGATTAAACATGACTGCACTCCCTCGGGAGACACTCTATATTTTACATGATGGAGTCACTACAAAACTATGAGCCAGGGAGGGTCATGCGCTCCAGGTAATGAGCGAGAAATGCATCAACATTGAATAGTTGAGCCTGCAACACGATGAGGTAGTGTCACAGAACAGACAAATAGTGCAGGTGATAGAGGAAGCCTACTAGATGGTCCCGAAGTTGGCCATCCAAGCAAAGGAACCGGTGAAGACGCATGTTAGGTAGTTAGTAGCAGGGGTTTGCGACGCCAGAGAGGAAATGGCCAGGGTTCAATTGGAGTTGAACGTTCAGATAGCAGAACTGCAGTAGAAGGTGCAGCCTTCAACTCCACCGGAGATGAAGAAATAGTGCGCCACTGCGATCGCGATAGAAATAGCAGCGGTCAATAGCATAGTGAGAGACTGAACAAAGTTGTTCAAGCAGTCATTCGAGGTCCTCACCACCCTATAAGAGGACCCGAACATATAGCGCCTAGAGACAGAGACATGTGAGCTACAACAGAGATACGACGAAGTAAAAGGGACCATGCAGATGGTTGCCTTACACAAAGGCTCGCAAGGATGTAGCAGGCTAAAGAGCTCAAGAAGCAGGTGGATGCTTCTCAACATAAGGAAGTTATTTTGAAGGTGCGCCTACAACCGTGGATCGATGAGGCATACACCATTACAGCCTCCATTCAAGAAAATCTCACGTAGTTGCAAGCAACGCAGGAAAGGATTCAGGGCAGCAGTTCAGCCATAGTGGTCACTGAACAATGCATTGAGGAAGTACAACAAGCAGTCACTCAGTGCATTGTCGAACTTGTAGCAATCCAGTCAGATTTGGGAGGTCTTCATGCAAATATCTCCGCATCGACAGAGTGACTCGAGGCGAGTCATGATGTTTGTGTTGGGGGCCTATTGGGCGCGGGATCCCCCAAGGGAATTTTTGGGGCTTAGAGCCCAAATTTTGGTCAAAGATTGTAATTCTGATGTAAAGACTCCGCATTTTGTGGGCAGAGAGCACGCAGTTTGTAAAAGAGTCATAGGGTTGTCCACCCTTAATTTTGTTATTGTAATGTCGGCTGTAGAGATCTACCCATGGTCCATAGACCATGGGATTGTATAAATAGAGCGAGGCTCTAAGTAGTTAAGAGATCAATTGATAAGAGAAGATGAACATATGATGTATGCGAGATAGATCTGTGGAGTAAAGTCTAGTTTTGGGTTGTAAATAAGGAGAAGGCTCTGTAGCTAAGTGTGTAGAGGCCTAGTAGTCTGCAACCGAGTGCACGGACCCCTGCAACTGAGTGCGCAAAGTGAGTCAAGTTTGTAACAGTTGGAAGTATTAATAAAGAGAAGTTTCTTATCATTTCTGCATATTTATTACCTGTTTTATGCATCTGTTATCTTGTGTATGAAATTCACTTCGAATACTTAGATGATGCACAAATGTGTATAATTGTATTGATTAAGTGAATGTAAGATAGAATATCTATTTACTCGAAGTTAACTAAGATTTGTTAAGAAGATAAGTAAGATACGCGGTGTAGTTTGGGGAAATAGCACAAGTCACTGCCATAGCAACGCAAAAGTATCTCAGCCCCTGGTTAGGGCTATGCGAAAGACTATTATAATAGATTGTGAAGGTATTGAAGGTTAGAATAGTGTGTGAAATGACCTGCTTAAAGGCAAACATAGTTGGACTAACCCGACATCACAAACATCTCAAGGGTGCAAAAACTTGGTTTCAGCATTCCCCCATACTGCTTCGGGTGAGACTTCAGTCCGCACTCCACGGGCTGATGTTGAAAGGGCTAGTAGTGTAGGGAATTGTTTGGCTAAATAACTTCGAACCTGGGTCAGGCCCCCATAAGCCAACATACACAGAGATAGCAAAGATGGTAAGTTTTGGTTATCACAGCAGAAGTATGTGGAAAGAGTACTTGAAAAGTTCGGTATGAACAATGTGAAACTTGTTAATGTTCCATTAGATTCCCATTTTAATCTTTATTTGGTTTTGAGTCCTAGAACTAATGAAGAAAATATGTATATGTCTCATGTACCATATGCAAATGTTGTAGGCAACTTAATGTGTGCGATGGTATCTACAAGACCTAACATTTCACATGCAGTTGGAGTTGTCAGCAGATTCATGGAAAATCCAAGAGAAGAACATTGGTGAGCAGTGAAATGGGTGCTTCGGTATTTAAGAGGAACAAGTGATCATTGCAGGTGATTTGGAAAAAATGAGATCTATTACAGGTTATGTCTTTACTCTTGCAGGTGGAGAAATTAGTTGGCTGTCAAAGCTTTAAGAAATAGTTGCATTGTCCACTACCAAAGAAGAATATATAGCTGCTTCAGATGCCAGTAAAGAAGCAATCTGGTTAAAGGGTCTACTTGATGAGATTGGAAGGATGCAGGAGAAAGTGAATGTACTCTGTGACAGCCATAGTGCTATTAACTTTGTTACAAATCCAGTTTATTACAGCAAGACCAAGCACATTGATGTAAGGTATCATTTTCCGAGACATGTGATCGATGGCAGAAAAGTATCTCTCAAGAAGGTCCATACACGGGAGAATTGTGCAGACATATTCACGAAGCCAGTTACAGTAGAGAAGTTGCGATGGTGTTTAAATTCTCTTGGCTTGTAGAGGAGATGATGAATAGGAATGGGCAAGGGATTAGGAAAATTGTTGTCAAGGTGGAGTTTGTTGAAATTTGACAACAAATTTAGTAAAAATGTGTAATCCTGTATTAGTTACTATTCAGTTAGTTTTATACCTGAAACAACGGTTATGTAATGGAGGAGGCTTGTATAAAGTGATGAATGCCCAAGCTATTGTATCATGGAGAATCATTCTTGATAAAATAAAGAATCCAATCCCTTGCCCTGTGGATGTTTCCTTGACACCCTATCAAGGTTTTACCATGTAAAATCTTGTGTTTTTACTTGTGTCATTGTGTTCGGTTTGTAGAATTTCCCACTATAGATCAACATATTATGCAATATACTAAAGCAAAATATAAGATCTACTTCTACAACAAACTTGCGAAAGCTTAATAGATTTTGAGCAAGATCAAATAGAACACATACAACTAAGAATGAGAAATCAATCACACATGAACGCAGAAGAATACTTTGAAGAAAGCCTCAGCTAAAAACCCTGATCTCTATAATATCATACAAGTGGAAATATGTTCGGATTAAACAAAGCTTTAGCTCACAAGCTATCTAGCTCTTAGTACAATCCTACAATACAACTTATAGACTGAATAGACACAACATATGCCTTCCCTCAGCCCTCCAAGCCTCCTATTTCCTTGCGTAGTTTCTCTTGGGGTCCAATGCTGCCACCTGTGTGAATTGGCCTCATCACACACTCATCAAACTCAAAAGTAACTGCGCAATCTCCAAGGAATGAATTCCTTCTGCATGCAAGAGATATCCTCCATGGAATATTCCTGCAACTGATAGTACACTGTCCCATCACCTGATCTCAACTGGGTCTCTGACTGAACTGACATGCATGAGTTATTTATGAGAGAATATTCAGTTATTTGAAGTGCAGCAGTTACATGCATGCATGCATTAACTAACTAAACTCACAATCAGTTCCACAAACTATTGGAACTAATCTAACTGGACTTAACTCAGATAACTGAGGTAACTAATTACAACTAAAAATACAACTCATTTTGATCTCCTTAATCAAGGGATAACTTCCTCAATCAATGGAGAAATGGTTGCATGTCTTCACATAGACTTCATGTTTGATTTCCTACAACTAATTAACTCAAGATGAATTAATTAATTATATTACAAATAGCTGCTAAGATCAAATTCAAATTTTAATTCTTAATTTTAGTTCAGGGACTAACTAAAATTGGAATGTACCCCGAAATGCTATTTATAGCAGTGCTATTTTTAGCATTTCTTGTTGCTATTTCAACATGGTTTCCATTCAGTTTCATTTTATATTTTTCTTGTTTAATTAACCGCCTAAACCAACAGTAATTAACTTCCAACTCACGAGGTGTTATCCCAAAAATTCAACCTTTCCTTTCCATGAATAATTTAAAGTAACTTTTCCAATTTTGTTTATAATTCCTTTTGGAATAAGAGCCAAAATATGCTAATACACTAAGATTTACTTTACAATAGATTTTAAATTATGAGCTTCCCCCTCATGAAATCCATCAATTGCACAAAAAATTGATTCCTTTTTTACTTAAAATACTAAATACCTGAACCCATAATTTAATTCATGAACTTGGAATCTAAAAATATCAGTTATATACCTTCAAGGAGCTACTATAAATTCATGGAAATAAATAGCTAATTTTTCTAGGTTTACCTACATCCTTATATTTCCGCAAAATCTCTCAATGATCATCTTATAGTGCTCTCCTTCCACTGAAATGCAAACGTAGAATGTGAGGTGAATTTTACGCCCAACCAAAACACCCTCCCTTGATGAGATGAAACTATATAAATAAGTCCCTCAATAATGAGGATGAAAAGATATTGAGATAGAAGGAAGGCTTATTGAATTCCTTGGGAGGAGTCGAAGAAGTTATTGCCAACATCGTTAATCATTGTTGCAAAAGATAAAGTCATAACATAACTGATCATACAGTTCACAATCTACAAATAAATCCTTATATGAAGTAAAAGGAGTTTAAGGAAAGTGAAAGAGATCCAATCATACACTTTTGAGAGACCCACTTTAAGAACCAATATGGGATTCCATGAATATTTGATTGAGTGAAAGCCCTCATGTGCTACACTAGTGCCCTCATGAATAAATTGTCCTTCTGAAAATCTAAATTGTTCGATCACCCTGGCTAGGAAAGGCTTAATCTTGACTACAATGGTATTAGCAATTATTTTCTATAAATAATTACATAGAGAAATAGGGTGAAAGTCACTTAAATTTATTGGAATCTACCTTTAGAATAGGAAAGATAAATCTAGAGTTAAAGCAATATGAGTTCCTTACCTGTAGTAAATCATTCCTTACAAAATCAAAAAAATCCTTGAAGAATTAAATAGTCCAATTGGCTAAGCCTAGAATTTTGTGTTTACTGAGTGATTTGATAATTGATAGTAGTTCATGTGCGTACATCATTTGAAGCAAATCATCATTCTCATTGGCCTCCACAAGTCTTAGGAAAAGAACTAGGACAAAGAGCATATCACCATTAATGTTCTCCTTTTTGGGGGCCTTGAAGATATCCACAAAGTGTGAAACTCCCAAATCATAACAATCCCTTAGTTTATTCCTTGAATCATCAAAAGGCTTATAAATTGTATTGAAATTTTGTGATGGTTTGAAAATTTTTGGAAGTACTTTGTATCCTAGTCTCTTGCCTCTAACTATAGAGCATAGCTTCTTAGCCTCTATTCAATCTCTTGGTCCAAAATAATTTTTGCTCTTTGATTCTCTAAGCACCACAAACATTCCCTTTGATCCATCCACAAGTCACTATAAAAGGAGAAAATAGCCAATTTAGACTCAGTTTCCATGATATCCTAAGACCTTTCTTTTATTTTCTCACGATTCAAAATTGTCACATTTCACTTAGTATTCATTAAATTTTGTGTAAATTAAGTGCATGTTGAGAAATCAAAATATTCCTAAAAATGGGGCCAATTCTCCAAAATTAGAGCTCCAAAATCACCCTCTTCACTGCATTGAGGGTTATACTTAAAAGGAGAATGCAACCTCTGATCCCCATATCAATTTCTAGAAATATAGAGGAATTCAGATCCAAAAAAAAATATACTTCAATTCCATTACTGATTTGATGACTATATAAGAGCCCAATGTGTATGGAAATGGTCCAATGTGTATGGAAGATACCCTATAGTTTCCAAATCAATCCAACCTACTCTTTCAAGCTATTGGCAAATAAACCCAATGGTCTATCTACATCAACATGATTTACCCAAATCTTTGGGTACTCCATTGAAAAATATAGATCACCCCTAATAATAAGGCTTTCCAACTACATACAAGATAGAAAACTAATCAATTCCAAATTATCTCCTTGCCCACATAAGGCCCATAAAAATGCAAAATGGAAAAAAATCATATCCAGATCACAATTATCGAATTCTAACTTGAAACCCAATTGCAGTGCAAAGGAATTAATTAAAATAACTGACCCATTAAAACCATAAATAAAACCCTTGGGAAAAAAAATTAATCCAACCCAATGGAGTCCCACCCTTTAAAGGATTTTCTTAGCTTAATAATTAGAAAATCATAGGCCTCCCATGGTCTCTTGGAACAAAACAACATGAGTCTTCTCTAATTCCATCAAATGATTGAGGGAATATTTTTTGGGTTGGCCCCCTCGCATGCGAACATTCAGAGACGTAATCTTCATGAGGGAGCCATCTTATGGGTTTTGATGGCTCTAAGTACCCTAGAGAAAACATGTTGATGCCCTTGTGACTCCCATGAGGCATTATCTTTGAGCAAGTATGATAGATATCTTATGACCTACATGAAAAAGACTACAATCTTTGAAAGGTCAAGTCTCAAACCCCCAAAACTCAAGAGGCCATTCACTTTCCACACACAACCACGTGTTTACACTTTTCCATTTAGAGAATGACGATTCTTAATTTAATATTTATTTTATTTTAATTCTAATTGAATTTTTTTATATTTTTTTCACCTTATTTTTCTATTTTCTCTTTTAGGGTTGATTTTTTATATTTACAATATTTTCCACAATAGTGATATTTCCGGTTGTGGTTCCCAAAATGCTACCATTTTAGGGTGAAAAAGGAAAAAGGTGATATAAAAAATGTATCTTTCTAATTTAGGTGTTGCTTTTAAGATTTTGGTTTCAAGGATATTGGTGGTCAGGATTAGAATTTCAAAAATCTTGTAATTTAATTCTTAGAGGAAATGTGGTACTAATGGTAGTATCAAGATTTAGTGATTTTAAAATTTTGAGACAATAATAATTGTCAAGTTCAAAGGCTTTAAAGAATTTTTATTTTAATATTACAAGTGAAAAATAGTGTTATTATTAGCATCATTTTTCAGTTCAAGGGTTGATTTTAAGGTTTTTATTGATGACTAAAGTATTGTTAAAGCCATAGTTATAAAATATGTTAATTTGACCCTTAAAAAATGGTGTTAATAGTAGCACCAATTTTAAATTGGGGATTGATTTTGGTCATTTTTACTCAAAAATATGTGTTTTTAAAGCGAGAGCACTTGTTTGAGGTCCCACTTCTCATCAAGGTAATGACTAGGATTTAAGGGATAATTTAAATAAAGTTGTATCCTAAATCTGCTCAAATTTGTTAATAACATCATCACTTGAAGGCTCAAAGGCACACGAGCCCCTCACTAAACAACCACCATCTCAAAAAATATAGTCTTGCAAGCATTTAGAGTATCACTGATGGAAAACATTGTGGATGGAGGTCATTGTGATGACCTCCTTCTTGCGTCCAACATGAACGCTCCTATTTTCACCCCATGAGGGTATCAAAATCCAATCAAGATTTTTATATGATGAAGGAGGAATTAGACCCTTTGTCTTTATCTTTCTATTGTGCATTGGAATTAGTTACAACATAGAAAACATAGTGGATGGATATCATTGACATTACGTCTCTCCCACATCCAACACGAACCCACCAATTTTCACGTCATGAAGATCTTAATCATCAATCAATAGTAGTGATTAAATGAATGAGGAATTATAAACCCTCTCTTAATATTTCTAATGTGCGATGGAATTAGACCCTCTCTTTCGATATTTCCTCCTAAGGCTACATGCTTCTACCAATACTTTGTATTTAATACTTCTATCTTCATGCCATATTAGGGTGTACAAAACAACAATTTGTGCCTCTCTATTTTCTTCCTCCTGCTTCACAGTTTAAACAATTATTATGTTTATACTTTATTGAATGAATTCTTCTTCTCTTGGCTCATTGAGCCCTTATTTGCTACATATAAATCCATATACAGATTGGTCATTTATCTCAAACCATTTTTATGCAATGGAACCAATTGTGACTTGGAATTTCCTTGTTTAGTTCATTGGTTTCGTGATGGTGGAGATGAATGTTCCTACCTCAGGGTTCAAGTTAGGGTGTCATTTTTAGGTAGAAATTCTTGTGATTCATGAACCAAACCCTTATACTTCCAACTCCTACAATTTTTGTTTTGAAAATGAACACCAAGATGAAGATACCTATTATGTTGAGCCCCTTGGTCTTCGACCATTACATTCATATTGTTCTATTGTTGTTGTCATTAGTGGTAATATAATTATCTATAGTTGTATCCTTTGTATCCTATGGCGCACACACACACACCAAAGAGGCTTAGTTTTAAGGATCTTCAGTTTTTATTTTTCAACACAAAGTATAAAGGGCATCCCCCAAATTCGAATTTATTCACTCACTATATTTCTAAAGAATGACATGATATAATCAATATTCACTCACCTTTTGTATTTAGATGACATGGAATCACTATTAATAGTTGTATTCAAATGTTATTTGTGTTGATTGGATCATAATATTTGGTATAAGAGCATATGATCCTTGGTTTGGGCTCTTTCAAATGAGACATTTTAGAATATTTGCTTTCGTCATTTTCTATAGTATTAGATTGGCATAGGACTGGTCTTTGATAAAAACAAAAAAATGTAGTTATCTATGATTATAGTGGTACTAACAATAGAAGTTATGGTGTTTTCATAGTCTCAAAACATTTTTTAAATCATATTCTCTACCAAAGATATCATATTAGTTGATTGATCATTCCAAATTAAGTAAGAAATGTATTATTATAAAGAGAGCATGTTAGTGTGCAAGTCCAAATTTCACATCTTGAAGTGTTACTAGTTCAAAGTCAAAGGGTGCACAAGTTCACTCTCTTGAAATATATAAAAATATAGTTTTTGGTAATTGCATCATAAATATACCTTTGGAGTTTTGAATTGAAAGGGATCAATGGAAGCATGTAGAGGACATATTATAGTACAACTTACAAAAATTTCATCAACAAAATATTAGTATTAGCAAACTTGTAATAAGCGCAATGTTTCCTTATAGAGAAAACCCTAAATGAAGGCTTTAAAAGGCATACCAACATAAAACTGGAAGAAATTTTGATGGAAAGCTCCATTTATGGTGATTCAAAATGGGTTATAAAGAAGAATTAGAGGGGAGAATATTGGCATTAGTTTTTTATTCCATTTGAGTATATATGCTTGGAAAAAGGTCATTATCATGGGAGAAATGAGACTATCTTCATAGGAGAAATAAATGTGGAAGAACAAGCCAAGACTAATTATGGAATTATTCATCAATTAGAAGAATCAACCAAAAGAAGATGAAATTTAGAAGGAATGGTTATTCATACAAAAGCATCTACTGTTAAGGGAAATGTTCCCCTAGGGCTTTTGGGTTGAAACCCTAGCAGACTAAAAGTTGTCTATACAAAGAAACACACATTGACATAGCCATTATGCTATTATAAGCAAATTCTATGATAAGGGGGCGTACCTTAGGTCCTACGTTTGAGAAGGTCCTTTAGGGTCCAAACCCTTCTTCAAGTTCCTCTTGCTCCTTTGTCCTGCAAAACAATCAATTCCGGAGAACACAGCAGTATATGGACAAAACCTTATAAAGAAACCATCTTCATGTTATAAAGAAAGGGAGTTAGTTATGAAATTTAAAAAACCATTCACATATGAATTCCAACATGAATATCATTAACATAAAGAAGATTTATATCAGGAACCAAGACATATGTTTCTTTTATTATAGACAAATAAAGTACAGAAAATGAATAATTTCACCTGAGTCACCTTTCGCAGGCTCCAAGCAAAGCTTTCTTCCGGATTCGTCCAGCCTCAAGCCTTTAACAAAACTCCTTCCATGACTTACTCCATGATGTCACAAGTAGTGGATGAACATCAACACACAAGGAAACAAAGGTTTCCTGTACAAATGGGGGAAGTGTAGGAGGCACAAGGATCTTCAGACCTGGTTAGGGGAAAAATATCAACATAATAACCTCTCTCTCTCTCCTCTCCTCCCTTAGGCCTTCCCATTGAGGTCTTTTTATACCTCTCCCAAAGTAGTTTTTTAGCTGGGAGTTGGTTGGGAACAGTTGGGCCACGGGCACTAACAGGTGATCAGCAGTTAAAACCCGCGATCTCCGCCTGAAATTAAGGAGTTTTATATTTTTTTAAGTGTTTTAATACATATACGTGGGTTGGGTATATGCCTACCCACGTATACACACGTTTAACTCAGGGCAATGTCATGTATAAGGGAAAAACGTTGTTTTTTAAATTTTTGGACCAGGTCTGGAAGGAGGGGTTGCCCTAGGCCGTGAGTGCAGCATCACAAACCATAAGAGTGAGATTTGGAGCTATAACAGATGCCCCCTAATATATGAGGTCAGAAGGGGTACATGATGGCCGAAATGTATTAAGCAAGTACATGGAAAGGAAATATGTCAAAAACCGAGAAGGACTTCACAAGAATCTAACCTGCCAAGCCACAAAAGGAGATCAGAAAGAAACACTGTCTGAGGTGGGCATACCCACGCTCAGAAAAAGTAAAGCATGTCCGCATATCAAGTACAAGCGGATCCACTAAGTATACAAGTATAAATGATTGGAAAATACATAATGGATCATTTGATCATGATCGAACAAGTACATGTCTGAATATCACATATAAGACTGTCAATGATGCTGAAAGATGCAACAGATCACTGATATCAAAGACTGATCCCGAAAGGTACCAACTGAACATGATGGAATAGGATGGTACTACACTGCAAACTCAGGTGCCAGCATATAGAATGTTGCCATGACTAACTGCAACATATAAGGTGGAGTGGTATCAACTAGCAGCAACAGGAGCAGCTGTCAAGTGAACCAATGAATGTCGATACAACCTGAGGTCTTCACCGACCGTCGTGGTACATTTCTACACCATGGGAATAAATGATCTGAAGTCGACAATGTGAAAAATCGTTTGATTACCGGTCATAGATGTATATCGTTAACAAATGCGAGACTACTCACCGATAATGATAATGAGCGTCAAGTTACCCAGTACAATCTAACAAGTGTGAATAGATGAGCTGGATTCGAACACCTGTAAGAATCTATCAATCAGGAGACAATGTTGGTTTCCCTTTGTCGATAGCGAAGGATCTGCCACTAATGATTGCAAACCCCAAGGTACTTCCAAATGGACTCTAGATCTTTGCCCCTGAGCAATGAGTCGGAGTCGATAGGGAAAGATCCGCTAGAAGGAAGGCATTAAGGCATCCTTCATCAATCTAGCGTAAGTGTAACCCGTAGGCCAATAATGTGGAAGGAATTGGACAAAATAGATGTAGTAACCCAACCGAAGTACGTTTTCGATGTACACAAGATGTGGCTAGTGCATGACAGAAAACCCTCTGAACCAACCAATAATGGAAGCTGACACAGAGGCGAGGTATCCACCAATAGGGCCAAATGGAAACCAAGGTACTGCACGAATCGCAATGTGTGATAATGTAAGCTGATGTCGAACACAAGGGAAACCACTTAGTCAAAGACCCATGATACTGATCGATGCTGAGCGCAAGGTGACCTATCAATAATGAAAATAGGGCCAGGGTGCAGCTCTAGGCCTGTCCTCAGAGCAAGGTGTCATCGTCAATAAGGACAAGACCCGCCAGCAAGAAGTCAATGGAGACCTTCTTAAACTGGAACAAGTAAAGGACCAATATAGCTGATGTGATGATAGACATGATACTGACAACCAGGGATGGCCGACTGAAAAATGAGTCAAGAGACACCGCAGAGAGGCCGACTCAGGCTAACTTCCCTTGAACAAAAGCACGACTCAATGTGACTATGTGGCAGCATATGATGACTCTGTATAAGTTTGTCATGCAGGAGGCACGAACAAACCCTCCATATGATTGGAAGAGATAACCAATCGGGGGAGAACTGACTCAATAACAAGGTTACGGCATACCTAAGTCAAAATAAATCCTGCCCAAACGGAGGAGACTTTGCTTTGAGTGCTTTGTTCAATGGCAACACGACTGACTCTAGCTGCCAACAATAAATGGAAATACTGTCCCGTTCCCACTTTTTTTGGAATATTTAATTTTTTTGTCTTTTTATGTTAAGCTTGAAAAAGAATAAAAGAATGCTATGGTATAGTGGAAAGAACGAGTGTTGGCGAAACAGATGATCTAGTTCCTGGGAATGGAACGTTCTTATGCTCAATGCAGGGAGGTAAAAACTGGTCAGTGACACTCAAAGGTGCGTTCCTTCCACAGGTCAAGGTGTGTCAAGGTGTAGAATTCAAAGGTATGCAAGGTTGATTTTGCAGTCGTCATGGTAAAAATTTGGCTTAAACACGAGTCCAAGTGAAGCTGGCTCTAGGCCAAAAGGTGCAAGTGGTCAACATGCAATGCAGTAGTACAACTCAACACAAAGGAGCCTCTAGGGTATAAGGCCAGAACAAAGCGAAGAAGCAAAGAGGAATGAGTCTTCAATGCATAAGTCATGGCGGGACTACAGAGGACTCCTAAGACTACTAAAATCGGAGCAGCATGGGAAACAAATGTCAGTGAGGTGCTAACTACGATGCCCATGTAAAGGATGGCTCTACCATCGTGTCATGATTTAAAAAATTGATGAGTGAATATGGCTTACGAACCATAACACGATGGGGTCGACCCTATGGCAAATGTATTGACAAATGGAGGCTAGTATGCATAATGCAACGGAAAAATGGTGTCCCTAACCTATATGCCAGTGAGAAAACGATACCTGCCATGACGGGTCAACAGTCATGGAACTGTCGAAAAAACATCCAAAATGTCCTGAAAAACAAACCATTCTCGACATTCCAAGCTCCCAAGTTAAAAATCACATGAGGCCAAACAAAATAAAATTTTGAAAAAATTTTGCATTTTCAAAACTTATAAAAGGGATTTTGGACTCACCATTTTCACCATTTGAGTTTGAGAGCAAAGAGTTGGAGCAAAAGGAGCAAACTTTCCATACGCCAAATTCAACCGTTCAAATTCTTCAAAAACCTCCAGGTAACTCTTATACTTAGCTTGCAATTGATTGTGACTAGTTTTAAGATTTTTAATTGATGTTTCACCGTTGAATTTTTTGCCAAAAATTTCACTGCGGCGTATACGCGTGTTGGTAATATGAAACCTACATACACGCGGGCCCTATACACAACTGTGTGCACAAGGACCCGCGTATACGCCACGAACATTTTTAACCAAAAAACTAATGGTTGAAAATCATTTTTTGCTCAGAATGCCGATCACCTGGCGAGAAAGAGAGCATGCAGCGGTGGATAATGAAGTCATGAATGATCCTGAAGCTTTGGATGCCCTACGGGGATGTGGTTTGCTTAAATTCTTCAAACTACCAAATATGAAAGCAAACACACGTTTGCTTGAGATGCTCATTTATTATTGGGATGTTGAGGAGGATGCCTTTATGATTGACCAGATGACACTCAGGATAGAAGTGGAGGCTATCTATTTCATCACGGACCTTTCCCGAAGGGGAGAGGTAGTACATTCCCGGGGTAGGACACGGAGTAGTCTCACGATCGAGGACTGCGTACAGATATATTTCCTGAGACATCCTAAGAAGGTTGGGAGCTAGATTTCTATCACATATGTGGCGAGTTTATCACTGAGGATAATCTTGTTCACCATAGCTCGAGTGAACAGATCGGCATCTCTGCATCAGGCATCACAACTAACCATGAGTGTTGCAGTTGACTGTCTCACCACTATATTTGACTGGTGTACTCCTCTTCTGGCCAACATGAAGAGCCAGCTCACTTCTATCAAGAGGGGATAGACCAAAAACTTTGGATATGGGACTATCATGTGTTCTTTCTTTTTCGAGAAGGTCCCCGCACTCCGCCCTAGGGTAGCAGTTTCCATCAGCACCCCACGAGATCCACGCATGGGCCGGTGGGCTGACCTGATGAAACGTCTAGGGGGTGGGGAGGTCCCACGGACTGCATTTGACGATGACTTCTTCACCTGGTGGGATCAACAGATCATCGCAGTAGATGACTACCCCTATGCTGGGTTGGATTTCCGAGGAGATCCTGATCTAGCATTACCACCGAACGTAGCATGGGGCGACATTGGTAAGAATCTTTTATTTTATGATTTTTTTTGGATTTTTCAAATATAATGATGAATTTTGAAAAATATTTTTGATGGGATTCAATTGACTAATATGATGATCATGTTCCAGATATTGGGCCAGTACGACCAGATGGGTTCCCGCGGCATGGACGACGCAGCCGAGGAGCCGAAGAGGCGGCTGCTAATACAGAACGAACTCTATATAACGTCCAACGACACTTGGCGAGACTGAGCTGCCGAGTATCGATGGCTGACATAGAGGACCTTCCTGAGGATATGCAGCGTCATGTGGTTGGCATGCCACGTGACTGAGTTCACACTTTTCGGCGTGTGGCCAATGCGATAATTACCTACTTAGCCGCTCATCCTGAGCCAGGGCATTAGATATGTCGGACATGATTATGGGCATTTGAGTCCCAATTTTGTATATTTTTGGACAAACATATGTACACTCAAGACGCTTTATGATATATATATATAGATATATACAGTTCAACTTTTTGATGCTTGATTTTATTGTGATGAATGATTGATGTGCCAGTCTAATGCTTGATTAGTGATAGAATCAACTAACCAATTATGAGATCTTGGAATGTGAAAATAATTAATATAAGTAAATGATCTTTGCAGAAACCTCACCCTTAAATACTGGCGATATAAACATGGATCCCTTACCCGATAAATCTTGTTTAATTGTGACACTATCAATTGGGAATCAAGATAAACTACCAACGAGTCGATCTCGTGAGAAATTGCCTCAGATAGTAAATTAATAATGGTGGTATACTTAGCCATATTGTTTGAAGCAGGACCGATGCATACGCCTCTTGATACCATGAATTGACCAGTTGGATAATAGAGTACCCAAGCTGCGGAAGTGAGATTCCGAGTGTGTCGACTAGCACCATCGGCGAACCCAAAAAAGACCAAGTCATCCATCAACACCTGCCACAGCAGACCAAAAAGTGTTGATATCAAAAACTCTCGATGATATATGTACAAATATACATAATATACAAAGAAGCCATTGCTTGGCCAAAACTAAGCAAAGTACTTCCTGAGGTAGATCCCATCAGGGGGCTCCGCCAACTTGCTCCTAGGGATGTTTATAGGTACAATTATCGAACCAATCAATATACTTCCTTCGGAAAATGACTGTGTTGGAGCCAAAGGAGCTGTACAAACATCGCTAGTCAGACTGGAGGACCTAGATTCGACTTCATGTGAAGGGGAATGAAAACATGACCAACAATGTAGATCTTCCAAAGGTTGATCTACAGCCGTCATTGCTTCGAATATCGCTTCGAAAAATGGAAAAAAAATATCCGAGCAATCCAACACAGAAGTGGAATCAAGGGTCCAAGAATGAGCCACATCACCATCTATCTCTTTCCCAGAGGAAGTAGTAGAATGGTTATCTGTAGAGTTATCGATAGATTCACATATAGGTTCTACTACAGACATAAGAGATTCTATTCCACCCGCCTTGTTGTCATCTGATGTGGTCACATATGAAGATAAGGTTCCAGGATCTGAAGAATAAGGAGTTTGAACAAACTCTCTCCGTAAAGGGTCTCTGGAGGATGAAATTGTATCTATTCTAGCCGTAGGAGGGGGGAGATCAAATGTACCCATCAATGAAGAGTACATCCTGACTCCTAGATTCTCAGTAGGCGGCCAGGGGTTATCCACTAAGGGAACAGTAGAGTCCGAAGTTGCTCGAGGATCGACTGGAGAGTAATCTAATTGATCAACCTTAACGATTTTCCCTTCATGAGGAAAGTAAACGACATGAAACAGAGTCGAAACAACAGCTTCCATTTCGTATACCCAGTTCCTTCCTAAGAGGAGATTGTAGTCTAGGTTAGCATCAATGACTTCTACTTCAATATTAACGACCTTCCCTCCAACACATATAGGAAAGGCCGGGATAATCCTGTATGGCCTATGAGAATGACCATCAAACGCTGTCAAGAGGGTAGGTGAAGGAACAACCAACGGTGATCCAATGGCCTTCCAGCATGACATAGACATGACACATGTGGAAGCTCCCTCATCTATAACCATCCGAAAAATATTCATTTTCTAGTAGGTAGACTTTATCTGGAAAGGCGTGTGATGAGGAAGTCCCTTTTTGACATTATTCATATCAAAAGTGAGAGCTAAGGAATTACTTAGATCCACTGCCCCCATTGTCGAAAGCAAGGCACTTCTTTGAGCAGGACATGACTGGAGAACCTCTAAAGCGGACATCGCACATGGACTCTGAGCCAAATCCTCAACAATGGAGTAATTCTGGGCTGCTCTAATATTAGGGTTGATAGTCGCGCGTTTAGCGGAACCTTTCGGTACCCGTGGTATAGTATCGATAGAAGGTCGCTCAATATGAAGTGGGTTGTTAGTTTCGGGAACTAATTTACCCTTGGAAGTTTCACCTTCACCATAATCACCTGACCGTGTGGCCACATTAGCATGAGAACCCATCATGAAAAAATTTGATGACTTATCCCCTTCTTGGTTTCCCCCTGCAGAGGTACCAGGATTTGAACTCGCGCCAGCAAGCATTTGCTGCCCTTGGGGAAAAGGGTTGGTTAACACGGCCTGAGAACTAGAAGTCCCTTGCTGCCTTAACAAGCGCTGAGTGTCTTGAATCTTGGGGCAGAGATGAGTTAAATGGTCTCCACTGCACAACTTGCATGGAAACTTGACTTTCTTTCTAGACTCATTTCTACCACCACCAGCATTATTGTCGGATTTATTTGCGTCAACCTTCCCATCCTGGTTCTTTTTCTTACCTCATCCTTTCTTTTTTCCATTGGAATTTTGATTTCCTTTGGGGTTATCATATTGGATGGCATTAATCAAAGAGGCTTGGGAAGCTGGAGGATTAGACGATGTGACTTGGTTGTTAGAAGCAGTTTGTAAAGACAACTGCTGCAATTGGTTCAACAAGTTCACCGCATTTGTGTCTACCGACCCAACGATACCATCCGCATGTGGACCTAGCTTTGACTTGGCTATGTCAACCTTAGACCCAGGAGCATCCGGCAAGTATTTTTGTAGGATCCCAGACTGAGAGTAGATCAATTCTAATTGTTGGGCCCTAAAAATGGCTTGCTCCTTAGAATAGACTCCAGACATGGAGACATCCTTAGAGATCTCGGGTTGTCACGATTTCAAAAACCATTCGAGACGGTACTCCAGAGGGATTTCGGATTTAAGTAGCCTCCTTCTTCATCTCCATTCCTGAATATGGTCAGAAATGTGAGTTGCCTTATCCTAACGAAAAGTGGCTAGAAGTTCAGTTCCGGCATCATAACGGACGGGCAACTGGAAATGATTTAAGAAAATATTAGCTAAGTCAGCGAAAGATGTAAAGCTGCCACCTGGAAACTCTATATACCATTTGGCTGCATTACCAGTCAAGGTGCATTGAAAAAGTCTCAACCTAATCGAGTCATCGATAAGGGAGTTCGATGAGCACCACAAATGGAATGCAGTTACATGGTCACCTAGGTCTTCACTGCTCTTCCCTTCAAATTTTGGAATGTTCGAAGGGAGTTTGGTTGGGACCGGAGGCCAGGCCGGATTGTACTTGATTGGATCGTTTGTTAACTTAGTGATATCTGGCAAGTTCAAAGTTGCCAGAAACGGAAGCCTAGGAGGACCTTGGGGATTCCACCCAGTCTGGGCGGAGCTCCCAAAGTTCTAAAAAGATTGGCCTAGATTTTGGAAGGCACTAGGCTGCCCGAAGTAACCAGCTGAACCGACTGAACCAAAAGGCAAGCCTTGTGATCCAGCAAAATTCGGAGTTTGACCAACTCTAGCCGCAAAGCCTCCATAACCAGCAAAGTTTCCTCCTAAAGGATTATAAGGAGTTGATAACCCCTGATACGGATTCCAAGCCGAAGCTAAGGGTGGAATACTTTGAAATGAACTAACTGTGGAGTACGGCCTATTCCCTTGTTGGCCGAAAAACGGATTCCCAGTTTCCGCACCACTAACCCCAGGGTTAGTCCAACTTCGGAAAGGATTGCTGCTTTGTCCTATAGAAGAAAAAGGCATGGACCCTATCGTCGGGTTGGAATGTGATATATGACCACTTCCGAAAGGAAAACCCTAGAATGAAGCCGATCCACCCATCATGGACGTGGCAGCACTAAACGGAACTAATGGAATACCCTGTGAATAGGTGCCAAATGGAAGAATCCAGAACCAAAAGCATTGGTTTGGGAATTTCCACTCGTGGACGGAATGGAGGTAGACCCAACTAAACATGTGCTAGCAAAAGATCCAAACAAAGAAGCAGAGGAGATGGAAATCGTTCCTCCCCCTTGTACCGATGTTGGAGTCTGCATAGTTGTAGCACTTGTAGTAGAAGCCATGCTTCAAGTAGTGGTCATCGATGGTAAGCACATAGCGTAACCCGGACTTGATGGTCTATGCGTCGGAGTCCCAACGTATTGTAATACGTCTGGATGGCTAGATGGTAGGGGAGAATTCGGAGCCGCTAACGACTCTGAGAGTTCTTCTACCTCTATGTTATTCTCCGCTTGAAAGAGAACTCGAGAAAGAACTGGAGTGTTCCTCTCTTGTTCTCCAGAAGTGCCAAGCCTTGCTTGAACACTAATGCGCCCGAGAGGAGGATCAATCCCCGATGCGTCAGCTGCCGTGGGACGAAACCCACTAGCATTATTACCTCTGCGCCTTCTAGGGGAAGGCTCTAAACTTGGTGGTGAAAGACCACGAAGTCTTCGAGACCGTCTAAGTGATCGATCAGCCACTTTGAATTTTTTTTATGATCTAACTAAAGACTCAAAAAATTGAAAGCTAGGCCAACTAAGAGCACAGAGCACACACTATAAAGTCCCTAAAGATATCACCCCGTCAAACAAATTCCGATTATTTCCGCTCTGGGTGATTAGGACTGGACACCAAAATACAAGAAAGTGAATTAAGGGGCCTTCCGAAGATAGTTTGGGATGATGAGGGCCCAGTCCTATCAGCGAAGGTAACAGAGGAAGTTACACTAACCTCCTAACAACAGCCTGCGTCAGTGAAAGGCCCCAAGCTTCGCAAGGGTGCCCTCCAGTAGTACTGTTGAGAGTGATGCAACGTCGACCTCAGGTGCCACGGGATTCCCCTCTGCAGCCACCTGTGTAGATCCCTAGGAGTAGCAACTATGGATACCAACTCATCGCAGAAGCCAAGCGGAACAGTCGTGAGGTAAGTTCGGACAAGTAGGATAGGGGCTATCTCTCTTCCCTGTCTTCACAGAGCCTCGTGCTTAACTCCCAAATCTGGAGCTTTCCTAGTCTTCCTAAAACTATTGGATTTTCACTCACTATTCAGACGCCTATGTTTGACGGTTTAAATGGCCTTGGAGAGTTAACTCTCCACTCGCCTAATCCAAGGCCCTAAAATCCTAAAACTTGTTGGTGTATCTATCTTAAAAAAAGGTTTTAGTGAATTTTAATTAGCGCTTGATTTTAAAATAGGTTGTTCTTTAAGTCACGAGATAAACGGAAGTGAAACTAGTGGTGTTTTGACACAAAAGAAATTAATAAAAACCAAACTACATGCTCATGCACTTGTTTTCGTTTTTCGATGAAAATCAATTTCTATAGGGTTCAGAGGAACTTCTAATAAAACAAAATTTTCTTTTCTTTTCGTTAATTCAAGCTTCACACACAAAAGTTAACAAAGCTATGGATGCCTAAAAAGATATGCAAATCTATCCTAATGCAACAAGTATATGCTGATGCAAGACTCAAAACTACTCTAAAATCAAGAAATGAAAGTTGCTTGCTTATCAATTTTTATTTTTCCACTTAAAATGCTTAGATGGAATATGAGATGCTACCATTCATTTCGTCTAAACATTAAAAACAGGTTTCAAGACAAACATAAAGCACTTTCATTCACTAAAAGGAAACCAAATCAAAACCAAGTTCAAGAAAGCAAAACTAAGTTTTTTCAAAAAGTTTTCTTCAAAAGCAACAACAAAAGAGTCTTTTCAAAAATTCTCTCAACAAGACTGAAAATTTCTGATTGAAGAATAGGCAACAAACACTTTTGCAAGTTGACATCACACAATGGATGAAAACTCAACAAAAAGAAATGTGTTTAAAGATGCTCTTAACAATCAAAATCAACAATGAAAGCTTTGGCAACAAAGACCAAAAATATCAAAAAGACAAATTTCAAGAAAGTATCAATCAACAACTTTCATGAAACAAAGAAGTGGATGGTCACAAAAAGCGTTTTTGTCAAGAAAACAAAAAGTCACCAAAAGCAAGATTTAACACAAAGATTAAGATCAATCTTCTTGCCCTGATGAATCAGAGCAGCCAAGATTCCTAGCAAGAAATCTTGTGTGCTTAAGCAAAAAACGGTGACGCTTGCAACAACAAAAACAAGAACAATACTCCTTACAATCAGAGAGAATTTGGAACAAGATGCTTGTTGTAAAACTAACAATTGATACTGGACAGTGACTGTTTTAGACTGAATCAAGCCAAGAGACAAACCTTCAGAGGTAAAAAGATTTACAAATCTTGAAAATTTCTAGATATACGCGACTGTACTTATGTACAGATTGCGTGTATACGCGACTGTGCCTAAGGAAACTTGTGTATATGCGGGTTCACTTAAGCAAACATGCGTATATACGCCTCTGTAACTAAGAAAAACAACGTATATAAAAGATTTCAAGAAAAATAAAAAACAAACTGAAGAAACTGGCAAAACTTAGAATTCAGGAACAAACCACACAGCAACAGCAAGCAAATAGGCAGTTGAGCCCTGATTGGCTTGAAAACACCCAAACTAGGAACAACAAGAGTGTTGTCCCCAGTGGAGTCGCCAATTCTGTTAAGGGAAATGTTCCCCTGGGGCTTTTGGGTTGAAACCCTAGCAGACTGAAAGTTGTCTATACAGGCAAACACACATTCACACAACCATTATGCTATTATAAGAAAATTCTATGATAAGGGGGTGTACCTTAGGTCCTACGTTTGAGAAGGTCCTTTAGGGTCGAAACCCTTCTTCAAGTTCCTCTTGCTCCTTTGTCCTGCAAAACAACCAATTCCAGAGAACACAACAGTATATGGACAAAACCTTATAAAGGAACCATCTTCATGTTATAAAGAAAGGGAGTTAGTTATGAAATTTAAACAACCATTCACATATGAATTCCAACATGAATATCATAAACATAAAGAAGATTTATATCAGGAACCAAGACATGTGTTTCTTTTATTATAGACAAATAAAGTACAGAAAAGGAATAATTTCACCTGAGTCACCTTTCACAGGCTCCAAGCAAAGCTTTCTTCCGGATTCGTCCAGCCTCAAGCCTTTAACAAAACTCCTTCCATGACTTACTCCATGATGTCACAAGTAGTGGATGAACATCAACACACAAGGAAACAAAGGTTTCCTGTACAAATGGGGGAAGTGCAGGAGGCACAAGGATCTTCAGACCTGGTCAGGGGAAAAATCTCAGCATAATAACCTTTCTCTCTCTTCTCTCCTCCCTTAGGCCTTCCCATTGAGGTCTTTTTATACCTCTCCCAAAGTAGTTTTTTAGTTGGGAGTTGGTTGGGAACAGTTGGGCCACGGGCACTAACAGGTGATAAGCAGGTAAAACTTGTGATCTCCACCTGAAATTAAGGAGTTTTATATTTATTTAAGTGTTTTAATACATATACGTGGGTTGGGTATATGCCTACCTGCGTATACACGCATTTAACTCAAGGAAATGTCGCATATAAGGGAAAAACATTGTTTTTTAAATTTTTGGACCAGGTCTGGAAGGAGGGGTTGCCCTAGGCCATGAGTGCAGCATCACAAACCATAAGAGTGAGATTTGGAGCTATAACATCTACAACTACTAATATGTTGAGGGTAGCACTTGTTTTAAGGGGTAAGGAATATCATGCTCCTAGGTCATGGGATAGTAAATTATTACTGATATATTATCAATTTTAATAGTGTTAGTATCATTTAGTACGATTTGACCCTTTATCTCCTATACATGTACCAAGGAAATATAGTTTTAGGGATCATTAAGTATTATTTGTAAACATAAAGTGTAAATGAGGCTCCCCTTTAAGTGGACTTGTTATTCATTAACTTTTTATCATTATTGAAGCATGATATTTCTTACTTTGAATGGATAACCATTATATCCTCTATGAGCGCTAATATTAAGATGTCTCTATTTAAATATGGATCTCTTTTAGTGATGGATATCTATGATTGAACTTCCAAATTGTTAGTGTCCTATATTATAGTAGGCAAACAATAAGTTTCGGTCTTTTCAATTTATTTGGAAAATGTGTAAAGGATATGCTACGATAATGTAGAGATCAATCTATTGGTCTTAATGTAGAATAAAGGTTTCATCATTAATCTAGTTATGCCAGAATGTGTGAAGGATCATGTAAGTAGTTGTTAATTACCTAAGAAGTTGAGTTAGGAGACTCTAAGGTCTTGTCTCACAAAAAGTCATGAGTGAGGTCATAGTGTTTTGTCTTATTATCATTGGCACATATTTATAGGGTCAGTATGGTAAGTTAGAGTGTCAAGTCACATTGTGCCATGACATGACGCTGCTACAATGGTTAGGAGATGCTCTACGCTTATGACAGTTATTGCACATTCATGGTTGTAGTTCAAAATTGCAATCATCACCCTTGAAACATGAATTAGCCACGTTAGGAGTTCAAAATCTTGTTTAGATTCCAAAAATACCAAATATCCTTTCATTTTTCCATCGAGAACTTGCTATATAGTGCTTGGGGTTCATTGCGCAAATTTTGAAGGGGAGGTCCTGTTTAGCTGCGCTCATAGGAAGGGGCTGCATTTTTTTAAGAAAATGGTTAATTGCATATTTAAGGTGCCAATTCCATATTTCCTTGAGTCATTAGTCTTTCTTGTTGTCATATTTATTTCTATTTGTTGAGAAAAACACCTTAAAGACCCAACAAAACTCAAATTTTTAAGCTCGTTGTGTTTCCTGTAGAATTCACTGTGTTTTTCCTCAATGATGTGATTTTATGTTGTCATTTCCTTCAAACTCCCTAAGTTTTGTTTGACACATATATATTGAAGCTTGAATTTCCTTTCAAGTGGTCTGAAACCTCATATCTTGCTACTGCCACCTTCAAAGATCAATATATGCTCTTTCTTTAATGCGCTATGCTACTTGTTGTGCCTCTGTTTTTATTTTTCCCCAATGTGAGTCAACTGTCGTTTTGGGGTTTTGAGAAGTGATTTTTGTTGTCCAAGTCTTATATATAGGGTTTCCTTTCCTGAATTGTCATAAAACGCTAATCTAAAGCTCCATTTCATGACTGCCACCCTACTATTGTGCACAATTTTTATACATTGAAATTGCACTCAGAAACCCTAGAGTACATCTCAGTTGTGATAATAATGACAACCCCAGATAGAAATAAACACAAGGGAGGAGACATTGTTAGGTTTGAACCCCAAGACCTCACCTTGGTGAACTCAAACCCAACAATCAAAGTTTCTTTTGAACAAGTTGGTTGCATTGGATTTTGTGACAAGATCTAGGGATATAGTGTACAACTTACCAAGGATTTTTCTTTGAATTTCACTGGGTGATCCAGGTGGATCTTCAAACACAGTGGCATGGGAAAAGCTTAAAATTCAAAGTGGTGGAAAGGTGATGAACTTGGCATCAGATCAAAGTGCTCGTCACCCTAATTCCAACAGTGTAAATGACACTCCAATCTAAGTCTGGATGAAGAAGATAGAAGCAGTCAAAGCTGAGGGTTGACTTACCCATGTGGCAGGCTTAAAGGAGACACAATTTTGACCAAACCTGGCCACCGGATTTCGGCCAACTTGGGCCAGATTTTGGGAAAATTTGTGGCCCATTTAATTTGTCTCCTTCGGTCCAGAACTGAACTTTTGGGAAAAATCCCATTGGTTATGCAAAATAAAAAAAAAAATGGCCGATGGGCCACCACCACCGCCGGCATTCCAAACAGTAATAACCAAAATATTATATGTTAGGGTGGGTGGCCATGACCCCTCCACCCCGAGATCATCCACACGATATTAGAACCATGGTTACAATGGGGGCACAAGCTGCCAACCCCATCGCTCTGCTTCCTCACTCCACATACATAAGCCATGGGAAATGGGGAAGCGAGCCACCAGGACCAGCGAACTCGCCTCCCAACACAAATGTTGTTATGTAACTGCTGCATATATATATCATATACCGTGTAAAAAGGGAGGGGCGGGGTTTGACCACCCGAACCCTCCCTAACCACTTCTATGCTTTGCCAACACACAAAACTGCCTGGTTTGGGAACTCTGGCCACAAAATCATATAAAAATCATTTTTCTCAGTGCGCAGAGGGGAGAGGAGTGCGGGAATGAATTTCGAGACTGCAGGTGGTGGAACCCTGAGCAGCTGAGAACAGAGGGTGGAACCTTGCCTAAGCACAATTTCCGGGGGGTCATTTTTGGTCCAGTGTCAGAATTGGGCAAGTTTTATATCAATTTTGCACCTCTCGGCGACAAGAATCCAATGGTGATGCTATTTTCTATAACATAACTCTCCATTTCTTGGCCATTTTTTAGTATGGAGGTATAAGACTCCTTTTTGTAATTGATGTTTGTACTCTTCTTTTACATGCCATTTAATGAATGAAGGCCTCCCCATTGATCGAGTAGGGCCCGAAGACATATTCCAAGTCGGACGAACTCTGTTATAAAGCTTCTTGTCTTCTTCTTATGCTTTATGTGTTTCTTCTTCTCTCATGTGCACATTAAATTTCTATGGTTAAGCTGCAATTTCTACATGTGATTCTTTAACACATCTATAAGCAAAAGATTTTGGATCAAGTGGTATCAGATCAGGTCCTTTTATATGTGAATTGCATGTTTGTATGCTAACAAGAAACAGGCTCTGAAGAGGCAAAGGGAAAATAAATTATTTCAATCTCGAAGCGGGGTGTGCACATCGAAGGAGAAACATGGCAGATGAAGAGGAGCGTAATTTCCGAAAAACCTTCTATACAATGGCAGAGAATGTTGGTCAGTTGCTTTCAAGGTTGGAGAAAGTAGAAGAGAGAAATCCAAAAGAATAAGGTTCAGTGCATGGAAATGGTGGAGAAGAACCCCCTCCTTCTCCTTCCATGAGTGAAAGTTCTTCTTCCTCTCACCACCATAATCATAGAAATTCAAGGGATGCACCTAAGAAACCTTTCTTTAAATTAGATGTCAAATTTGATATTCCCATGTTTAACGGAGAAAGTAATTTAGAAAAGCTTAACAACTGGATTAGGCAGATTGAAATCTACTGCAGGATTCAACAAATCGATGAGGACGAGGCAAAGATTCAGGTAGCCTCTCTTTGGCTGAGTAGCACCACTCTCATTTGGTGGGAGAGAAAATTGTGAAGCAGTAAGAGTGTGGGTAATCTTCTTTCCTCATTGCCTAGTTTCATTTTTGCATTAAAGGAGCAATTCTATCCCTTGGGTTACAAACAAAAAGCCTTAATGGATTGGAAATACTTAAGGCAAGGCAGAGGTCATGATGTTCAAAGCTTTACAGAGGAATTTATAAAACATGCACTTAATTTTGACATTTCACTTAACTCACCTAAAGTAGTAACTAAGTATATTAGATCATTACATAGTTACCTTAGACATTCATTATTATTGTTTGAACCAAATACTATTGACTCTGCCAGTGTGAAGGCAATCCATCTTGAGAACAGGGGCAATAATGAAAGAGATGATCATTTCAAGAAACCACCTTTCAAACCTCCAAATGGAAAACCCAAAGTGAAAGGAAAAGGAAAGGAGAAGAGGATAGCATCAACCAAGAAATATGAAGGAGAAACACCTTATTGCAATCACTACAAAAAGGAAGGTCATGATGACGATCATTGTTGGAAATAGTACTCGGAAAAGAGACCAAAGAAGTACAGAGGAAAAGGCAAGCAGAAGACAGTGGCAACTGTGTTGCATGACCTTGGATCTGATTCCGAGGATGAAGCATTGATCACAACAGTATGAAAAAAAGGTACTCTTACACCTCATGTTAATTCTGAATCACATGAAGGTACTAGTACAATAGATGAGTCTCTTCCTAATGAACGAAAGAGAATTCAGCTATTTCATATTAGAGTTGTCATAACTCATGCAAAAGTGGAAACTCTATTTGATATCGGATCCCAAGAAAACTTAATTTCAAAGTCCTTGGTAAAAATGTTAGGCTTGGAAACTACACCACATCCAAAACCTTACCCACTTGGATGGATACATGATAAAGCAAAACTAAATGTAACTAAGCAATGTAAGGTTAAATTTGTGATTGCTTCTAAGTTAGTGGATGAGGTAAAACTTGATGTGATGCCATTGGATATCTGTGGCATGGTGTTAGGGAGTCCATATCTATATGATAGAAAGGAAATCTTCTTCCGTCATGAAAACAAATACCAAATCACAAAATATGGGGTAGAATATATTGTAAGGGCTCATAAAACTAAAATCAGTGCTAGCCTTGTAAGTGCAGGACAAATGAAGAGGTTGGTGAATTCCAGTAAGGGTTGCATGCTTATGATTGTAAGGGAAATATATGCAGAATTATCAAATGCTTTCCAGGGTTGTGATCATGTGCATAAAAAGGAATTATGTGAATTAATTTCTAACTATGATGAGAAGTTTCAGGAACCAAAGGGATTACCTCCGAAGAGGGAAATCCAACATGAGATCCATTTGTAGCATGACGCTCCTTTACCAAATATTGGCATGTATAGGATGTTGACCATTTAGATGGACGAGATCAGAAAGCAAGTGCAGGAACTATTGAACCAAGGGGTCATAAAACCATGTACTTCTCCATGCAACTCATGAATTGTCTTACTGTCGAAGAAAGATGGAACATGGAGGATGTGTGCGGATTATTGTGCACTAAACAAAATCACGGTGAAAAATCATTACCCTCTTCCCCGCATTGATGACTTATCAGATCAGTTAAAGAATTCTATCTATTTCACCAAATTGGATTTGTGTAGTGGTTATCACCAGTTTCAAATTGCAGAGCAGGATGTGTGGAAAACTACCTTCAAGACCAAATAGGGATTGTTCGAATGGATGGTGATGCCATTTGGACTTTGCAATGCTCCAGCCACTTTCATGAGGGTCATGAATGATCTCTTTAGGCCTTTCATTGATGAATTTGTTCTTGTATATCTAGATGATATCCTTGTCTTTAGTAAGAGTTGGAATGAACATGTATGTCATGTGAAGAAAGTGTTTGATGTATTGAAAAATGAAAAACTCTATGTAAAATTGTCATAGTGTGAGTTTGGGAAAACCTCTTTGGTTTACCTAGGTCATATTGTTGGTCATGGTCAGCTAAAAATTGATCCTTCTAAAGTTGAAGCAATTGTAAATTGGCCTAAACCTACTAGTGTAACCGAGGTTTGCAGCTTTTTGGGTGCAGTACAGTATTGGAGGAGATTCATTGCCAATTTCTCTATTATTGCAGCACCTTTACATCCATTGACAAGTGTAAAGAAAGTCTTTCAATGGGGAGGAAAGCAGCAGAAGTCCTTCGAAACATTGAAAGAAAATATCAGCACCGCACCGGTCTTGGCCTTACCAGATCCCCAATAGCCATTCGAGATCGAAACATATGCCAGCAGATATGCCATGGGAGATGTACTGATGTAGCAAAAGAAGCTGATATGTTACCATTTAGAGAAGTTCTCTCAAGTTGTGATAAACTATCCCACTTATGACAAGGAATTACATGCCTTGGTCCAGAGTGTGAAAAAGTGGAAACACTACTTAATCGGCAAGGAGACCATCATCCATACAGATCATTAGCCCTTGTAGTATCTTCAGTCATAAACCAAGTTGTAGCAATCTCGTCATTTCAGGTGTATGGGTTTTTTGCAGCAGTTTCATCTGGTAATAAAGTATAAGAAGGGCACTAGCAACAAAGTGGCCGATATGCTATCTCGCCCTCCTATTTCTGCTTCTGTTATTTTGCATAATGCTTCGTTATCTTTTGAAAGTTATGTTGAACAATATGCTAACGATAATGACTTTAAGGATATTTATGCAAAACTAACCCATGGTTCACAGGTGGACAAGTACTACTTGCAGGGGAAACTATTGTATCACCTTGGAAAATTGTGCATACCCACAGGAGAAAGAGTACATCTAATTCGAGAGGCCCACACCTCCATTGTGTCTAGTCATTTTGGTGTTAAAAAAAATTGTGTCATGTACAAAGAGTTTGTTTTTGGCCTCATATGAAGAATATTGTGACTCGCTATGTAAAGGGTTGTGTGATGTGTTCTGTTTCAAAGCTCTCTAATAGAAAAATCGGGTTCTACACACCACTCCCTATACACCGAGTCGTCCATGGGAAAGTGTGTCGATGAATTTTGTAGGAGGTTTGCCTTTGTATAGAAAAAGTCACGACTATTTGTATGTCATCATTGACTGTTTTAGTAATATGTGTATTTTAATGCCTTGTAAAAAGTAGATCACTGCAGAGCAGACTGCTCAACTTTTCTATCAGCATGTTTGGGTCCATTTTGGGTTGCCCACATCAATTGTGTCAAATCAGGACTCTTGCTTTCTCAGAGAGTTTTGGACCAGCTTGTGGAAGATGATGGACACCAAGTTGAAAAGAAGCATGACATTCCATCAAGAGACTGACAGACAGATAGAGGTTGTAAACCACACCGTGGTACACTTGTTGCGAGGCTATTGTTCGAAACATCCTAAGTTGTGGGATGAGCATCTTCCATATGTGCAACATTCCTACAACCAAGTAGTGCACTCATCTACACAGCGTTCACCATTTGAGACATGTTTTGGTTACCTCCCAAAGGGCCCTTTTGATATGGTCTTTGGAAGGGAAGATGACTCTAGTGGACGTAATGACAAGGACAAAGCACAGTAGTTCATCCAGTGGATCTAGTTGATTCACCAAGCAGTACAGGAGCAATTGGAGAAAATTCAAGCCCGTTACAAGGCTCAACATGACAAACACCGAGACGACCATCAATTTCAAGTGGGCGACAAAGTGTGGTTCAATATCAACAAGGACAGGATTAAGGGAGAAGGGAAGAAGTTGTGACGAATCTGGTATGGTCCATTCACCATTTTGGAGAAGATTGGAAACAATGCCTTCCGTCTTGATTTGTTGATATATATGCAGATGTACTCTGTAGTGAACGTGGAGAACTTAAAGTTGTATGAACCACAATTTATTATGGACACCGAGGAGGTGGGCGCAGTTCCTACAATTGATGATTTTGCACCAGAGTATCTCGATGAGTTACCTAAAGACATCATCCTTGATAGAAGAACCAGGACTTCACGATGGGGAGATGTGGAATATCTTCAAGTTGGTTTCAAGGGGATGTACCCTAGCAAGGAAAAATGGCTGGAGAAGGAAAGAGTGAGGGAACAATTCCCTCACTTGCCAATTGAATGACAAAGCTTTTGGCAGTCCAAAAGCTCATCAATGGGGAGGATTGATCCAAGTTGATCTTCAGACACAATGGCATGGGAAAATCTCAAAATTCAAAGTGGTGGAAAGGAAATGAACTTGACATCAGATCTAAGTGCTCGTTGCCCTGATTCCAATAGTGTGAATGACACTCCAATCTGAGTGCGGATGAAGAAGATAGAAGCAGTCAAAGTTGAGGGTTGACTTACCCATGTGGCAGGCTTAAAGGAGACACAATTTTGACCAAACCTGTCCACCGGATTCCGGCCAACCTGGGCCAGATTTTGGGCGAATTTGTGGCCCAGTTAATTTGTCTCCTTCGGCCCAGAACTAAACTTTTGGGAAAAATCCCATTGGTTATGCAAAATCAAAAGAAATATAAAAAAAAAGGGCCAATAGGCCACCACTGATCCGGATCTTGGGAGGAGGCCCCCAAGATCTAAAAGATTGAATTGGATCTTGGGGGGAAAGGACCCCAAGATCTGAAAACTTGAAATGGATCTTGGGGGAAAGGCCCCAAGATCTAGAAGATTGAAATGGATCTTGGGAGGAGAGACCCCCAAGATCTGAAAACTTGCATTGCCAGAAGAAAAATAGGAGAATGCCCAATAAACAAAACCACAAAGAAACTTTTTTATTAAAACCGATAATAACTGTAAAGGCTACATTGTGGCGGACAATCTGTCCTTTTACCAAATGTGACTTGTTACTTATAGTATTTTTCAGTTACAATACCACGGGTCAATTCCATGGGTGAATGAATACCATGGGTGGATTTTACAATACCACGGGCGGATGCCATTTACAATACCATGGGTAAATTCCATGGGTCGATGAATAATATGGGTGGATGAGTACCATGGGTTGATGCCATTTTCCATTCAGATCATTCCTCCCTCCTTAAGAAGCAATGGTCCCCATTGCGTAAAGTTCCCTCCTGCAAAGCCTTTGTTGAATATTAAGATCCACTAAAGATAAGGGTTTTACGTGGTTAACCCAAAACCCTGATAAATGAAGATCCGAGGATAGAGATACCCTGTAAGGCTTGTGACCAACTGTGATTCTGACAGTGTGTGGCCTAGCCAATGGACTTCGATGAAATGTGGGTTTGTGGATGACCCATAACCATGAAGAACGAAGATCCGAGGATAGAGATACCCTGTAATGCTTGTGACCAACTGTGATACTAACAATGTATGGCCTAGCAAATGGACTTCGATGAAGTGTGGGTTTGTGGATGACCCACAACCGTGATGTTGGTTGCTGATGAAGTAGCAGGTGCCTACATAGCCTGGGGTGGGAGGGCACATCTCCAAATAACCCAAGCCGATTGCTGCTATGTTGAAACTGATGAATGTGAAGCAGATGCCTACTAAAGTGGGGTGGGAGGGCACGTCTCCAATCGAAACCCACTCCGAATGCTGCTCCAGAATTAAAATGGACATAACTCGGCCAATATAACTCAGAATATTTATTATAACCTGTTTTTGGAAGCATAAAGACCATTTTGCATCTGCCCATATGATAGAAATCCTGATCCAGGCACTAGAATTCCAGATCTGCGCTGCAACTCTCCCGCCGTCACCAAAATTTCTGCAAAAAAGAGCTGATTTTAAATCAACGATATCTCCCTCATCCGGACTCCGATTCGACTGATTTTTTTTTTGAAGTTGGGTAGTTTTTCCCAAAGAATCCAGATTTGCAATTAGATTTTGCAGATCTTGTACCAGGACATCTAGATATGCGCCGCAAAATCGCTGTCCTGAAAATTGTCTGCAACCCCGCTGATTTTTAAATCAGCGATATCTTCTTCATCCGGATACCACTGATCCGGATCTTGGGAGGAGGCCCCCAAGATCTAAAAGATTGAATTGGATCTTGGGGGGAAAGGACCCCAAGATCTGAAAACTTGAAATGGATCTTGGGGGAAAGGCCCCAAGATCTAGAAGATTGAAATGGATCTTGGGAGGAGAGACCCCCAAGATCTGAAAACTTGCATTGCCAGAAGAAAAATAGGAGAATGCCCAATAAACAAAACCACAAAGAAACTTTTTTATTAAAACCGATAATAACTGTAAAGGCTACATTGTGGCGGACAATCTGTCCTTTTACCAAATGTGACTTGTTACTTATAGTATTTTTCAGTTACAATACCACGGGTCAATTCCATGGGTGAATGAATACCATGGGTGGATTTTACAATACCACGGGCGGATGCCATTTACAATACCATGGGTAAATTCCATGGGTCGATGAATAATATGGGTGGATGAGTACCATGGGTTGATGCCATTTTCCATTCAGATCAACCACCCCTACCAACCTTCCAAACAGTGATAACCAACATATTAGATGTTGGGATGGGCAGCCATGACCCCTCCACCCTGGGATCCTCCACACAATATTAGAAACATGGTTACGGTGGGGGCGCGGGCTGCAAACCCTATCGCTCCACTTCCTCACTCCACATACATAAGCCACGGGAAATGGGGGAGTGGGCCACCGGGACCGGCGGACCCACCTCCCAACATAAACATTGTTATGTAACCGCCGCATATATATATCATATACCATGTAAAAAGGGAGGGGCGGGGTTTGACTGCCTAACCCCTCCCTAACCACTCCTATACTTTGCCAATGCACCAAATTTGCCTGGGTTAGGAACTCCGCCCACGAACTGATATAAAAATCTTTTTGCTCAGTGCGTGTAGGGGAGAGGAGAGCGGACATGGATTTCGAGACTGCAGGTGGCAAAACCCTGAGCAACTAAGAACAGAGGGTGGAACCTTGCCTGAGCATAATTTCTAAGGGATCATTTTTGGTCCAGTGTTGGAATTGGGCAAGTTTTATATCGATTTTGCACATCTCAGCGATAGGAATCCAATGGTGATGCTCGTTTCTGCAACAGAGCTCTCCATTTCTAGGCCATTTTTCAATATGGAGGTCTAAGACTCCTTTTTGTAATTGATGCTTGTACTCTTCTTTTACATTCCATTTAATGAATGAAGGCCTCCCCATTGATCGAGCAAGACCTGGAGACGTAGGCCAAGTCAGACAAACTCCGTTATCAAGCTTCTTGTATTCTTCTCATGCTTTATGTGTTTCTTCTTCTTCTCTAATGTACACATTAAATTTCTATGGTTAAGCTGCAATTTCTACATGTGATTCTTTAACACATCTATAAGCAAAAGATTTTGGATCAGTGGGTTAGATATTAAGATTGGAGAGATCACTTTCATGATGTCAGATGTCACCATCTCATCTAAAAGAAAGGTTCATCTTCAAGGAGAGTAGTGGTTCAAGGGCATGCCTCTTGACATAGCCAACTACAAATATTTGTTGAAACCAAAGTACAAGAACAAGGGGCATGGAACGATTGTACCAAGAGAATACATGTTTGAACCCTACAACAAACTTTTGAAGGTAATCCATAGATAATTTACTTGTGAGGGAAGGTTTGGGAGGATCTATCAGTACCATTTCAGGCTTTTGATGCACTTCACAAGAAAGAGCCCTTTGAATCTACCCTTCTATTTGTTCAAAAGTCTTAGCAAGATGGAAAACAAGGTGCAAGGTAAGAAAAGCCAAGTGGAACCCAGTATTTTCCACTTCTCTTTGACCAAGTTTTTGGTGGTAGAAGAATTGAATAAGAGGAATCAAACATGGAAAGCATTTTTAGACTCATCAAAGTTGACAATTGACTTACCAACTAGCTCTTGTAGTAAGAAGGACACACCATCATTTGTGGCAAGAGATATATAGTCACGAACTGGAAGTTATGTGAAAATTCCAGTAGATCCATCTAAAAAGAAGAAAGGTAAAAAAATGAAATTTTATCCTGAAGTAGTGGAGGTTTCTAGCAAGCTAGTCGCTACAACCACTGCAAAGAAACTGCCCCTGGAACAAACACTTGAGCAGCCATTTGAAGCTTTAGAAACCATACGAGAGGATGATGTTCTTGATGATAAAGACAGGGAAATTTAAGAACTACAAGAGCAACTAAAAAAATCACACATGGTTATTTCTCAGTACAACATGACAACAGGGAAATGAAGAAGATTGTTATAAAAAGGGCACCTAGGACTAGTAAAACTAAAATAGTAACAAAAGTAGCTCCATCTATCACCATGTCTAAAGGGAAGGAGAAGATAGTGAGAGAGGACATTCAAGAGGTAGAAGCTCCATCAGCTAGAGTTACCAGGTCTTCAACAAGAAAATTGCAAATATAGGAGGAAAATTCGATACTATAAGAGAAGAAAAATGAGATAGATGATGGGAAGCATAATTTTAATAGGTTGAGGAGAAAGTTGAAGAAAGACCATAGTCAAATTGCTAAAATTAAGGAGCAGTATTAAAGGACCTGGAGAAATATTTATGATCATTTGAACATGTGTGAGCCAACAATGGAAAATTCCCAGTATATGATAAAAATGACTCTTCCTTTGCATAGGTAGCTAAAAAACATCTGGAGATAGAACCTCACTTTGAGGAAGGAGATAAGGGTTTCCAAGAGATAGTTTCATGATATTCCAGATAAGGACAAAGGTAATCTTGATTTGCTGGCTAAACCCGCCAAATTCTAAGTATTGCAATAGGTAAAACAAAGCATTTTTGTTTTTTTTTTGTTTTCTTCCCAAGTATGCTAGCTGAATGGGGTTGGATAAATAGGTTGAGAGGTCATATTTTGCATGAAGTCATTATAGGAGCACATTTAGTCAAATTTCTTAAGTAACTTTTTCAAAAGAAGCAGCTCACACAACAATTTTGCACTTTTTGACAAGGCATTAGGGTTTTGATGTAAGGGTGGAGTTTTGTCATATTTTGGTGAATAGGGACTTGAAAGGGGCTTTCAACATTGTCAGCATCATCAACAGGTTGTGTATATTTTCCAGAGACCTCAACACTGATCAAAATAATGAACAAAAGTTTCACTGCACTTTCATACAGGTAGTGTGATTTTGTGATGATGAAACGTTGAGAGTTCGAAGCTTTGCATAATGAACAAAGTCTTCTAAAGGGGAAGTTGATGGTGTATAAGCCATTCCACACGTGCATCATTCATTGCGAAATCTAGGGAGTGATCATAAAAACAGTTCTATATTCGCTACATTAGGTAGAAACTGAAATCCTTTTAGGGAATTCAGTTGTTAGAGGTAGGAAGTGATTGACTTTCATCTATTTATGTTGTAATTTGGATGAAGCGAATGGCTAGTCAGGGTTTAGAAGAAGAGACACCGTGTATTGCATATTTATGATATATTTTCCAGCGAATGAAAAGACAGAGGTCTGATTTTACAGGGATTCCTATGTAAGTTTCTATGGATATGTGCTTCTTTCTATTGTAAGTTATGTTTTTTTATCAATATTGCTTTGAATGCATGTCTTTTTTTTAGCTAAACAAAGATTTATCTCAGAATTCTCTTTAAAAGTTCTCTGATATAGTTTTCTAAACAATTTATGTTTTCTTCTTAAATGGAATTTAGAATTCATCCCACAGTTTGATGCTCTATATGTCATTTCCACCTTTCTTCTACTCACCCTCCTATAGCGAATTTAACTAAAATCTCCAGAAGAAATTCCTACCTTTCCCGTGTAGAAGATTCCTCATATCTTTATCTTCTCATTGGAAAATCATCAACTTAACATGACTCCATGCCCAATGGATCAATCTTCTCCCTTGCCAACAAACTTTTGAAACCTATTTCCCTCTGAGAATCATACCTAGCCTAATATCTAAGTGACTAAAAAAATTGGATAGAGAGAAGCCTCTCTGAAGCTGGAAGGGAAAGATTCCAGCTTCTAAGTGGTTTGTGGTTACCTTTGGATTCCTCTCCTCATCCTGGAGGAATTACGAACTTATAACATAGTGGCATTGTTTCTAGGGAGCGTAAAACTTATTCCCTAGGAAAATACGTTGTTAGAAACAAATTTCCTTAGGGTGACAATGAACCAGATAATGATAGGATAAATATTTTCCTAATTGTTAATAATTTTAAAACTAGCTGCAATCAATTCCTGTAGGAAATTTAGCTTCAATAAAATTACACACCGAGCATCATCGAAATCCTAATCCACCTGATGTTTTGAACAATCCATAGAAGTTGTTTAGAAAGAAGAAGCCTACAAAATAAAAATATATGAGTGTCATAAAAATATCCTTGTACCTAGATGAAGGAGTTGAATCAGTATACCATACCCAATTTCATTTCAAGTTTTAACAAAGCCTCTTTAGATCTCAATCAAAAAATAGTATGATAGAAACAATTTTAGATCAATCAATTTTGCAACCCTCTATTACTTTTTAGAAGGAATGTCTATTAGAAGTAGACAAAGATATTTAGACACAATTTCATAAGTTAGAACATCTTGTCTATCATATGTAGGAAGCTGCTACTGAGTCCTCCAAATTACATCATTTTGTCCCTGCCCCAACATTTTTTGCTCCATTGAACATCTCATTGAGTCCTGATCCTACTGTGTTTATTGTTTTTACTATTTCCTCCTCGTCATTTGTTCAAACATCAATCTCCTTACCTTCATCATCCTCATTTTAGACCCCAAAAGTTAGTACTAGTCTATCTCATACAGTCATGGCCTACGGTTATGCTCCATTGAATTTACAAGGCCCATTGCATCATTTTCCAAAACACTATGGTCAGATATTACCTCAATTCAATGGTACAGGGGTTATTACAACACAACAAAAACTTGATAAGTTGAATGATTTTATATACTTGGAAGAGGTGGACCATGAGGATGCTAAATTAAGGCTTTTTTCTTAGATATTTTCTGGAGAGGTCAAGAAATGGTTTAGAAGTCTTCCAACTGCAAGTATTGCCAATTTCCAGCAACTTGAACAAATTTTCCTTTCCACATGGGAAGTTAAGAAGATCCGTCTACAGATTTTGGCTGAGTATAACAGTTTGAAGAGACCTCCAGAAGAATTAGTGTAGGACTTTTCAGTAATATTTAATAAAGTATATAATTCAATACCGGTTGAAATAAATCCCTCTCTTTGATTAGCCTTAATTCATTACCTAGATGGTTTTGATGTCACGCTTTCTTACCAGCTTAGAGAAAGGAACCCAACCACTTTAGAGGATATGCAGAAAAATGTTGTTATAGTGGAAGCAAATTTGTTGAACAAAAAGGCCAAAATGAAAGCTGAGAAAAGAGGAGTTAAAGAGGAGGCTTCATCTTCATCAGATAACAAGTTGGATGTCATGGTGAAAACAATGGAAAATTTGGTGGAGAGATTGACCTTAGAGAAAAAATTTGTTGGTAGAGATCAACATGCCCCTCCTCCAGTAAGAAATCGAATTTCTAGAGGCCTCAAGTGAAAATCAAGAGAATAGAACAACAAAATAAAGGAGATCAACAACAAATCATACCCACTTTTCAAGAGAATTTTGGAGCTGAAGAGACAATAGAAGATCAGGATCAGATTCATTATTTTGGTGAAGAAGAGGACATTGTCTTTTTGACAAAAGAAGAACAAGACTTTTTTTTTATCCACAAGAAGATATCATGCATATGGAATTAGAAGATACAAGTAGCAGTATAAAAATCCAATCATGGAGGTGCAAAGACAGTATAACTTGAAAAACAAAAAAATTCCAGTGAATCCTCCAAAGAAAGGCTAGGTTGATGCACCTACTTCTAGCCAGAATAAAGTTGATCCTCAAAATGAGATTCCTGAAAAGAGAGACACAACCATCAAAGAGTTATAGAAAGACCAATCATATTTCAGATTAGAAAATGAAATATCTAAAATAAAAAATTATATTCCATTTAATGAACTGAACTAGAATGATACATTCAAGAGTCAAAGTTTCAAATCACTCAAGATAAGATATGTTTCAGATACTATTAACTTAAATGATGATCACTTGAACTCCTATTTGGTCCAAAAGTTGATGGAGATTCTCAAGATGGAGATGTCCCACCTTTCTATGTCATCTTCAATGTGCATGATTTGATTTTGCATAATGCAATGTTAGACTCATATGCATCACATAACTTACTGCCAAAGGTTATTATGGACAAGCTTGGTTTGGACATCACAAGGCCATATAAATATCTCTTTTACTTTGATTCAAGTAAGGTGAAATGTTTGGGTTTGATCAAGGATTTGGTGGTCTCTCTCACTCAAATCCTGGCAAAGAGCTTAACAATGGATATAGTTGTTGTTGGTATTCCTAAAAAATTTGGTATGCTTTTATTAAGGTCCTGGTCTGCAAAGTTGAAGGGAACTCTCCAAAATCAGAACATAAAAGAAGATGATGATGGCCTTTGGAACATGGCTTTTGATGGAGAAGTTAGTAAAGGAGGGGTTGAATTGGTGTGTTGATAATGAGCCCAAAGGTGGACATGTCAAGGTCATGTTCTTCCAAATTATCCTTTAACTTCATAAACAATGTGGTCGAATATGAAGCAATGATTTTTGGATTGCACATTTTGAAATACTTGGGAGAAAAGAGAATTCTAGTTCATGGAGATTCAGAGCTGGTTATCAATCAAATTAAAGGTGTGTATCAAAATAAACACCCTAGGATAAGGGACTATAGGAATGTTGTCCTAGAAATGTTGCAACTATTTTCAGAATATGATTTATCTATGATTCCCAGAGAGAAGAATATGATAGTTGATGCATTGGCCACGTAAGATAGTGTGTTTAAAATTCCTAACTATCCCAATAGGAAGTATGAAATAGAAGTCGAACATAGGCCAACAGTCCCAAACAATGTAAAATATTGGCAAGTGTTCAAAGATGACAAGTAGCTTGAATTTTTTTTGCAAATTACTGAGTAATTTTCCAATTTTCACATAGATGAAGAAAATTGTTTTAATGAGAATGAATAAAAAGTCTTGGGATCAGATTTAGATAAATTTGAGAATAAAATGACAGATATGGAGGTTATGCAATTGAAGAAAAATACAATTTCAAAAGGGTTAGTTCCTCTTGAGAAATTATTTGACCATAATGATGTAGCAAAGAATCCAAAAGTATTTCCCACTGAAACGAAAGTAGAATACTTCAATATAGGGACAAAACAACAACCTAAGGTTATCAATATTTCAAGATCCTTAACAATTCAAGACAAAAATTACCTTAATTTCATAAAAGAATATTCACGCGTTTTTGCATGGGGATATGAGGACCTCAAAATATATGATATGAGAATCATTCAACATATAATCCCAATCAAGTAGGATAAAAAGAGTTTTAAACAAAGGTGTAGAAGAACCAATCCCTTGTTATTACCTCTTATTGAAAAGGAACTGAGAGAACTATTTGATGCAAAATTTACTATTCCCCTAAGGTTTTCAAAATGGATTTCTAATTTGGTCCCTGTGAGGAAGAAGATTGGTGAGATAAGACTTTGTGATGACTTCAAAAACCTCAAGAAGGTGTATTTAGAAGACAATTACTCCTTTCCTAGGATGTACCATATACTAAAAATGTTGGTTGGCTCAAGGAGGATGTCCATGCTTGATGGTTTCTCAGGATACAATCAGATCTTGGTACATTCTGATGACCAAGAAAAGATAGATTTCATCACTCAATGAGGTACCTTTATGTATGCCAAAATTCCATTTTGACTGATCAATGAACGAGAAACTTTTCAAAGGTTCGTCATATTTCGTTTTCTTATGAGAAGGAAAAGTTCATTGTGATTTATCTTGATGATATCACCATATTTTCAAAGTTTTGTTTTGATCATTTGCAACATTTAAGAGAGGTTTTTTAGAAGTGTAGGAGGTATGGTATATCCCTGAAACCAAACAGAACACATTTTGCAATAGAAGAGGGAAAATGCTTGGGAGATATCATCTCAAAGGATGGAATCAAAATTGATGAAAGCAAAGTGGCTGCAATTTAGAAAACTATTTAGAAAACTGACATTCCAAGGAATAAGAAGGAGGTTCAATCATTTTTGGGCAGAGTCAATTCTTTTAGAAGATTCATTCCTAACTTAGAGAAATTTGTAAGGTTTTTTACTAACATGCTAAGGAAGGAAACTGAAATCATATGGACTATTGAAACAAATAAGGCATTTGATGGGATAAAACAATACTTGGCTAGTGCTCCTATTTTAGCTAGTCCATATTATACTAAAGATTTCATTATTTTCTCTTTTGCATCTGAACACACAATTGAAGCAGTACTTATGGAGAAAAATCAACAAGGTAATGAACAACCAATAACCTTCTTTAGCAGAGGATTGAGAGATTCATGCCTTAAATATAATATAATATGCATTGGTTAAAGCTTTGAAAGATTTTACATTTTATGTGCTTCATTGACATGTGATTTCCTATGTCCCAAATGCTATTGTGAAGGACACTCTAACCCAACTTGTTCCTAAAGTAGAAGAGGCATATGGATAACATCCATTCTCGAACATGATGTGGAGATCAAGACCACTAAGTTGATAAAGGGTCAAGGATTGGAAAAATTGATGGCATATTCAAATCTGAGTTTATTGGACATAAATTTCATAGTTGGTTTATTCAATGACAACAGTTCAAAACCTTCTCAACAGATATCCAAAAGGTTCCCTTCCACTCCATGGTATGTTGACATAGTTTATGTTTTACAACATTTACATGCTCCTCTAGGGATGACAAAAACAAAGGCAAGATTTTTTAAATTCAATGCTATAAAATTCTGCATTTTGAAACTATTTCTGTATTGGAAAGATTCAGGAGTTGTGTTGTTAACTTGTTTATTGGAGGATGAGGCATAAAAGGTTATGCAAGAGTCCCAAAGAAGATTGTGGAGGCCACCATTTTTGGAAAGCCACAACTAACAAGATTTTGAGGGTTTGTTTTTACGGGCCAACATTATTTGTTGATGTTTATAAAAGGGTATCAAGATGCCATTAATGCCAAATATTTGAAGGAAAGAGGAATATTTTACCCTTACCCTTGAAACGAATTGTAGTTGAAGCACCTTTCCAGCAATGCGGTGGGGAAATCCATCCATCATCTTCAGCCGAACACAAATGGATTTTGATAGCCACAAATTATTTTACAAAGTGGATATAAGAAATATCAACAAGGAAGGCAACAAACACAGTCATCATATAGTTTCTATAAGGTAATATCCTCTCAAAAATTTGGTTGTCCTCTTAGAATACTCACAAATAATGTTGTTGCTTTCAAGTCCAAGAAAACGATTGAATGTTGTCACAAATATCATATTGTACTCAGTCACTCTATTGTATATTACCCACAAGGTAATGGTTTTTTGAGTATTCTAACAAGAGTCTATTAAATATTATAAATAAATTTTTGCAAGAAAATAAGAAAACATGGCACAAGAAGTTTATTTATGCATTGTGGGCTGAACAAGTAAACACTAGGAAGTCAATTGGTATGTCACCTTTTCAACTAGTGTATGGAATAGATGTTGTTTTCCCTTCTTCCTTGGGAATTCCAGTATTGAAGTTGTTGCAGGAGGTAGATGCATAACCAAATGACTTGCAAAGGAGGATAAATCATATGATTCAATTGCATCGAAAAAGAGAGGAAGTGTATAACAATACTCAAACAATCTAGGATAAGATTAAGAAGATTTTTTATCAGAGGAAAAAGGCCAAAGAATTTTAGGCTGGTGACTTGGTTTTGAAGTGGGATGTTAGGAATCAAGAAAAGGGTAAACATGGAAAATTTGAAAACCTTTGGAAGGGACCATTAAAATTTGCATAATTCCATGGAAGTAATGCATACTTGCTGCAGGATTTGACAGGAGAGTTTCTTGCTAGAGAGCCTATAAATGGAAGGTTTCTCAAGCATTATTTTACTTAAAATCGGTTGGTTTGATCATTTCATTGTATATAGCCATCCAATTTTCAGTATTGTAGGTGTGGGCAGCTATCACTGGAAATTGAAGCCCAAAGAGAAGGCCCTAAGATTTTGATGAGCTGTTGCCAATTTTTCAAAATGTAATAAGTCAGTAGTGTGTTTTGAGTCATTTTTGTGTTGAGTCAAAGAGTCAATAATGCCCAATGGTCAGGCACATGGTATACGGCGTTCTTGGAACCTCACAAGGAGGATTCCATCCCCATTGGAGCCAATGTTAGTGTCATATATTATAGTAGTAAAAAAATAAGTTTTGTTCTTTTCGATTTATTTGGAAAATGTGTAAAGACTAGGCTATGAACTTGTAGAGATAAAGCTATTGGTATTAATGTAGAATAAAGGTTTCATCATTCATGTAATTATGTCAAATGTGTGAAATATCATGTAAGTAGTTATTAATTCGCTAAGAAGTTGAGTTAGGAGAGTCTAAGGTCATGTATCACAAAAATTCATGAGTGAGGTCATAGTGTCTTGTCTTATTATCATTGGAACATATTTGTACGGTCAATATGGTAAGTTAGAGTAGCAAGTCACATTGTGTCATGACATCACACTGGTACAACAGTTAGGAGATGCACTACGCTTATGATAGTTGTTATGCATTCATGATTGAAGTTCAAAATTGAAATCCTCGTCCTTGAAACACATATTTAGCCACCTTGGGAGTTCAAAGGCTTGTTTAACTTCCAAAAATACCAAAGAGCCTTTCATTTTTCCATCGAGAGCTTGCTATACATTATGGGGTTCGTTGCGCAAAGGTTGCAGAGGAGGCACTGCACTCACATGTTGGTGTTGTGCTCACAAACATGTGTTGCATTTTTCAAGACATTGCTTAATCACATAATCTAGGTGCTAGTGCCATATTTCCTTGAGTCACTAGTATTTCTTGTTGTCATATTTTTTTTCTATCTTTTAAGAAAAACACTTTAAAGACACATCAAAACTCAAATTTTTAAGCTCATTGCGTTTCCTATAGAATTCACTCCGTTTTTCCTCGGTGTTGCGTTTTTATGTTGTCACCTCCTTTAAACGCCCTAAGTTTTGATTTCCACCTAAATATTGAAGCTTGAATTTACTTTAAAGTGGTATAAAACCTCACATCTTTCTATTTCCACTTTCAAAGATCAAGAAATGCTCTTTCTTTCATTCATTGTGATACTTATTGCGCTTATGTTTTTCTTGTTCCCACAGTGAATCAGCTACTAGTTTGGTGTTTCGAAAAGTGAGTTTTGTTGTCCAAGTCTAGTATATAGGGTTTTCCATTTTGAATTATCATAAAACCCTAATCTAAATCTCCATTTCGTCACAACCACCCTACCGATGCGTTGAATTGGTATACAGTGAAATTGCACTCAGATTCCTAGAGTACATCTCTTTTGTGATAATCATGACAACCCCAGATAGAAAGAAATGCAAGGGAGGAGATATTATTAGTTATGAACCCCAAGGCCTCACCTTTATCAACTCAGACCCAACAATCATAGTTTCTTTTGAATAAGTTGGTTGCATTAGATTTTGTGACAAGATCCAAGGATATAATGTACAACTTACCAAGGAGTTTCCTTTGAATTTCTTTGGGTTGGATGTTAAGGTTGGAAAACTCACTTTCCCAGTGTCAGATTTCACCATCTCATTTGCAAAAAAGATTCTTCTTCAAGGAGAGTAGTGGTTTAAGGGCATGACTCTTGACATAGCCAACTACAAAGATTTCTTGAAACCAAAGTACAAGAACAAGGGGTATGGAGCCATTATACCAAGAGAATACTTGCTTGAACCCTACAACAAACTCTTGAAGGTAATCTAGAGATAATTTACTTGTCAGGGAAGGTTTGGGAGGATATATCAGTACCATTTCTGGGTTTTGGTGCAGTTCATAAGAAAGAGCCTTTTGAATCTGCCCTTCTATTTGTTCAAAAGCCTTAGCAAGATGGAAAACAAAGTGCAAGGTAAGTAAAGACAAGTGGAACCCGATCTTTTCCACTTGTCTTTGACCAAGTTGTTGGTGGTAGAAGAACTCAATAAGAGGAATCAAACATCGCAAGCATTTTTAGACTCATCAAAGTTGAAAGTTGACTTACCAACTAACTCCTCCAGTTATAAGGGCACACCATCATCTGTGGAAAGAGATATATAATCATCAGCTGGAAGTTCTGTGAAAATGCCACCAATTGCAATAGATCCATCAAAAGAGAAGAAAGGTAAAAATTTGCAATTTTCTCCTGAATTAGTGGAATTTTCCAGCAATCCAGTCATTAGAGCCACTGTAAAGAAACTTCCCTTGCAAAAATAACTTGAGCAACGATTTGAATATTTAGAAACCATACTAGAGGATGATGTTCTTGATGACAAAGATAAGGAAATTTTGGAACTAGAGGAGCAACTAAAAAATTAACACATGGTTATTTCTTAATTACAACATGACAATAGGGAAAAGAAGAAGATTGTTTAGAAAGGGCACATCAAACTAGTAAAACTGAACCAGTAACCAAAGCAACTCCATCTGTCACCAACTCTAAAGGGAAGGAGATGATAGTGAGAGAGGACATTCAAGAGGTAGAATCTCCATCAACTAGAGTCACCAGGTATTCAACTAAAAAATAGCAGATACAAGAGGAAAAGTCAGTACAAGAAGAGAAGAAAACTAAGATAGATGAGGGGAAACATACTTTTAACGGTTGATGAGGTAGATGAAATAAAATCATAGTGAAATTGTTGAACTTAAGGAGTAGGATGAAACATATGGAAAAAATATTTATGAGCATTTGAACATGTGTGAGCCAGCAATGGAAAATGGAAAGTATATGTTAAAAATGACTTTTCCTTTGTAGTTCTTGTGGCAGCTGCAAAACCCTCCAAAATTTTGGCCTGCATCCAAATTTTGTAGCCTTCCTTGGTTTTTCCCCTTGATGGTCACAAATACTTAGGCTCATCCCATGCGCTCTTGTTGAGTCTTCACGTAGTTTTTTCTTGATCAATCACCAATCTTCTTTTGGCATGTTGATCACTATGTCATGCTTATGAGTTTATTTTGGCATTTTGAAGGTTGTCTTTGTGTGCATGAGTTTTTCTCGCTCTTTCAAAACTAGTCAAACTCACACACAAAGTCATAAGCATTGTTGCACAAATGTCATCATGGTTGTTCGGAGACATATTTCAACTGTTGCAATTGTTGCTCTCAATGTTTGATTCAATTTCACTGAGAAGATGGTTGTCTTGTTGGTTTGAGGTATATTTTTGTCAAGTTGCGCTAAGTATGTGATCACATCATCGTGTATGCACAATTACACTTGCTTTCACACTTTGTCATTTTCTTGAAAATCTGTAGACCGAACAACCCTCCCTCAACTGGACCCAATCTTAGTGACCTTGAATTGCTGCCCGGAACTATGCAGAGCTTGAAGCTATCCTCTGGGAAGCCTGCACTGCATAATTATTGAAATGAGCCAGCTGACTGACTCCCAGAACTATGCAGAAGTTATCACAGAACCCAATCTAGTTTGTGTTTCCCACAAGATCTCCCATCAAGCCTCCCGCTGGTCAACCAAAGAAATGACTTGAGCTGTAACCTAGGGTTGTACTGATCTCCAAAATTGCACAGAAATGTATTTCACCTACCCTTCTAGCTTGCTCTACAATTAGCCCAGGAATTACATAGAGATATCTATCACCTTCCCTTCTTCCCCGCTCTAAAATTAGCCCAGAAATTGTGCAGACATGTTCGGGCCCAGATTGTCTCCCGGGATTGTGAAATTTTGACTAGAAGCTACCGCAGCCTGTTCATGTCCTCCTCTGGAAAGCTACACATATTTTTTTGCGAGTGACTCATGTTTCCCACACTATCTTACCTAGAGAAACTGCACAGATCCTAGCTGGATGACCTAACTAGTGCTCACTTTAAAAATTATTCATATCGGTGCAGCAATTCCCCAATACCCTACCTGGACTTCCTCCCGGAAACTATGCAATTCTGCCTCCTAGCTAGGTTTTTCCCCACAACTGTCATTGTTGTCCCGAATTGCATAAATCTGCCTCCCATTGATATCTACGCAGTTTTTCCCAACAGTGCTCCAGAGCCTTGCATCCTAGCCAAGTTGTGCTCTATGTAGTTGTGGTGCCTTGTCCCTTCCCCCATCGCCTACACAGAAATGAAAAACAATGAATCACATTGGAATAGGAAATTTTTGGATTTGATGTCATCTCATCGTGAGTGATTGCAAGAATAGGTACATCAATGAAACATAGCACGGTGACGAACAGGATGGAAAAGGACCACATGCTATAAGACTTGCTCACAGTCAAATGAACGCATGAAGCACATTGAGAAAGCGAGCGAAGGAGACACATACACATGCACCATCAAGCAAAGTCCAAGACCATCGAAGAGCCCCCACACTTTTCCATGTGGAATTGAAGACATGTTACACTGAGAGAATATCATTCATCAACAACATAGGAGCTCGACACAGATACCACAGTCAGCGAGTACATGTTAGCGGTGTCATGTCGAGTTGTGTCATAAGTTGTCTCAGCCACATCACTACTATGGGCCATACTTGTTGTAATCAATGTAATGTAAATTGGAAGTCCAAGAGACCCACATATGAAGTTGAAGATTCATGTAAAGTTGAAAATACATAGAAAGTCAAACAGTCATGAGGGAAGTTGAAGAGTCACAAGGGTTAGTTATACATATACTGTTATGGAACCAGCTCAAGAAAAGATAGAAAAGATAGATCAACGCCTTAGAATTCAGCCTCTTCGAGGGGGCAACCTCCTTTACATTACATAAATGAACAATTCTTGGATGATACAAATGACAAAACCTCCTTTCTATATATAGGAGTCTAAGGAGTCACAATATAATCCAGCCGACCTAACAATAATAATATAAAGCCACAAAAATAACAATAGAGGGATTCTATGGGGCACAGAAATAACAATATGGGGGTAATAGGGGCACAACAATATAAATAAGGGGTATAACTACAATAGTAATGGGGTAATCACTAGTATTATAGGGACCCAACATGCCCCTCTCCTTCAAAAAAGTGTTGTCCTCAACGCTTGAGTAGTTCTGGATACTTCTGCATAAAATTCTCATCCTCCCATGTGGAATCTTCAGCGGATAAGTTCTTCCACTTGATAAGATACTCTGAAATTGATCGATTTCGTAGCTGTCGAGTTCTTGTTTCTGTGACTGCTTCCGGTTCCAATATAATTTTTCCTTCCTCGTCAAGTTCTGGCAATATTGTTTGAACTGGGAGCTTGTCGCCTATAACCTTCTTTAAACATGAAACATGGAAAACTGGGTGCAATCGAGAAGCTGCAGGAAGCTCCAATTTGTATGCCATAGTACCAATCTTTTGCAACACCTTGTACGGACCATAATACTTTGGTGATAATTTATTATCCTTCTTAGCTTGCTTTAGGGACATTTGCTTATATGGTTGTAGCCGTAGGAATACCCAATCACCTACATCAAAACTTCTTTCACTGCGATGTTGATCTGCCTGTTGTTTCATTCTATTTTGTGCCAACACGAGGTTATCCTTTAAGAGTTGGAGGACTTGTTGTTGATGTTCGATGTGATGTTCCACTGCCTGAACCTTAGAATTTTCTCTTAAATATGATGTGATGGATGGTGGTTGATACCCATAAAGTGCCATAAATGGGGTCATTTTTGTTGCTGTATGGAAGGAAGTGTTATACCACCATTCAGCCAGAGGCAACCATTTGACCCATTGTGTCTGTTTATCAGATACAAAGCAACGAAGATATCCTTCCAAACATTTGTTTACTATCTCAGTTTGCCCATCAGATTGAGGATGATAAGATGAGCTATGAGCTAACTGAGTACCAAGACAAGAAAATAATTCTGTCCAAAAATTTCCAGTGAAAATGGGATCTCTGTCACTTACAATAATCTTTGGGTTTCCATGTAGCTTTTGAACTGTTTCCATAAATGCAGTAGAAACTGTACTGGCTTTAAATGGATGTGATAATGCACAAAAGTGTGCATACTTGGTAAGTCTGTCAACTACCACCATGATGACACTCTTTCCCTCAGACTTGGGTAAACCTGTGATAAAATCCATTGAAACCTCCTCCCAACGTTGGCTTGGAATGGATAAAGGTTGTAATAGACCCGGTGTCTTAATTGTTTCAACTTTATTTTGTTGGCAAACCAAACATTCCGCCACAAACTTTTGAATATCTGATTTAAGGCCATCCCAAAAAAATTCCTTCTTAACCCTGTGGTAAGTTTTTAAAAATCCTGAGTGCCCTCCTAAGGGAGAAGTGTGCAATTCCATAAGAATCTTTTGTTTTAGCTGGGAATTCTTACAGAGGTATAAGCGATCTTTGTACCATAACGAATCATTTTTCCAGCTAAATGTATCAGAAGTACTGGAATCTTGTTGTAGCTTTCGAATAAGTGCCCACACTTCTTCGTCATTCTTCCATTCCTCCCTTGCTTCGTTTATCCAATCTGGTTGGATAATAGAAATGGCACACAACAATGCTTCCACATCCTCATCCTTTCTTGAGAGTGCATCTGCCACCACATTTTGCTTCCCTTTTTTGTAGATGATTTCAAAGTCATAACCCAACATCTTTGTGACCCACTTTTGTTGCTCTTCAGAGGATAATCTTTGTTCTAAAAAGTATTTAAGGCTATCATGATCCGTTTTTACCTTGAAGTGTCTTCCCATTAGGTAGGGTCGCCATTTCTTAAGTGCATGGAGTATTGCCAACATTTCCTTCTCATAAATAGCTTTGCTTAAAAACTTTCCCTTGATTGGACGACTTTCAAAAGCAATGGGTCTTTCATCTTGCATTAGAACAACACCAATTCCATTTCCTGAAGCATCACATTCCACAATAAAGGTTTTTGTGAAGTCCGGTGTAGCTAAGACCGGTGCTTGGCACATTGCCTCTTTAAGATGTTCAAAGGCCTTTGTTGCTTCCGGAGTCCATGAAAATGAATCTTTCTTCAATAATGTTGTTAGAGGTGCTGCTATTCTCCCATAATTCTTAACAAACTTGCGATAATACCCTGTCAACCCAAGAAATCCTCGCAGATGCTTTATGGATGTGGGGATTTTCCATTCCTTAATGGCTTTAATTTTGCTAGGGTCTACCTTAACTCCTTCATGAGATACAATATGACCCAAATATTCCACCTCCTGGACTCCAAAGAAACATTTGGATCTTTTTGCATATAATTGTTTCTCCTCCAATAGTTGTAGCACCTTGTCAACATGTTCAACATGATCCTTCCAAGACTTGCTGTAGATTAGTATATCATCAAAAAATACTAACACAAATTTTCTAAGGAATGGTTTGAAAATTGAATTCATCAAACCTTGAAATGTTGAAGGTGCATTGGTAAGGCCAAAAGGCATGACCAAAAATTCATAATGACCCTCATGAGTTCTAAATGCCGTTTTCGGAATGTCTTCAATCTTCATTCTGATTTGATGATATCCCGAACGAAGATCCAACTTGGTGAAGTAAATTGATCCATGCAATTCATCCAGTAATTCATCAATGACAGGAATGGGGAACTTATCTTTAATAGTGAGCTTGTTGAGCTCCCTATAATCTGGACACATGCGCCATGATCCATCCTTCTTGTGCACCAATACTACTGGAGCTGAGAAAGAACTTTGACTCGGTTGAATTATACCAGCCTCTAGCATTTCTGCAACCATACGTTCAATTTCACTTTTTTGGACATAGGGATATCTGTACGGCCTGATGTTTGGAGGAACACTTCCTGGAATCAGATGAATAGCATGATCATGATCACGCATAGGTGGGAGACCTTTGGGAGTCTCAAATACCTTGGAATGATTGTCCAGGACTTTTTGGAGATCTGGAGAAATAGATGATTCCAATGTGGAAACATCTAGCGAACATAATTGTGCAATTACACCTCTTTGCTCCTTTTTTAGAAGCTTTGTCATGCCATTAGAGCTGATTATCTTTCCTGGTTTCCCTGCAATACCCCTTAATTCAACTTCCTTTCCTTCCACAGAAAATTTCATGAAAAGTTCTTGAAAATTAAAAGCTATTGTACCCAAGGATTGTAGCCATTGGACTCCTAGTACAACATCAGCACCTCCCATTGGAATGGAAAGCATTGGGCTAGTCAATACATATTCTCCCATGGATAGCTTGATATTATGGCACTTTCCAGAACAATTTATTGTTCCTCCATTTGCAATCATCACTTGACACTCTGGTGCTGGATATAGGAAGCAATTCAATTCTTTTGCTACCCTACAATGAATAAAATTGTGGGTGCTTCCTGAATCAATCAACACTATTACCTTTTTCTTCTTGATTTGTCCTTCTATCTTGATGGTTTGAGGAGTGGTAATTCCCGCCAATGCATTACAAGATATGGTCGGATTTATTTGTTCTTCATCTAGGCTTTGTTCCTGGAATATATCCTCTTCTTTTGACCTTTCTTGCTCCTTTTCTTCTTCCTCTTCACAATCTATGTAGAATAATTTCTTCTCAGCACACTTATGACCTTTGTGTATTTGCTATCACAATTGTAACAAAGCCCTTTTGCTCTTTTTTCTTCCAATTGTTGTGGTGTCAACCTTGTAGGTTGTGGAAGACTATGGGCAACAACACTTCCGTCTTTATAGTTGTGAATGGTATGCTTCCTAGTTGCCATAATTTTGCTTTCCATTTTTCTTGCTAACCTGAATGCCTTCTCTAATGAATCAGGTTCCCAAAGGCGCACATCATGTTGGATATTATCCTTTAAAGACCCTATGAACACATCAATCCTATGCTCCTCTGGAATATCTTTTACCCTTATGTTCAATTTTTGGAACTCCTCAATGTGCTCCATTATTGAACCCTTTTGTTTGAGACTTATCAATTGGCTAAAAAAAGTGTTGCTTTTTGTATCCTCATAATGTGCTATCAATTCTTCCGTAAAAATTGCCCAAGTGATAAATTTTTATTAGAGAACAAAGCCATTGATACCATACAAACTGATTTGGTTCCAAATATAAAGTTGCCATACGTACCTTTTGTGTGTTTTGCACATTATTGAGATCGAAGAATTGCTCCATCTGTAATATCCATGTGGCGGGATCCTTGCCATCAAACTTCCTCATATCGATTTTTGGAACATGGTGAGTCTTCGATCCAACATTAGAGTCTATGGAATCATGATTAACATTTCTTTTGTTCTCATCATGAGTTTCCTTTACTACCTTTCACCATTAGTGACCATTTCTTGTAGCAACTTATTCATATTTATCTTCAATTCTTCCATCTTATCATCCATGCCATCAATTTTAGCTTCCATGCCATTCACCTTAGATTCCATGCCCTTTATCTTAGATTCCACACCATTTATCTTAGCATCTGTTAGCTTTTGTGAGCGTGACATTTGTTGCACTTGTTCTTGTAATTTTGATATATCATGTAGCATTTCTTCCTCTTCTTCATGAGTCATGCTAGAGCTTTCAGGTTCCTTACTAGGTGTTTGCATTTTCTTTCCTCGGGGCATCAGTTACCGATAATAATGCTTTACTATGCCCTTTGAATTCCTTCAAACCAAGCTTATGCAAAAATTTAAAAAAAAAACTACACACCTTTTTTCACTTTGTAGAAGCCTGATATTGAATCTGATGTATCTCTGTAATTTTGAATCATCCAGTTCTGAAATTGTGACCTGTAGTAGCCTTCTATGTCCTCTTTCCAATGCCACAAGTCTGATCCAAATTGGATTCTCCAAGAAAGAGTTATGCACAATCTCCCACAGTGACTTGATTATAGACTAGTTCAGTAGAGCGAACTTGTATGAAGTGCCACATGTCACTGTTTCAACCTTTGACTCTGAAAAATATATAAAAGAAACTACAGTCCGTCCTCTTTCTGTACCTTCTTACGAAATTTCAATCCGATGCTCAGAAAGAAAGTTATGACGATTTTCCCCAGGTCACCTGTTTTGAATGTAATTCAGGAGTCTGCAAAAAGACCAACTTCCTCAGATCATATCTCCGAAAATATCGCGCGAAAAGCTCTGAAATTCGGACCCAAGGTTCAGCAAGATTTCTTCTCAAATGGGTTTTTTTTGCGACTTCTGAAACATCACAGAAAAAAAGTTATAGCGAAAATGCCACGATGACCTGTTTGGAGCAGCGAAACCCTAGAATCCAAAGCTCTGATACCAAATGTTATGAAACCAGCTCAAGAAAAGATAGAAAAGAGATCAACGCCTTAGAATTCAGCCTCTTCGAGGGGGAAACCTCCTTTACATTACATAAATGAACAATTCTTGGATGATACAAATGACAAAACCTCCTTTCTATATATAGGAGTCTAAGGAGTCACAATATAATCCAGCCGACCTAACAATAATAATATAAAGCCACAAAAATAACAATAGAGGGATTCTATGGGGCACAGAAATAACAATATGGGGGTAATAGGGGCACAAAAATATAAATAAGGGGTATAACTACAATAGTAATGGGGTAATCACTAGTATTATAGGGACCCAACATATACCCACTCATTGTATAAGAAAATGACTTTTCACCTTGGCTCCTCCCACATAGCCTTGAGAGGTTGTGGTTTGTTCTTTGAGGAGCGAGGAGTGTCTCCAATGTCCCACTACTGGGACTAGTGATGTATGGTGTATAGATGTGTCTTGGATCTTTTTCTTAATTCATAATCATGTCTCAGGCAAGCACGTTTTCACGCATGTTTGTATCCGCTTGTAAGACTATTCTTTAAACATTTGTAATGAATGTTTGCTTAACCTGTACTAAGATAGTTGAACGAATTCGGTTATTTTAGTACTCATATTATTGAAGATGTGTTTTATTGTTTATCATTGTTGTCCCATCTGTGTGGACTACTCCACCAGACATTAGAGAGACCATATTTGTGTCTCTTGGTTTTAACGACCATCACCCCCGTGTGGATTATTTTGCTGGATGGTGTACGTGTTTTCCCTTGAAATTTGGTTTTCACAATTACCACATCCATTGTGGACTATTCCATTGGATGTTGGATGTGACCTTGTTGTTGTTCATGTGTGTTTCTTCCTAGGTTGGGACTATTCCCTCTCATAAAGAGGATCACTTTACTATCCCCTTTTTGAAAGTAAGAGGACTTGGACACAGAGTTACATTACACACTCACCAGGCACACTCACATTTGTTTCTTTAGGTTACAAGCATAACACTCTCATGTGTTGAACAATAAGAGATAAGGAAAATATCTAAGATAATGGAACCAGGCCACCGTACTGAATGGAACTCCTACACCAAATGGTGTGAGGTCTAGTTGTGACTTCATATCAGGGAGATCCCCGTAATGTTGGTGGGTCCAACACTATCAACATTTCTAGCACTAAAAGGAGGGTCACTAGTTGTTTATGGTTGAAGTTCCTCTCAACCCCATGTATCCATCATCTAGTCAAGGCAGTAACACAAAATACCTTTCTCTCACGCGCAACTCTAAAGTTGGTTATTCCTCACCTCCGAGACTTGAATAATAAATTTCATATCATTGCCTTCACTCTATCCATCCCATCACCCCTGAGTTTTCCAAAGCTGTTGGACTATTCCAAGGAGTACACAATCTTCCCTATTCATAGAGGAAGAAAAAGGCTACACCCATAGGAGTGGTAGTCTCGTCTGTTGAAGAAGTAATCCTCACCACTCTTGAAGAGATAGCAGACGTTGTTGAGAATGAAGAGGAGCCTCATGTTTTCTTATAAGGAAAAGAAGTTAACAACACACTATTGTGCTCAAGTTCTGGTGAAGGCAGCGGAGCAGGCAGAGCCAAAGATGAACCAATAGATTCAGAGGTTGAACCATCAGATTCACAAGAGGAGGAGGAGTACAAAGAAGAAGACAACATGGCTGATAAAAATCTGGAATGGAAGACACATGATGCATTGGGACTCCAAGATGCCTTGCATAAGATGCCAAGGCACACAGATAAGTTGTTAACGAAGTATGACCCTGACAAAGCAGTGAAGGCAAAAGACCATCTAGACACATTCTACCTACATCTATAGACACTCGAGGTACATTATGATGATGTTGCATGTAGATTGTTTCCATGCACCTTGGATGGTAGAGTAGCTGTATGGTACCACAACCTTCATGTCAATTCCATTCAGAATTGGGGGATGTTCAAGATAGTTTTCCTTGAGAAATTTGTTGATGAAAGAACCCTCGACATTTTGTTGAAAGAATTGGGTAGCCTTAAGATGGAGCCAAAAGAGAAAGTGAAAGACTTTAACCAGAGGTTTAACCGTATCCTAAACAAGTTCAATGTAGACACTAAAACTCATGACACCATCACATTCGACTAATACACATTTTCACTTCCGACCAAAATTGTGCAGTTCATCAAGTGAGCTATGAAACCAACATTGTTCGAAAATTTCCAAGAAGAAATTGATGTGGAGAAAGACCTACACGTGATTGGAGTCATTGTAGATGATGAACCAGTGAAGGACTCCAAAGACATAGGCAAGAGGTCTTAGACTACTGTGAGTAAGGTAAAGGAAAAGGAAACAACTGAAATTGAAAGCCTTACTTGTCTCCTCAAGTCCTTGACAACTGAAGTAGCAGAACTCAAGAAACGGACGTCTGAGATAGAAATGAGCAGCAAACCTTCCAGTTTTGTGTGTAGAAAGAGTGTGATATCAGGAAGCAAAAGTAGACACCCAGCTAAATCTGCACAGAGTTCAAATTTTGTGTTCCAAATGGATCTGATTTCGAAGGACAACTTCTGTGAGTTCCACCAAGCACGACATTCAGAGAATACCTGTGCATATTGGGCTATGCGGCTTCAAGGATGAATGATCATTTCACGAGATGAAGATGACGAAGAAAATGTTTCATCTAATGAAGCTCCAAGTTCTGGGCACGTGGTTAACATGTATTAATGTCTAAACTTTGCCTAAAAGAAAACAACCATTGAGAAGGAGCCCCCAAAATGGAACGGTCGATACAACTTGAGAAGTCAAGGCACTTCTACTGTGATTGAGATACCGAAATAGAAGTTCAAGCAAATGATCAGAAAAGTCAATCCATTGACATCCTCAACACAGAAAACAAAAAGTAAGTCTAGGAAGACAACTCCAATGAAAGATATGTCCATGAGAAGTTCACTTCAAAACACTCCACCAGACAGTGCAAATACAAGTGTTCCCCAGACAACTCAGTGAGTCTTCCTACTATGGACTATAATATTGTTGAAGAAATCAAGAAGACCTGTGCGAACATCTCTCTGTGCGAACTCACCAAACTCATGGGTTAGTGGGATATTTTGTTGCGTGCACTGGGGAAAACCTCCATAGATAATGTTGCCTCTTCCAGCAGGGGACCAAGTAAGTCTCGCAAATCACTCACATCTGTACTCAACGCACTTTGCTGGGAAGAAGCAAACTTTTTCTGCCCACCATTTTTGGTTGACTTTGGCGCATCAATTAATGTCATGCCACTCTCCATTTCTAAACAGATCAATGGACAATGAAGAAGTACAGCTACACAGATCATCCAACTTGATCAAACATGTGTACCAGACATTTGTGAACTCCGAGATATGATCATCTGGTTATCGTCTGACAGACAAGTTCACCAATTCATCAACATTGTGATCGTGGACATCCCATAAGAATATTGCTTACTACTCAGCAGAGACTGATCCAGCAAGTTGCAAGGATATTTTTTATACATACTGGTCACACCTATGGCTTCTGTATCAGGGAAAAAACAACCAAATTAGATTATTTTCAGAGAGGTATGTGAAACACAACGTTACTCCCTTGGATGGTCAGAATGAACCGTTGGCTTTTGCAAAACATATGTTCTACAATTGCTTTCTGGAAACACAATTGGGGTGTCATCTTACACAATTCGAGCCCCACCCCACCAAATACACAGTTGGGTCTCCTTCCTTTCCCAACTGGTGAAAATGAAACTTTTACAATACTTTGTAACAATAGTAGCAGTACTAGCGTGACAAGCGGTCCTTATATAGACTACTTGTGGACCTTGCATTTTGATGGATAAAAAACACATAATGGCTCTGGAGCCAGGTGTGCTTTGATCGACCCAAGGAAGAGAAAACACTTAGTCTCAAGCCGCTTAGATTTTGAGTGCACACATAACTCTTTTGAATATGAAGCACTTGTCTTGGGTTTGCACAAAGCCCTCAGCCTCAATGTTGCTATGCTGAAAGTGCTAGGTGATTCAAAGATTGTGGTATGACAGGTACATAACAACATACATTGTGTATCACCTCGTCTTAAGGGTTACCAACAAGATATATTCCATTTTATGGCCAACGCTGACGTCTTCAAAGATGCAACCATAGATGAAGACATGCATGAGAAGTCTCTGTAAGGCACAACTGATGAAAGAAAAGGAAACCCCATCCCCAAGGGTGTGGTTTTGCTTGAGAAACTCTATGACTTATAGAACAGATTTAAAGGGCCCAGGAACACCAAAACCCATAGTTATACATTGATGCACAAACAAATTAACCTGGAAACAAAAAGTGATCTGAAGTTCATGAATATTGGTAGTGTTGCACACCAGAGGAGAAGAAAACCTTTGTTCCCCTGTTCAGAGAGTATTGTGATGTATTCACATGGATATATGATGACTTGAAAACATATGACATGTGAATAACCCAACACGTCATTCCAATCAAAGAAGGGGTTAAGTCGTTTCAGTAGAAACTCGGAAAATTCCATTCGTCACTTGAACCCCTCATATAGAAAGAATTGACCAAGTTGTTGGATGCTCGAATCATATACAAGGTTCATCATTCTACTTAGGTTTTAAATTTAGTTCATGTAAGAAATAAGTCCCAAGAAATCTTCCTGTGTGTAAATTTCTGAAATCTTAATAGGGCCTTAGAGAAAGATAACTACCATGTTGCGTCTATGGAGCACATCTTGCAGACAGTATCTAGATCTGAAATTTTCTCTATCCTTGATGAATTTTCTGGATATAACCAGGTTCTAGTAGCAGAACCTGATAGACTTAAAACTACTTCCCTACCAAGTGAGGTGTGTTCACTTACAGATAAATTCCATTTGGGTTGGTAAACGTTAGCGCATCTTTTCAGTGCGATATGGATATAACCTTCTGTGGGCTGATAAGATAGAGTGCGGTGGTCTACCTTGATGATATGACAATATTTTCTAGAAAGAGGTCAAACCACCTGTGCCATATCAAGAAGAACTTCGAGTGATGTTGAAAGCACATGATATCTGAGGGGAACCTCCTAGGGCATATCATCACCAAGAGCGGGATCAAGGATGATCCGAACTGAGTTCGAACTATCACACAGATTCCTTACCTAGTCAACAAGAAAACTATGCAGGCCTTCTTGGGGAAGATCAACTTCCTCTAGAAGTTCATCTCATATTATGCACAAATTGTCAAACCTATCCAGGATATGATCAAGAAGGATGCAATCTACAACTGGGGAATAAGAAAAATGATGCATTCGCATGTATAAAGGAGGTGATATCAGATGCACCTGCACTATACAACCTAGATTTCAGCAAAGATTTATTTCTTTATACATTCGCTTCTGATAACTCACTCGCTGCAATGCTCACATAGAAGGATGAGCTGAATAGAAAACGTCCCATCTCCTTCATGAGCATGAGCATGTAGGGACCAAAGCTCAACTATCCAATCATGGATAAAAAATAATATGTTGTATGCAAGGCAGTAAAACATTTCAGACCCTACCTGCTGAAAAATCATTGCACAATCTTTGTGCCACACCAAGCAGCCGGAGTGATGCTCATTCAACACGATTTCAGTGAAAGACGTGTGAACTGGATGACACTTGTACAAGAGTATGATCCTGATATCAAGCCAGTTCACACTGTCAAGGGTCACGGTCTCTGCAGACTTGCATTAGAAGCAGTACATGCGGAAGAGGAAGAATAATAGATCGTTGGTTGGGAGCAAGAAATCAACATGTATAATGTAGAGCGAGCACCACCCACTTCGCACAGAAACTCTTGGTACAAATAATCGTTCTAGTACCTTGAGAAAGACACCATGCCCTCTTACTTTTCCACACAACAGAAGAGGGAACTTCGCCTCAAAGCCTTATCTTACCAATTGGTGCACGGAGTGCTTTACAAAAAGCACAACAATGGAATTTTTCTCAGGTGATTGAAGGAACAAGATTTAGAGAGGGTGTTACATGAGTTTTTCTCGCTCTGTCAAAACCAGTCAAACTCACACACAAAGTTGTAAGCGTTGTTGCATAAGTGTCATCACGGTCGTTTGGAGACATATTTCAACAGTTTCACTTGTCGCTCTCAACGTTTGATTCAGTCTCACTGAGAAGATGGTTGTCTTGTTGGTTTGAGGTATATTGTCATCGAGTCGTGCTAAGTATGTGATCACATCATCATGTATGCACAATTACACTTGCTTTCACACTTAGTCATTTTCTTGAAAATCTGTCGACCAAACAACCCTCCCTCAACTGTACCTAATCTTAGTGACCTTGAATTGTTGCTTGGAACTTCGTAGAGCTTGAAGCTGTCCTCTAGGAAGCCTGCACTGCATAATTATGGAAATGAGCCAGTTGACTGACTCCCAGAACTGTGCAGAAGTTATCCCAGAACCCGATCTAGTTTGTGTTTCCCGCAGGATCTCCCATCAAGCCTCCCACTGGTCAACCAGAGAAATGACTTGAGCCGTAACCTAGGGTTGTACTGATCTCCAAAATTACACAGAAATGTCTTTCACCTACCCTTCTAGCCTGCTCTACAATCAGCCCGGGAATTGCATAGAGATATCTATCACCTTCCCTTCTTCCCCACTCTGAAATTAGCCCAAAAATTGTGCAGTCGTGTTTGGGCCCAGATTGTCTCCTAGGATTGTGAAATTTTGACCAATAGCTACCACAGTCTGATCTTGTCCTCCTCTGGAAAGCTACACATATTTTTTTGCGAGTGACTCATGTTTCCCACACTGTCTTATCTAGAGAAACTACATAGATCCTAGCTGGATGACCTACCTAATGCTCACCTTAAAAATTACGCATATTGGCACAGCAGTTCCCCAATACCCTGCCTAGACTTCCTCCCGAAAACTATGCAATTCTGCCTCCTAGCTGGGTTTTGCCCCACAACTGTCATTGTTGTCCCAGATTGCGTAAATCTGCCTCCCAGTGATATCTATGTAGTTTTTCCCGAAAGTGCTCCAGAGCCTCGCATCCTAGCCGAGTTGTGATCTGCGTAGTTGTGGTGCCTTGTCCCTTCCCCCATCACCTACACAGAAATGAAAAACAATTCATCATATTAGAATAGGAGATTTTTGGATTTGATGTCATCTCATCGTGAGTGATTGCAAGAATAGGTACATCAATGAAACATAGCACGGTGACGAATGAGATGGAAAAGGACCGCATGCTATAAGACTTGCTCACAGTTGAATGAATGCATGAAGCACATTGAGAAAATGAGCGAAAGAGACACATACACATGCACCATCAAGCAAAGTCCAAGACCATCGAAGAGCCCCAACACTTTTCCTTGCGAAGGTGAAGACATGTTACACTGAGAGAATATCATCGCTCAACAACACAGGAGCTCGACACAGATACCACAGTCAGCGAGTACATGTTAGCAGTGTCATGTCGAGTTGTGTCATGAGTTGTCTCAGCCACATCACTACTATGGGCCATACTTGTTGTAATCAATGTAATGTAAATTGGAAGTTCAAGAGACCCACATATGAAGTTGAAGATTCATGTAAAGTTGAAAATTCATAGGAAGTCAAAAAGTCATGAGGGAAGTTGAAGAGTCACAAGGGTTAGTTATATATATACCCCCTCATTGTATAAGAAAAGGACTTTTCACCTTGTCTCCTCCTACATAGCCTTGAGAGGTTGTAGTTTGTTCTTTGAGGAGCGAGGAGTGTCTCCAATGTCCCACTACTAGGACTAGTGAGGTATGGTGTATAGATGTGTCTTGGATCTTTTTCTTAATTCATAATCATGTCTCAGGCTAGCACATTTTCACGCATGTTTTGTATCCGTTTGTAAGACTATTCTTTAAACATTTTTAATGCATGTGTTGCTTAATCTGTACTAAGATAGTTGAACTAATTCAGTTATTTTAGTACTCATATTATTGAATATGTGTTTTATTGTTTATCATCATTGTCCCATCTGTGTGGACTACTCCATCGGACATTAGAGAGACCATATTTGTGTCTCTTGGTTTTAACGGTCGTCACCCCCGTGTGGACTATTCTACTGGATGGTGTACGTATTTTCCCTTGAACTGTGGCTTTCACAATTGACACATCCATTGTGGACTATTCCATTGGATGTTGGACGTACCCTTGTTGTTGTTCACGTGTGTTTCTCCCTGGGTTGGGACTATTCGCTCTCATAAAGAGGATCACTTTACTAACCCCTTTTTGACAGTAAGAGGACTCAGACACAGAGTTACATTACACACTCACCAGGCACACTCACATCTGTTTCTTTAAGTTACAAGCATAACACTCTCATGTGCTTAACAACAAGAGATAAGGAAAATATCTAAGATAATGGAACCAGGCCACCGTACCTAATGGACCTCCTACACCAAATGGTGTGAGGTCTATTTGTGACTTCATATCAAGGAGATCCCCTGAATGTTGGTGGGTCCAACACTGTCAACATTTTTGGCACTAAAAGGATGGCTGCTAGTTGTTTATGGTTGAAGTTCCTCTCAACCCCACGTATCCATCATCTGGTCAAGGCAGTAACACAAAAGACCTTTCTCTCACGCGCAACTCTAAAGTTGGTTATTCCTCACCTCCGATACCTAAATAATAAATTTCATATCATTGCCTTCACTCTATCCATCCCATCAGCCCTGAGTTTTCCAAAGCTGTTGGACTAATCCAAGGAGTACACAATCTTCCCTATTCATAGAGGAAGAAAAAGGCTACACCCACAGGAGTGGTAGTTGTTGGACAGGTAAATCCCCTCTGCGGACAGAGGCGATCCCACTAGCCTATAACAGAACTAGCCACAATCAAACCACGCTGCTACGCAAGTTCCTAGTTATGCATCAAGGGTGAATCAAGAAGACGAACCTGGATTCCAACGCTATGACTGAAGCAGAGTTGATATCCCCGCTCCCTCGCTCCAACAGATCATAAACGAACACCTGCACATGCAAAGGGAGAGACAGATACCAACATAAAAACTACCAAGGCACAACTATATTTCAGTCAGAAAGGAAATAAATCAACACATCACCATAATAGAAAATGAGATTGGAACTATAATAGCATTCGCTCATCAATTAATAATAAACAGGAAAAGTTACAACCATTGTTCTGACGTCGACCCTTCTCCTGGCTAGGCGAGTAACTATATGTGTCTTGCAATGCATATCCTCTCCGGCAGCATAACCTCTCTAGCACTCACTAGCATTCCTCCAAGAACTCAAGAACTCAACATCTAACACTCCATGACTAACGATTATCACTACTATCACTCAATCACTAGCACTAGCTTGTCCAATGCATAATGACAAGCTTATATAGATGAAGAAGGGAGGAGGATACGATGAACCGGGACACCTTTTGTGGATTAGCATTATCCTCGAAAGCCATTAAAGATGGATATAGGATAAAGCTTGACAAAAGACTGATTTTTTATCTTCAGAAAAGCTCCATGTAATGAAGGAAACAACAGTCGGACGTGCGTTAAGGCAAAAAGCACGACTAAATTTGGTTGGCGCGACTGTTGCTCTAAGACAGAGCGCCAATGGTCGCGCCCTCTTTTGAGGATCTCCATCATTGGCGCGGGTAGGATACTGTGGACTTGCGCCAATGGAAAAAGAGCACTTTTCAGGGATGATCTGTAGGAGGTGTCTTCTGGGAACATGAAGTACATACTCAGGGGAACATAATGCAAGTGTTTTTAGACTTTGTCACTTCTTATAACTCCCGGAATGAGTCCTCCAAGGTACGACAAGAGGAGTAACAGGGATGGTGACAAATTACTGTGTAACAGATGCCCCCTAAAGCATGAAGTCCGAGAGGTGGAGAGGGGTGAAATGCTTTACACATAAGAACACACAAGAGCACATATAGTTACTGCCGCCGAGGATCTGTATTAAGAGACATGACTGATAGTTCAATTACATGATGTACATGGTATGGTCGCAGCCATCCATAAGAGAGTACATAAATAATCTGGATCCATAGTATGGACGCAGCCATCTGGTTAGGATCAATGGATTGACTCAGGTATGGTCGCAGCCATCCAGTGAATGAGTCAAGTATCAAGAATCACGCCTGGATTACAACAGACACAATCCAGGGTCTTGCACTCCATCTCGACCCGAACAAGAGTACAAGTTCAAGCATGTGAATATATGAGCTGAAGTCGAACATGCATGAACATCGTCTGATTACCAGTCAATAGTGGAAACTGTTAACAGACGCGAGAGGTACCACAAATAATGACAATGGCCCTCAAGGTACTACAGGTACAATCTACGGCGTGTGAATCAATGATCTGAGGTCGAACACCCGTAGAATCATTCGATCGGAGGCCAATGATGAAAACCTCACGTCGAACACGAAGAACCTGCCATTGAGGCATGCAGGCTCCAAGGCACCGGAAAGGAGTCTCTAGATCAACTCCCTGGATAATGAGTTGAAGTCGACAGGGAGTGACCTTGATCGAAGGTGGGCCATAATGTTTCCCACATCATCGACATGAGACAGAGAGATAATGTTGTGAATCAAGATTGTGCGAACTATGAGAGGGAGGTTGCTTTGCAGAGGTCAACTTCTCTTGAACATATCGGCGGCACATTAACGGAATTGGCAGTATTTGACATCAATGTATCAACGGTCATGATGACGAGGCAATGAGTGGATGAGAGGTCAAATAGGGTACCCAAGTCCATGGAAGCAAGTGAAAGATATGCGATGAAATATCCCCACTCCGGACACGAAAGCAAAAAGTTCCATGTTCAAGAGCGACATACTGCCGTTACGGTAATAATTATGGTTCAAAAATTTTCTTTTCCCCCCCCCCCCGCCATTTCTGGCGAGTACCCCAGTTATTTTTAACAAGCTTGATGGGGATAGCATATGCTCGTGTTTTGACAAAATCTGATGTCATTAAGTTTTAACGAGTCTGACAAACGAAGAACTCGGCGTCTTTTCATGTTTAGAGAGTTTGAAAAAACAGCAGAAAAGGAAACTCCAGGGATGTCCTTTTTCGTCAAGTTGTGTCCCTCGGGCCCGAAAAAGTATAAAATAATACCCGAAAGAACCGCCCGATCATTACAATCGAGGAGTACTTTTCATAATTAGTGATTTTGACCTGAAAAAGTAAAAAAGCAGTCAAAACCACGTCGTTTCGTAACCATTAACGAGTTTGAAACGACAAAAACCCGGTAATCTTTTTATATTTTAACGGTCGACAAAAAGAACTTAAAACGACCGCCCCTTATTAACATTTAACGAGTCAAGAGGAGCGACTCGGAAATCTTTTCCTCTTTAAATGGTCAGAAAAGAGCTGAAAGCGGACCTCCATTTTTATTTTCTTTAACGAGTCAAAAAGGGAAAAATACTCGGCAATCTTTTCATATTTTACGAGTCTGAAAAGAGCGTAAAGGCGACTCGTCCTGAAGGAATGAGTGGTATAAAGGATAGCAACTGGTTCCAGTAATGGTGGAACTCACTCGAAACATGTAAAGGTTAAGAGGCTGGCTAATAAAACCACTCATCGCTGCGGTTCCTCAGGAAAGGAGAAACAACCAAGTGAAAGCATATGATCGGCCAAAAAGATGGTGGCGATGGAATGAAACAACCAAGGCTCATCTAGCAGGATTTAGCGGATAAAAGGCAATCACGGGATGTAAATGGGTTCATTTTTACACAAGCTTGAACCATGGAGAACTTTGCTTGTAAAAAAAAAAAATTTGTTGCATGCCCCCAGCATGATCATACAAATCGAGGTTCATGATCATACAAATCGAGGTACATGATGATCATACAAATCGAGGTACATGCCCCCCAATCTTCATGGCATTCACGGAGTGGATGGAATGAAGGTTTACTTGGAAAGACTCGATTTTGAAGGAGGATGCATGCCCCCCGGGCTTCAGTCACGCGCCCGGGTGAGCTGCCGTCATCAGAATGACGAGGTGGGTGCTGGGGCATTTCCTGTGGAAATAAGACCATTTAGGAATGATAGCTGACTATATGTGAAGTGTGAACCGGGGAATGAAAGTTGGTCTACGACTTTGATCGTTCTTCCTTCATGCGGAAAACACATCACTCTGAAGAGTGAGGACACAATAGCACGTATGCGACAAATATAGTCTCGTCCAAGGAGTAAATTGTAATCTAACGGACCTTGGACTACCATGAGACCCATTTGGATAGTCTTCCCTTCTAACGTGATAGGTACATTGGGAAGAATTCCTAAAGTTCGAGTGATTTCTCGATGGAAACCTATAAGGTTTCTCATCTCAGGCAGAAGCAGTGGGGAACCAAGTGCTTCCCAAGCTGTTGAAGAAAGGATACTCACAGGAGATCCCTCATCAATAATTGTACCAGCCATAACCATGCGATAGACTTGGAATATAATTCGAAATGGTATGGAGGCTGGTAACCGAGGATTGACTAGTTGATCCCAATTAAAGGAAACAACTAGGTTGCTTGGAGGTGGGACTGGATAGACAGCCGGATATGATTCTAATGGACTTTCTTCCTGGTGTGAAGGAATGAGAGGGACGCTCACTTGATCATTAACGTCTGTGTCAATGAATAGAATTTGGACGGTGGGTTATTCATTCTTGGCAGTGATAACATCATCTGAGGAGGTAACTTCTGAAGGCGAAACCGGGTCACTTGTAATCCGGACCGTTTGACTGTTGTCTGGTTTGGATTCAGATGTAGGATCATCTAGGGCTGGAAGTTCTGAAAGCAAAACCGGGTCACTTGTAAGCCGGACCTTTTGACTTTTGTCTGGTTTGGATTCAGGTGTAAGAACATCTAAGGATGGAACTTCTGTAGGCAAAACCGAGTCACTTGTAAGCTGGACCTTTCGAAAGACCGGGTCACTTGTAAGCTGGAACTGTGGACTTTCGTTTGGTTTGGACTCAGATGGTCGAATGGTGCGTAGATGATGAATATAAATCGACACTCGTTCCGACCAGGGACTGGTCTGGAGCAGGCGGAGCACAGGTAGGTTCAGGAAGAGAAAGCTGGACCAAAGAGGAATCATGTTTGATCACTTGGTTAGAGGAGAGATGCTCTGCAGTTGTAAAAAGACGCTGATATCCAGCGGGTAGTTGGGGTAAGGGATCCAACAGACTTGCCAAAAGACGGGAAGCTTCATCCATAAGTGGACAAAGGCGAAGGAGATGATTACCTTCACAAATTCGACAAGGGAAACGAACCTTCCCTTTTCTGTTACCAACTAGTAAGGTATCATCGATTTGCGACAGCAAGGGGCGAGTCGGGTCACGGGACCATATATCTAGGATCCTGGGAATGCCAGGACAATCAGAAAGAAAATGGTCCCCTTTGCATAATCGACAAGGAGACTGAAGCTTCCGCGGAGGAGCAGAAGGTGGTTCCACTTCTGATAGTTTCGTGGTAGATACGACCTTTCCCTTAGGAGACTTCTTCTTTTTGGTCTTCTTCTTCTTCTTCTTAGCCACCTGGTTAGTGAAATCCAAGGTTTCACCAGGCGAAGTAGAAGATGAGGACGCAGCAATAGGCGAAGAAGGGAAGGGGTCCACCTTAGAATCAACATGGTGTTGTTCGGGTGGAGGAGGTGGTGGCGGGATAGGAGTCATCACACTTGAGACCACCGAGTTTGAAAACAACCATACGGGTAAACCAATGGTCAACCCAGGCAAAGACAATGTTGCGATATACTGAACACCGACATTTCCAACAGAAGGAAATGGGCGAGGGTTCCCATCAGGAGGAACACCTTGGTCGGTGGGTGCCAGAAAGGCTGCCATTGAACGAGAAATAACCCTACTCAAGCTAACGCAAACAAAATCTAATTGGGTAATGTTATCGTGGCCAATAAATTTTAAGACACTGAACTTAACCTTTTCATTTGTTAAGAGTCAAGAAAAGGATAAAAGATGACTCTAGTCTCCTTCGAATATTTAATGAGCACGAAGTGACAAGACGCTCACAGGCACCTTTTTGTTTAGGGAGTCCGAAAAGGATCAAAAGTGACTGCTCTGGAATTCTAGGTAGAGGGTGTGCCAAACTTTTCGCAAAACCACAGAATACTTTTTAGGGTACGGGTGGTCGATCTTCGTGAATGCTGTGTTCACTGCATTGCGAATCGTAGGGCAGCTGACACGGCTTCCTATGGATAAAGGCTTTATTCCTATAGGGGTCTCCCAATATATACTCGACGGTACGTGGGAGCACAGTCCGTATTGGCACCTATCGTTTCACCGTGGAGGAATCACCCAACCACTCGACGATAAACTACCAGGTTTAAAGACGCCGTAACACGTCTCTAACCTAGACCTCTAGAGTGTTTGCGTTATGTTCCAATGCATTGTTATGTTCATTGAGTTCATTTTAAAGTTTATCTTTGATTATGTTTCAGTTTTTGGTCCTACCGTATGTGATATCTAAAAAACTTCTTACATGCAAACTATATGCCAAAATTAAATCATTTGATTCGATGAATTCTATCTACAGGAGGGTTGAGATCTTTTTCACAAACGAAATGATCACTTCAACAAACAACAAAGATCCTAATGCAGCTAATAACAAGAAACGAAATTTTGTCTTTTTCTTTTTAATAGCAACAAATAACAATAAATGCTAACTACTATGATGCAAGAGATTTTTTGTTTTTCTTTCCTTTAAGATGGCATGATGCATGTAAACAAATTCTAAGAGATATGCACAATCCAAGTTCAGTCAATGAAATAGAACCAATTCTGAAACACCAAAATGAACCATGCAAGCAAGGAAAAACACAAAGACTAGTGAACTCCAAAGAGGCTAGAAGTGAAGTATTCAGAGTATAGAAGATCAAGCTTTAACAAAGCACTGGATAGGTGCAGAACACAACCAACAAGCTGACTGGATAATCAAGAGATCGAAACTTCCCACAGAAGGCTAGACATGCAAAGTCACTAGATATCCTAGGGCTGAGACGAAAATCAATAGAAATGAGCAAACAGCTGAGGGATACAGGCTAAGACCAGTCAAGCAGAGGTTCAACACAGTTCCAGAGGCTGAAAGAGATATAAAAAGAGACTGAAAGAGCTTTCCACCCACACACAGGCAAAATTTACAGAGCTGGCACGACTGTTAGCCTACAACTTGTGCTACCACAGGATTGGCGCGAGTTGCTTTTGAGCAACATGCGCCAACTGGCGCGACTGTCAGAGAAATAACCGCGCCAATTAAGCTTGCCAACTAAAAAAAAAATAAATGATACGACCTCAGGTCGGGTTGACAGTGCTCAGATGGGCCAAACAGTAAAGAATAAACTCAAAACTGACTCAGGAAGCTCATTCACTCAAGCAAGCAGAAGAAAATTAACATGCAAGACAAAAATCAACTAGCTTCTCCCCAGTGGAGTCGCCAAATTGTTGGACAGGTAAATCCCCTCTGCGGACAGAGGCGATCCCACTGGCCTATAACAGAACTAGCCACAATCAAACCACGCTGCTACGCAAGTTCCTAGTTATGCATCAAGGGTGAATCAAGAAGACCAACCTGGAGTCCAACACTATGACTGAAGCAGAGTTGATATCCCCGCTCCCTCGCTCCAACAGATCATAAACGAACACCTGCACATGCAAAGGGAGAGACAAATACCAACATAAAAACTACCAAGGCACAACTATATTTCAGTCAGAAAGGAAATAAATCAACACATCACCATAATAGACAATGAGATTGGAACTATAATAGCAGTCGCTCATCAATTAATAATAAACAGGAAAAGTTACAACCATTGTTCTGACGTCGACCCTTCTCCTGGCTGGGCGAGTAACTATATGTGTCTTGCAATGCATCTCCTCTCCGGCAGCATAACCTCTCTAGCACTCACTAGCATTCCTCCAAGAACTCAAGAACTCAACATCTAACACTCCATGACTAACGATTATCACTACTATCACTCAATCACTAAATCACTAGCACTAGCTTGTCCAATGCATAATGACAAGCTTATATAGATGAAGAAGGGAGGAGGATACGATGAACCGGGACACCTTTTGTGGATTAGCATTATCCTCGAAAGCCATTAAAGATGGATATAGGATAAAGCTCGACAAAAGACTGATTTTTTATCTTCAGAAAAGCTCCATGTAATGAAGGAAACAACAGTCGGACGTGCGTTAAGTCAAAAAGCACAACTAAATTTGGTCGGCGCGACTGTTGCTCTAAGACAGAGCGCCAATGGTCGCGCCCTCTTTTGAGGATCTCCATCATTAGCGCGGGTAGGATACTGTGGACTTGCGCCAATGGAAAAAGAGCACTTTTCAGGGATGATCTGTAGGAGGTGTCTTCTGGGAACATGAAGTACATACTCAGGGGAACATAATGCAAGTGTTTTTAGACTTTGTCACTTCTTATAACTCCCGGAATGAGTCCTCCAAGGTACGACAAGAGGAGTAACAGGGATGGTGACAAATTACTGTGTAACAGTAGTCTTGTCTGTTGAAGAAGTAATCCTCACCTCTCTTGAAGAGATAGCAGACGTTGTTGAGAATGAAGAGGAGCCTCATGCTTTCTTATAAGGAAAAGAAGTTAACAACACACTATTTGGCTAAGGTTCCAATGGAGGTAGTGAAGCAAGCAGAGGCGAAGACGAAACAATAGATTCAAAGGTTGAACCATCGGATTCACAAGAGGAGGAGTACGAAGAAGAAGACAATATGGCTGATAAAAATATAGAATGGATGACACATGACACATTGGGACTCCAAGGTGCCTTGCACAAAATGCTAAGGCACACAGATAAGTTGTTAACGAAGTATGACCCTAACAAAGTAGTGAAGGAAAAATACCATCTAGACACGTTCTACCTACATCTGCAGACACTCAAGGTACATTATGATGATGTTTCATGTAGATTGTTTCCATGTAACTTGGATGGTAGAGTAGCTATATGGTACCACAACCTTCCTGTCAATTCCATTCAGAACTGGGGGATGTTCAAGAGAATTTTCCTTGAGAAATTTGTTGATGAAAGAACCCTCGGCATGTTGTTGAAAGAATTGGGTAGCCTTAAGATGGAGCCAAAAGAGAAAGTGAAAGAATTTAACCAGAGGTTTAACCGTATCCTAAACAAGTTAACTGTAGACACTAAAAATCATGACACCATCACATTCGACTAATGCACATCTTCACTTATGACCAACATTGCGTAGTTCATCAAGTGAGCTATGAAACCAACACTGTCCGAAAATTGCCAAGAAGCAATTGATGTGGAGAAAAACCTACACGCAACTGGAGTCATTGTAGATGATGAACCAGTGAAGGACTCCAAAGACACAGGCAAGAGGTCATAAACTACTATGAGTAAGGTAAAGGAAAAGGAAACAAGTGAAATTGAGGCCCTTACTTGTCTCCTCAAGTCCTTGACAACTGAAGTAGCAGAACTCAAGCAACAGACATCTGAGATAGCAGTGAGCAGCAAACCTTCCGGTTTTGTGTGCAGAAAGAGTGTGATATCAAAAAGAAACAGTAGAAACCTAGCTAAATCTGCACAGAGTTCAAATTTTGTGTTCCAAACGGATTTGATTTCAAAGGACATTCAGAGAATACCTGTGCATATTGGGCTATGTGGCTTCAAGGATGAATTATGACGTAGAAGATGTTTCATCTAATGAAGCTCCAAGTTCTGGGCACGTGGTTAACATGTATTAATGTCTAAACTTTGCCTAAAAGAAAACAACCACTGAGAAGGAGCCCCCAAAATGGAACGGTCGATACAACCTGAGAAGTCAAGGCACTTCTACTGTGATTGAGATACTGAAAGAGAAGTTCAAGAAAATGATCAGAAAAGTCAATCCATTGACATCCTCAACACAGAAAACACAAAGTAAGTCTGGGAAGACAGCTCCAATGAAATATATGTCCATGAGAAGTTCACTTCAAAACACTCCACCAGATAGTACAAATACAAGTCTTCCCCCAGACAACTTAGTAAGTCTTCCTACTATGGGCTATAAAATTGTTGATGAAATCAAGAAGACTCGTGCGAACATCTCTCTATGCGAACTCACCAAACTCATGGGTTAGGGGGGTATTTTGTTGTGTGAACTAGGGAAAACCTCCACAGAGAATGTTGCCTCTTCCAGCAAGGGACCAAGTAAGTCTCCTAGACCACTCACATCTATACTCAACACGCTTTTCCGGGAAGAAGCAAACTTGTTCTGCCCACCATTTTTGGTTGACTCTGGCGCATCAATTAATGTCATGCCACTCTCAATTTCTAAACAAATCAAAGGACAATGAAGAAGTACAGCTACACAGATCATCCAAGTTGATCGAACATGTGTACCAGACATTTGTGAACTCCGAGATATGGTCATCTGGTTATCGTATGATAGACGAGTTCACCAATGCATCAACATTGTGATCGTGGAAATCCCATAAGAATATTGCCTATTGCTCAGCAGAGACTGGTCCATCAAGTTGCAAGGATAATTTTTATACATACTGGTCACACTTATGGCTTCCATATCAGGGAAAAAACAACCAAATTAGAGTGTTTTTAGAGAGGTATACGAAACACAACGTTACTCCATTGGATGATCAGAATGAACCTTTGGCTTTTGCAAAACGTATGTTCTACAATTGCTTTCCGGAAACACAGTTGGGGTGTTATCTTGCACAATTCAAGCCCCACCCCACCAGATACACAGTTGGGTCTCCTTCCTTTCCCAACTGGTGAAAATGAAACTTGTACAATACTTTGTAACAATAGTAGCAGTAGTGTTAGCAGTACTAGCGTGACAAGCGGTCCTTGTACAGACAACTTGTGGACCTTGCATTTTGATGGATAAAAAACACAGAATGGCTCTGGAGCCAAGTGTGCTTTGATCGACCCAAGGAAGAGAAAACACTTAGTCTCAAGCCACTTAGAGTTCGAGTGCACACACAACTCTGTTGAATATGAGGCACTCGTCTTGGGTTTGCACAAAGCCCTCAGCCTCAATGTTGCTATGCTAAAAGTGGTAGGTGATTCAGAGATTGTGGTATGATAGATACATAACACCATACATTGTGTATCACCTTGTCTTAAGGGTTACCAACAAGATATATTCCATTTTATGGCCAACGCTGACGTCTTCAAAGATGCAACCATAGATGAAGACATGCATGAGAAGTCTCTGTAAGACACAACTGATGAAAGAAAAGGAAACCCCATCCCCAAGGGTGTGGTTTCGCTTGAGAAACTCTATGACTTATAGAACAGCTTTAAAGGGCCTAGGAACACCAAAACCCACATTTATACATTGATGCACAAACAAATTAACCTGGAAACAAAAAGTGATCTGGAGTTCGTGAATATCGGTACATGTTGCACACCAGAGGAGAAGAAAGCCTTTGTTCCCCTGTTCAGAGAGTGTTACGCAAAAATATCGTCACCATGATTATTTGCAGTCAGTATGGGTCTATCATCACTTGTGTTGTCCTCCTAAGCAAGTCTCAGACCTCAGCTCTTCAAGTCAAGCTTTGGAAATGAGAGAAAGACATTAAAAATCAATGTAACTCTGGTTCCGCACTTTCTCTCACTGTCACCTGCGGTCCCGCACCTTCTGTGTAAAAAAATTGCGGACCTGCCGCTCTGTCCCTAACGGTGTAGGTGCGGACCCCTGTGAAAGTCAAAAGGCGCAAGTTTTATCTTAAAAAACTCATTTTGGGTTAATTCTAGAGGTTTCTAGAAGGAATTTTGACGTGGATTGTTCGCTCTGAGGTGGTTCATGCATCCCAAAAGAGAAGGAGCTAATCCCTTGATGAGAGGAGCTATCCCTTTGAAGGAGGACCTAGTAACCTCCCTCCATTGCACTATAAATACAGGCATTGGGCTAGTTGCTGGAGAGGTTAGAAGCTGAACATTTTTTAGGGTAAATGCTGGTGAAATCAAGACTTCCTAGTTGAGCTTAAGAGGAGAGATCACATACCTTTTTGGCTTCATTGGGGAGTGAGTGAAACTTGTCAAAGTAGAGGAGACTTCTTGTTGGACCCTGGGAGGAGCTTGTACAGCGTCAAGGCACAGGTTGTAATGTTCTTCTTCTTTTGAATTAATACAATCAAACTCATTTTTCTCAACAAGTATCTCATGTTATTTGTTTCATGGACTCCTTGACTTTCATGTTAAATATGATTTAATAAACAATGGCAAACAAGTGCTTTTAGGGCCTACCTTAGGTCCAACGCAAGCTTGCAGATGCCCTCACTCCTTCGATCCAAATGAGCTCCTTTGTCGTGAGAAATCTTTTGATGCACTCAAACACGCGTTGACCCATGCACTGTTGTTGCATCCTCCCAACTACAACCAAGATTACTTCTTGTGTCTCGCCGCCTCTCATTCCACCATTGGAATGGTCTTAGTTCAGGAAGATGAATTCGGAACTGAACATGTGATATATTAACTTAGTCGAACTTTAAATCCAATTGAGCTAAAATACTCGCATGTGGAGAAATTGGCATTGGCAGCTGTTCAAGCTGTCCAACGTTTTCGTCACTACATTTTACTATGTAAAACTACGGTAATTTCGGATTGCAACCCTATGATCTACATTTTGACCAAGCAATTGCTAGGGGGAAAGTACTCTAAATGGATCATTATCCTGCAGGAGTTTGACTTGGAATTTGAGAAATCTAAGTTTAAGAAATCTTTAGTTTTTGCGGAGTTAATGTGTGACTTCCCGCGTGCTGACACGGAAACTGTGGCGGAGGAGCCCATTGCGGATGAATCCTTGTTTCTAATCAGCACTTTAGATCCATGGTATGGGGATATCATCGTTTATCTCTAGACCCAATCCTTTCGGCCAGAAATTTCAAGGTCAGAACGTCGAAAAATTCGATTCCAGTCCCAACAATTCAGGATTATTGGAGATCGCCGTGGGGCGGACTCTATTTTTCGACGTTGCTTAACTCACGAGGAAAGCTGAAAGGGTTCTAAATGACTGTCACTCTAGAGCATGTGGCGGTCATATGTCTGGGTTTGCCACAGCCCAAAAGATATTGCACGCTGGCTACTTCTAGTTGTCTTTACTTAAAGATTGTATTACGGCGGTCCGAAAATGCCACAACTGCCAAATTTTTTATCGTAAGATGCACGCTCCACCTGCTCCTCTCCACCCTATAATTTCCATTGGTCCTTTTGCCAAATGGGGTATCGATTCTATTACATGTAACCCTCACTCGGCCGGGGGGCATGCGTATATCATCCTTGCGGTAGATTATTTTAATAAGTGGGCCGAGGCGATGCCTACATTTGAGGCAGACGGCAAGACAGCTGCAATTTTCGTGTTCAATCATATAATTGCTAGGTTTGGTGTCCCACAAGCGATAATCACTGATCATGGGCATCATTTTCGAAACGTTATGATGACCGAACATATATGCCATCTTGGTTTACGTCACGATAGTTCAACCCCTTATTATCCACAAGCAAATGGTCTGGTTGAATCCATCAACAAAGTTTTAGTTATCATGATCCGACGAATCATTGGGATTCATCGGTCGAATTGGCACAACATGCTATTTTCAGCGCTTTGGGCGTACCAAACTTCAGTAAAAACATCAACAGGGTTCACTCCTTTCCAACTAGTCTATGGTTTGGAAGCTGTGTTACCCATTGAATGTGAAATCATGTCACTGCAAATGGCCATCGAGTTACTTCCAACCACTTCTGAAGAGGAAAATCTTTTGTTATACTTGGCTCAATTATATGAGAATCGACGTGATGCTGCATTGGCAATCGAGACTCACGCAAAACGCATGAAAGCTCAGTATGATCGAAATGTGACCCCTCGAAATTTTTCGGAAGGAGATCTAGTCTTAGTTTACGATGAAGCTAATGATAAATTAGGCGCTGGAAAATTCATTCCTATGTGGCATGGTCCCTATGTTGTCAAGCGAAAGCTAGCCAAAGGGGCCTATGAATTGGTAGACTTTGACGGGGACTCTTTGGGTAAACCCAGAAATGGTCTTTACTTGAAGAGGTATTATGCTTAAAGGATGGGTATGGAGATTTTTAGTTAGGATAGTTTTTCTTTCTAGCTTGTGTGTTTTAGTTTAAACAGTGTGCTTAGCTTAGAGAGTGTTTTTTTTCGTTATTATTCCTGCTTATCTTGGTTTTACTCTTGATATTGCAGATGTCGATGCCTCTCCAAACATACATTGGTTTCACTGATGGTGCTTGTCGTAATACACGGAACATCTCTTCCGCAGTTTGGGTTATCTATTCGCCCTCTGACGAGTTAGTATCTATGCATGGGGTAAGCCTCAGTCAAACAACGAACAACATTTCCAAGTATAGTGCAGTGATTGAGTTATTATCTGAATCTATTTCATTTGGGATTCGGAGTTTGATAGTGAGGTTAGATTTTGAACTCGTTGTATTACAGCTTAATAGAGTGTATGCCATTAGAAATCCAGTGTTATTAAGATTATTTTTGAGAGTGCGTCTCTTGGAACGTGAATTTCATTATATTGAATATCAACATATTCCAAGATCTTTAAATACATTAGCAGATGAAATTGCTTCTCGAATGTTAAATAGATATTTGCAATAATCATACATGTAAATTTAAAACCATTCCATAACATGATTTACAAGATAAGCCGGTAATAGTGATATATATATATATATATATATATATATATATATATATATACATATATAGGAGTGTGTCAAAAAATACATCATCCTCGATCATAGGTTGAAAAACACCTCATGATCGGCAAAAATGATAAGTACAAAAAACAAAAATGTCACATGTACCCACAATAGGCGATCATCCTATCACTAGTGATGATCTCTATAAGAAACCACTGCACAGGCCACCTTGCAAAGGAACCTCCTAAAAGGTCCCAGGACTCCAATCACATAGCGCTGAAGTCGACGAGGAATGTCATCTATAGTGGTCTCCAGAATATCTCCTGTCAAGCGCTCGAGATGACCCTCCAACTCGGCCAAAACCTCTGTTGATTCGTCTTGTGGGGCTAGTGCGGCTGCAACTGGTTGCTTCTTCTCGTAAGGCCGGAGAGCGGCTGGTCGCTGTGGACCCACATCTGCATTTCAAATTTTTTACTATCAGTTTTGAGACGATGGGAAAATAACAAAAAAAAAATTTAAAATAGAAAAAATGTTGAAAAGGATTTTACCTGACTCATCCCACTGCTCTCCTGGTGGAAGAACCATGTCTGGGTCACCACGAAAATCAATCCCAGCGTAAGGGAAGTCTTGAATAGAAAAGGCTTGGTTTTCCAGCCATTGGAAATACTCAGGTTTGAATCGAGCAACCTTTGTCCTCTCGTCCGGGTGACGGGCCATAACTGCGACCCATCGCATCAATTTGGGCTCTCGAGGAAGCCCAGCTCCAACAGTAAGGTGCTGCGGGATCAGCATAGGAACCCTTTCCAGGCCAAAACTCATGACCAAAGCCCCATAACCAAAGGTCTTTAGCCGTCCGTTCTTGGGCCTGGTCAGTTGGCCTTTCACATTGGCCAACACAGCATCGCACCAGTTGAAGATGGTGCCTCGGAAGCAATCAACTGCCATACACATCTGGGATCTGGTGGCAATATGTAATGCGGAAGCTCCGCAAAGTCTGGTGACAGTGAACACAATCACCATGAGCTCAGGACGGGATATGGTCTTTATGTATATCCCTTTGTCTCTAGCCTGGCTGTTGCAGTACTCTAGCCGGAGGCTATCGACAGACTGGCCACCTGCCCTAGCCCCAAACAGAGTCAAGTCTTCGCCTCTCTTAGGCAAACCAGTCAAGAAATATATGTCCGCCAGCTCGATTTCGAGCTGGTGGCGGCCAATGAAGAAGCACTGGTCCTGTACGCTCCATCTATCAACCATCCACTATAAGAAATCCACCTGAGCCCTCATGCTAGGAATGGCCCAGAATTTCTACAAGCCACACGCCCTCAAAGCATCAAGTGAAGGCTGATGATTCCATGTGGCAGCATCCACGTCCTCATGCTCTCGTTCACGCCAATCTAGCATGATGTACTCTCTGCATCAAGTATAAGGATAAATTAAATTGCTAGAAATTGTTTTGTTTGGTCCATTTTTGAGAATTTTTGGGTTAAAAACCCTTGCGACGGGGACCGCACCCTCCGGGTTAGACACAGTGCATGGGACCGCACTTTGTCTACATGGAAGGTGCGGACCCCGAGCTTTTTCCCAATGGAGAAAAAGTTGGGGTCCGCAGGCCAGCAGTGGTAAACCTGCGGGCCCCCACGCGCGGGTTTTATGCCTAAAAACCCTCCCAAAAATGAAATAAATGACTAAAAAAAAAAATCAAACGGTTAGAAATGAAGAGTAGGATGATGTGGATTACCTAGAGAAGATGACGTTTGATTCCGACGGTTGGATTTTCCGTAATCTTCACGGGAAGTTTTCTGAGCAAAAGCACTATTTTCTCACCCAAACTCAAACGGTAAAAATGAATTGACAAAGGCCCTTTTTATAAGTTTTTTGAGTAAATAAATTGAAAATTTGTTTATGTTTCACTTTGAAAAGGTATTTTTGCAACGTTTTTATCCATTTCAAACAGGTATGAGTAATGTTTGTGTTTTTGTGCAGAATAAAGGATTATTCAAGTGAAATCTATCATTTTCGACGAAAAAACATTTAGAGTCACCTTTAAGCTCTTTTCTGACTCCTGAAACATGAAAATATTGTCGAGTGTTTCTTTTAAACTCGTTAAAACGGAATTAAAAGACGGTCCACTTACAGCTCTTTTCCGACCGTAAAAACATGAAAATAATGCCGGATTTTTGTCGTTTCAAATTAGATATTGGTTATAAAACGACGTGTCATTGATCGCTTTTTTACTTTTTCGGGTCAAGGGCACTAATGACGAAAAGTACTCCTTGGTCGTAAAATATCAAGTGGTTCTCTCAAGTATTATTTTATACTTTTTCGGGCTTGGGAGACACAAATTTACGAAAAAGGTCAACCCTGGAGTCTTCTTAAGTTTTTTCAGACTCTCTAAAATTGAAAAACGCCGAGTTTCTCCTATACTGGACTCGTTAAAATTTCACAGTAAAGGACCTGTTCAATTACAAACAGGAACGAACCACTCCTTCTTAGGGTTCGAATTTAAACTAAGTTGGACTCATCCGAAGGATGAGCTTATAATCAAGCAAATGTTATCCTCCTCAAGCTTGTCAAAAATAAAGAGGTACTTGCCAGAAATGGTGGGGGAAAAGAGAGAAAAATGAGTCTGTTTGTCATACTTTATAACCACTCTTGAACATGACACTTTTATTCACCTGGGTTGGGAAATCCTTTGCCTAACAGTTGATCAAACCACATTGAAAGTCTTCAGCCTGTTTTTGGGTATTAACTTTGGGTCAATTGTCACCAAACCATTTGTCGTGTCGTTATGTGTTCAAGAGGTCACTGCCAATAAGCCATTCATCTGCAAAATATCTGTCATCCATCTTGACCATCCCTGAGTCATTCCTTGCAACTAAATTTCTTCAACTTGATCTATGATTTCGTGTTGCGGGCTTGCCTACGACGGATCGCTTTCTATCGACATCAGCTCATTATCTAGAAAGATGATCTAGGAATCGTTAGTACCTTGAGATCTACATGCCTCAATGGCAGGCTTCTCGCCTTTGACGACAGTTTACATCATTGTCTTTCGATCAAAGGATTCCGTGACATGTTCGACATCAACACATTTATTCACATCTCATGGATTGTATTGGGTACTTTGAGAGCCATTGACATCACTGGTGGTTTCTCTCACACTGGTTAACAGTTTACATCATTGACTGGTAATCAAGTGGTTTCTACCATGTTCGACATCAACACATTCATTCGCATGGATAGAATTGTATTGTTTCGGGAAGTAGAAATGAAGACCCTGGACCTAGTTTCCACAATCCAGGCTGCGAGGAATTTTGTATTCATTATATAATGGACGATTCATAAATAGATGGTTGCGTCCATACTGTGTCCACCTGAGTCTATACTTGTGATGTTTTACAAGATCATTCCTATATCAGAGTAGTAGTTAGTTTTTCTAGTCAGTTTTGATCTGAGTATGGGAATGCCTACCTCAGCGATGATATGATCTCATATATATATCTTACATTGAATGTTTTTACAGGTTCCAACCGGGCTCTCCACAAGATGATCCTAGAAATGATAAAGTACTTCACTCTTCCTAAATGATAAATGAAATCCTCATCTACTACAGACTTCGCACTTTAGGGGGCAATCTGTTATACAAAAATATCGTCACCATGATTATTTGCAGTCAGTATGGGTCTATCATCACTTGTACTGTCCTCCTAAGCAAGTCTCAGACCTCATCTCTTCAAGTCAAGCTTTGGAAATGAGAGAAAGACATTAAAAATCAATGTAACTCTGGTTCCGCACTTTCTCTCACTGTCACCTGCGGTCCCGCACCTTCTGTGTACAAAAACTGCGGACCTGCCCGCTCTGTCCCTAACGGTGTAGGTGCGGACCCCTGTGAAAGTCAAAAGGCGCAAGTTTTATCTTAAAAAACTCACTTTGGGTTAATTCTAGAGGTTTCTAGAAGGAATTTCGACGTGGATTGTTCGCTCTGAGGTGGTTCATGCATCCCAAAAGAGAAGGAGCTAATCCCTTGATGATAGGAGCTATCCCTTTGAAGGAGGACTTTATCCCTTTGAAGGAGGACCTAGTAACCTCCCTCCATTGCACTATAAATACAGGCATTGGGCTGGTTGCTGGAGAGGTTAGAAGCTGAACATTTTTTAGGGTAAATGCTGGTGAAATCAAGACTTCATAGTTGAGCTTAAGAGGAGAGATCATATACCTTTTTGGCTTCATTGGGGAGTGAGTGAAACTTGTCAAAGTAGAGGAGACTTCTTGCTGGACCCCGAGAGGAGCTTGTACAGCGTCAAGGCACATGTTGTAAAGTTCTTCTTCTTTTGAATTAATACAATCAAACTCATTTTTCTCAACAAGTATCTCGTGTTATTTGTTTCATGGACTCCTTGACTTTCATGTTAAATATGTTTTATGCAATTGAATTTTCAGGTGCTATTTAATTTGTTTGTTTTGTTTGTGTTTGCAGATTCGCGACAAAGGAGCTCATTTGGATCGAAGGAGCGAGGGCATCCACAAGCTTGCGTTGGACCTAAGGTAGGCCCTAAAATCACTTGTTTTCCATTGTTTATTAAAGCATATTTAGAGAAAGATAGTGTCTGGTTGGTTTGCTTGTCATTAGGTCTTCTTTAGATTCTAGGAAGGTCTATCTTGTCCGCAATATCGACTTATTCCGTGTGACAGAGAGTATCGTGATGTATTCACGTGGATATATTATGGCTTGAAAACATATGACATGCGAATAATCCAACACATCATTCCAATCAAAGAAGGGGTCAAGCCGTTTTAGCATAAACTCAGAAAAGTCCATCCGTCACTTGAACCCCTCATATAGAAAGAATTGACTAAGTTGTTGGATGCTCGAATCATATACAAGGTTCATCATTCTACTTGGGTTTCAAATTTAGTTCCTGTAAGAAATAAGTCCCGTGAAATCTGCTTGTGCATAAATTTCTGAAATCTTAATAGGGCCTCAGAGAAAGATAACTACCATGTTGTGTCTATGGAGCACATCTTACAGACAATATCTAGATCTGAAATGTTCTCTATCCTTGACGAATTTTCTGGATATAACCAGGTTCTAGTAGCAAAACCTGATAGACTAAAAACTACTTTCCATACCGAGTGGGGTGTGTTCACTTACAGACGAATTCCATTTGGGTTGGTAAATGTAGGTGCAACTTTTCAGCGCGATATGGACATAACCTTCCGTGGGCTGATAAGATAGATCGTGGTGGTATACCTTGATGATATGACATTATTTTCCAGAAAGAGGTCAAACCACCTGTGCCATATCAAGAAGAACTTCAAGTGATGTTGAAAGTACATAATATCTAAGGGGATCCTCCTTGGGCATATCATCACCAAGAGTGGGATCAAGGATGATCCGAACTGAGTTCGGACTATCACACAGATTCCTTACCAACAAGAAAACTACACAAGCCTTCTTGGGGAAGATCAACTTCCTGTGGAAGTTCATCTCATATTATGCACAAATTGTCAAACCTATCCAGGATATGATCAATAAGGATGCAATCTACAACTAAGGGAATAAGAAAAATGATGCATTTGCCCGTATAAAGGAGGTGATATCAGATGCACCTGCACTATACAACCTAGATTTCAGCAAAGATTTATTTCTTTATACATTCGCTTCTGATAGCTCACTTGCTGTAATGATCACATAGAAGGATGAGCTGAATAGCGAACGTCCCATCTCCTTCATTAGCACGAGCATGTAGGGACCTAAGCTCAACTATCCCTTCATGGATAAAAAATAATATGTTGAATACAAGGCGGTAAAACATTTCAGACCCTACCTGCTGAAAAATCATTGCACAGTCTTTGTGCCATGCCAAGCAGCCAGAGTGATGCTCATTCAATATGATTTGAGTGAAAGACGTGCGAACTGGATGACAGCTGTACAAGAGTGTGATATTGATATCAAGCCAATTCACAATGTCAAGGGTCACGATCTCTGCAGACTTGCATCAGAAGCAATACATGCAGAAGAGGAAGAAGAATAGATCGTTGGTTGGGAGCAAGAAATCAACATGTATAATATAGAGCGAACACCACCCACTTCACACAGAAACTCTTGGTACAAATAATCATTCTAGTACCTTGAGTAGGACACCATGCCCTCTTACTTTTCCATGTGACAAAAGAGGGAACTTCACCTCAAATCCTTATCTTACCAGTTGGTGCATGGAGTGTGTTACAAAAAGCACAACAATGGAATTTTTCTCAGGTGCTTGAAGGAACAAGATTTAGAGAGGGTGTTACATGACATGCATGATAGACCATCTGAAGGTCACTACATGGGTAAATCAACTTCGCATAAAGTCATGAGAGTCGATTTTTACTTACCCACACTATTTAAAGATGCACATGCTTATGCTCGCAAGTGCCTAGTCTGTGAGTGATGTGCCGACAAAACTCAAAGGTCAATAGCCTTGCTGAAGCCTGTTGCAGTGGACAAACCATTCCAATAGCGGGGCTTAGACATCATTTGGGAAATATTCCCACATTCATAAAAAAAAAACACTGCTACATTCTGACTGCTAAATTTTACTTCACACAGTGGATGGAAACGATTCCACTCAAAAAAGTGAACAACGAGGAAGTCATCAACTTCCTTCAACAAAACATCATCTCGAGGTTTGACGTTCTTGTATCACTTTTGTTTTACAATGAAACTTACTTCTCTTGGCTGAAATGTTATGATTTGTATTGTGATATGGTAGTGTGCTTAAACATTCAGCTAACTACTACCTGCAGGGAAATGGTCTTACCGAATCGAGAAACAACAATGTTATCTACATCATAGAAAATATCATTTACTTTGAGCAGGGAAACTAACATTCCGCTTCCACTCAGGTGAATGCACTGTGGGCTGACCAAGCTACACCGAAGCCCTCTCTGAACACATCTCCATACTTCCTTGTATACGGAAAATAATCCATCCTTCCACCCAATATATATTTCATTCTCTTCAGTTATCCCAAGAATCCTGAGGTAATCCATGTCTATTGATTCAAAAAAATATGGACACATTATATAAGTTGTGGGAAGAACAGATGAAAATAAAATAAAAATCTTCACTCCACCAGAACCATATCAAGGGATGGTTTGATTGTAAGTCTACAAGGAACACTAGCTTCGATGTGGGTGACTTAGTCTTGAAGTGGGATAAACCCCGTGATGACAAAGACAAACATATGAAGTTCCAGGCCCTGTGGATTGGTCCATACACATTCACGAAAAACTTGGCCAACACACGTATTGCTTGCAATCACTTGACGCGAGGATTGACAACCTTCCTGTCAATGGCCAAGATTTAAAATGTTACTTTTAGTGATTTGGGGTTGTGCCCCACCTATGTACATAGCATGCTTATTATTGCTCTGTTTCTTTGTTGTTTTGGTTTTGTTGTTTACTTTGTTTTTTTTTTCTTTGTGTTTCTTTGATTTGTTTTGGTTATCTTGTATTTTTGTTTTGTAAATAAGTGTTGTCCTATACTGTTTTTTAGATTTTGAATATGTATGTGGCTGAGTTTAAAGAGTCTTGTGACACAAGAACACTTGGTCGGTCCTATGTCGGTCTTCTCTGTGCTTGGTTGTAACTTTTGACCAATGAAGGATGGATGGAAAATATGATCCATCTATAAGGGAAGCTTTGGTAAACTCATGATCCTGTATCCAAACTGGAAAACCCCATGCCTATACTCAGGTTTGTTCTCTGTGTGTTCAAGCTGAATCCAACTAGTAGGAACGAAGAATGAGAAAACCTAAATCAGAGGTCTTACATGCTTCTCTAAAGGAACAACCTCTTCTACTCTTAATAAGGCAGGATCCCTCTTCTACCCCAAAAATAAATAAGTTCCTATTCATATTCCTCTTTCAAAAATACAAAGGCGAACGAAGAGAAAGGCTTCATGTGCAGAGAGGTGAAGCAAGAAATCCATCGGGGTACTAACCAAGCTCGCTAGTAGTGAAGCAATGCTTATGTTCCTGTGTGACTCCACTGGGGTACTATCTAGGCCTACTGGTAGCAAAGAAACACCAGAGATGGAAACTTATACTCTACAAATGTTAAGCTCGCAAACCAAACTACCCTTCCTGATTTTGAAACACTGTGATATAGTTGAAACTTTTGCTATGTTTGACTGAGTTTATAGAAGGTGAACCATGTTTTTCTATGGGGTAAGTGGGTAAGCCAAAGTAACCTACACAACAAATCAATACTTCCTGAAAACTCAAGGCCTTGTGCTACAAAGGAATCGAAATAGAGAAGCTGGTATTCAACTAATGTGTTTCCAAGTGTTGTAGCGGTTGTAACACCCTCCAAAATTTTGGCCTACATCCAAATTTCAGAGCCTTCCTTGGGTTTTCCCCTTGATGGTCGCAAACACTCAGGCTCATCCCATGAGATTTTGTTGAGTCTTCGCACCCTTTTTTCTTGATCGATCACTAGTCATCTTTTGGCATATTAATCGCTATTTCATGCTTGCAAGTTTGTTTTGGAATTTTTAAGGTTGTCTTTGTGTGCATGAGTTATTTTCACTCTGTCGACACCGGTCATACTCACACACAAATTTGTAAGCATTGTCGTGCAAGTATCGTCAAGGTCGTTCGAAGACATATTTCAACTATCGCACTTGTCGCTCTTAACCTTTGAGTCAATCTCACTGAGAACATGCTTGTCTTATTGGTTTGAGGTGTATTGTCATCGAGTCGTGGTAAGTTTGTGATCACATTGTCATGTATGCACAAGTACACTTTCTTTCACACTTAGCCATTTTCCTAAAAATCTGTCGACCAAACAACCATCCTTCAACCAAACCCGATCTCAGTGACCTTGCATTGCTGCCTAGAACCGCACAGAGCTTGAGGTTGTCCTCCAGGTAGCTTGCACTACACAACTCTGGAAACGAGCCAACTGATTATCTCCCATAACTGCGTAGAAGTTGTCCCAAAACTCGATCCAGTATGTGCTTCCCATAAGATATCCCATCAAGCCTCCCACACTGTTCAACCAGAGAAATGACTTGAGTTGTGACCTAGGGCTGTACTAATCTCCAAAATTACATAGAGTTGTCTGTCACTTGCCCCGTTGGCCTACTCTACAATCAGTCCAAGAATTGTGCAGAGGTGTCTATCACCTTCCTTTCTTCCCCAATCTTAAATCAACCCAGGAATTGCGCATATTTTTCTGTCACCTATTGTAGTGTTGTTTTAATCAATCTTAATTGACTGAGACTGCAACATTTAATTGTCAACCCAGGGTAGGTCTTGATGTTTCAATGCAGTTCGCACTGTCTGTGCCGATAAACTCCAGCCAAGAATAAGGAAATGCAAAAAACAGTAAAAGATGTTGCTGATCTAAATTGTTGAATCAAACCATGCATGTAGACATAAAAACACTACAGAATTCAATCACACTTCACAACTATCAAAATTAAAGCGCGCCACACAGGAAATAATGTCTACTCCAGCTGGTTACTACCATTATGTTGATTAACTCAGTGTAATAGCATAATATAAATGAAAAAAACAGCGAACAATCCATTATTTTCACAGAAAAAATGAGGAACCATAAACTAATTAGATAAACTAGAACGTACACTACCTATATCACTACAAACCTTGCCAAAGAGAAGGCCCTTCCTCCTCAACAGGGCATAGGAATAACACTAAAGTGATTAATGAATCAGCTGAAGAATAGTAACAACATCACCATGCTAATTAATATTAAAAATAAACTCAGAATTACAGAAGCAGAGTAACATTACTTTTCTATATGTCGTGTCCCTGTACATAAAAAAATTGAGTTTCTTTATAGTCATTACAAACCGAAATTAGAAACAAATCAGTCATGGAAATCTCATGATTCTCATGCTGATAAAAAATAAAAGTAGTTGCAACCTATTGCTAAATACAAATATACATTAGTTATTATTGCAACCACTTGGGTCTTGTTCCTTCCAAAATAAACAATCCCTACTGTCAACATCTATTATGTGGAATAGTACCCACATTTCCTAGCTTTAGTGCAACAACATCGAGTTAATGGCGGTTCAGGATGTCACAGCATCACTAGTGACAATACTTTTGGTGTGAAGGTGGACTCTTGTATCAGCGTGTAACGTAATAACATCCTATAACAGCACTCAATGTGTAACAACAACCTGTAAAAGATTCCAATGTGTAACAACAACCTGTAACAACATCTAGAGTGTAACAGTGAACTGTTCTACCCTTTTCTGTGGTTAATCCACGCTGCATGTCTACTTCATAGCTTTGTCTTCGCAAGCCATCACTCGAAAATAAGAGCTTCCCAAGATACTTCTTCAATACTCTCTGAGTTAGTCACAAAAAAGTAATAAAGCCTCGTATTATTTGGTAAAGTATAGCAAAGTAACATGATAGTAGAATAGGTTAAAAAGGTGAGCAAACAAGGAATTTGATCATTGTTGGGCCTCAGTTTTGATCTCATTTTGCTTTGAGAAATTTACCTAACTATCCATTTATCCTTCATTTTCACTTCATCCATTTCATTTTAATGAATATTTGATGTCTAATCAGGTATTTAGCTTTAATTTGTCAATTTCTAAAGTTTTTATGAAAGTTTGATTTTAAGTGCAATTTTGGCAATATCAGAAATTCCCGTAATCACTTCATGGTTGATATGGATGCAGGCCACTTCAGCATGAATGGGATGCATGAATGGAAAGCTTGGGAACTAGGACCAAGCCACCTATGCTTGGTTCCAACAGAACGAGCTTTATTATGCCTTTTTGGAGCTAGTCAATCATGACTAGTCATCCAGAAATCCCATCTAAATAGGGCTGTTTTGGGATTCCAAGATATTAGTCATATTTCTTGGGATGAGGGAGATGGATTCGACTTGGATAGGTGGATTAGAGTAGATATGTTTGTTAGAGTGATTTTAGATCAGTTGGTTTCATGAACTCCTTATTTAAGAGCCACACTTTGATGGCTCAACACAATGGACATATGATACTTTTATGCTGTAATATTTTTGGTTTGAAGACTTAAGTTGGAGACTTGTGTTACTCTCATTTTTCTGATCAATACATGGATGTGTAACTGATATAAAGCTTCTGATATCATCTTCAAAAGTGTGCAAGGCAAGGGTGGAGGGCCCCCACTCCAAGCTAAGTACACTTCCAAGTTAAACTAGTTTTATTTCATTGCAAATCTGGTTGATTGTAGCTTTAGTTTTTCAAAGTCTTATTTCAGATTGCCTTATGGTTATTCATAGTGATTGATTTCATTTGTTAATGGTTTATTCATCATCTAATTGAGTTGGAAAACAAGTGTTCAAGTTGGGCATTCCCTCTATGAAATGGTGAATCAGAACTAGTCTCTTTTGTTTACATGCAAATAGTTTGTTTCCATTTAGATTTATATCTTGAGATGAATGAGTTATGATGGAAAACTTTAAGTGTCTCTTAAGTTAAGAGCCTCTTTCATGTATAATTTATGCATCTTGAGTTTTTGGTTACAATCTCTAATTCATTAAGTAATAACTGAGGTGGAAGTGGACTTCTTGAGTTCAAGAACCCTTTCAATGCTTTCTCTTTTAAGCTAATTGAATTGGAGTGATGAGATGTATTTTCTTTAGCTTTTAATCATTTATCTTTCAAGACTTGTTAGATCTTCATACATAGTGAATTTGCCTCCAAGAATAAACAAACCCGGATTGATAGTAAATAATTGTGTTAATTTAGTAACATAAATTAGCTCAACAATCATGTAAAGTCATAGGCCTGGAGGACAGAAAGTTCAAAACTGGGGAAAGAATGTGCAAAAAATAGGTAAAAAACCACACCCAACATCTCCCCCCGACTGAAGCAACTGTATGTACCCATGCAGAGTCTCAACTCCTTCTACTGTACCTCCGATGCAAGTCTATGAAATTGTAGTCACCAGCAGTGCCTTCGCCCGAAGCTCTGAACCCTTGAATGGCCATCAACTGATGTGGCCAAGATTCCTCTTCATAGTCACATAGGTGGTAATCCAGATGATACTCCTCCACTAGCAACCATATCAAATGAAATTTGAATCTGAGGCCAATCCAGAATCCCCCCACTATTTGTACAATCCGAGCATATTCTGGCACCCGTGTAATAGCAGCCAAAAAGTTCTTGTACTCAAAAGGATCCGCTTCTTGTAATTCAATGCTACAGGCCTCAGTGCGCTTGAGACATGTTGCTAGCGCTCGGCTTTTCATTTATGTATATAGGTTAAGGCAGATCCTCATGATCCTTTTCCGATAAGTGGTCGATTATTCTCTAATTTCTGGAGTGCTCAGGAATAGCTTAAACTCACGCCTAAGTTTGTAAGCCATCCCTGGTTTAGCTCTGACCCACAATGTTATTCTCTCCTCGTTGGATTATACTTATTTCTTGGCAAGGTGCCACTCAATCTGATTCCTCATGAATGAAAGGAAGGCCCGCAACCATAAATCCCCCATGTATGAGAGGACACTCACCACCATCTTCGTGCTAACATATTCACACATGATATTTTGTAAGAACAGCTCGCATAGCAAGCTTTGGTCATCAAATTCACAGGAGCGAAAAATTTCAAAAAAAGTACGGGTTGAAGAACCCAAATAGGACCTATTCTCAAAAATTACCTTTAATTGAAATAAGTAATAACATTCCCAAAGGAACACTGGGTATGATGGGGAAAGTCGCCTGCATGTTAGTAGGTTTAGGGCAAGGTCACAAAATTTGGTATTATCTTCCATCAGGTCCAAGACCTGTCAATTCAGCTAATACAATTGTTCATCCGTCTTCTTTATAACTTCTTTGTGCCTCCGTGCTTCCTCTTCTCTTTCCCATTATTCTTTTAGCCATTTTTCTCTTAGGGAATCCATCATTCTTGTATGTACTTTGAGTGAGATCAATCCTTCCTGTAGAGAGAGCGCCAACTATTTCCATTTTTGTAGCTCTAGCAACAACAAGATCTTCTCAGAACACCAGCCTTCATCAAGACCTGGTGTTCTTCCACATGCACTATCAATTGAGGGTGTAACAACCTCATGAGGGTGAAAATGTTCCACCTCGGATGCTGGATCTTATGTAACAACAGCTTTGCCAGTGGGTTTTTTCATAGTTTCTTTATCTTCCTAGTCAGCTTCCATTTTCACTGCTAGTTCTTATGTAGCAGCATTGTTATCCACAGACTTCTATACATTGTTTTTCTTTGGATCGGCTTCTGTTTTCACTGTTGGTTCTTGTGTAATATCAGTGTTGGTCGTAGGCTCATGGATGTTATCTTCCTCTTCCTTCCCTTGGCTGACTTTCTCCTCCACTATTAGTTTTGATGAAACAGAAGTGTTAACCAAGGGCTCCTATGTATCCATTACCTGATCACTTCCTATTGATTGTGCCCTCTTGGTTGTTGTTTCTTGTGTAACAGCAACATCCTCAACGATTTTTGGTGTAATAGCTTCCTAGATTTCAGTTTGAGTCTACCTCGAGGTGGTGTCTGCTACATAGACTTTAAATCCTGTTGCCACCAACTTCTCAGCATAGGCTACACACACAATGCCCTGGACATCTTCCCTTCTGGCCATGTCCATGACCGCTGCCAAAGTATATAGCCCTGGGACTCTTATCTCTACCTTTCCTTCTGCTAGTTGTTCCTTCATTTCTCTATTTTCTTTGTATAGAATTTCAATTTTTGACAGCAAGGATTGGGTTTCGCTCTTACCAGGGGAATAAGGTTCCTCTAGTTAAGCCTGCTCCTCGTCCTTCTTCTTCTTTGTTCTTCCTTATCATGGATGGGGACTCTAGGTGCCCGCTAACCCTTATCCTCTGCTTTGTCCGCCTGTCACCAATTGGTTTATCAACCAGCCTCTTGCTAACCCTTACTATCAAGGGTTGGGGTTGCTCCTTTGTCGCCTCTGGAGATTCCTCATATGTCTCAGTTTGCCTCCTGTGGGTGATCTTGGGCCTCTTCCTCATGAATTATTCCCAATTCTTGCCTTGTCAGCTCAAAGCATTCAACACAATGAGTTTGATAAGGCCATGGTTGGTGACAAACATTTCTGGATGCGCAATTGTTTCACAGCTGCGACCATATGCCTAATGTTTCCTAGCAAGAAGTAAGGAAGGTTGACCAGCTATTGATGTCGAAGGTGGTTCAGCAATGGAAAGTGGTAATTAAACACATGTTTTGCCCTTCCCTCACAATTAATGTACTTGATGAGGTAGAGGGAAACATCAGCCCGTGGCTAGGGTAGTGACAACCTATCAATTCCCCTTCCTTTCTTTACCAGCGACTCTTCTTCTTAGAGGAAATCCCCTTTCAGTGAGAGGACATTGACCTTCTTGTTGAACCACCTCTTCCCTTCCACTGGTAATCCTGTTACTCTAGCAATCACCTCTTCCATGACCTCCAGCTTCAACCCTCTGACCTCTGTTTGGTTTCTTTCCAAATTCTTTGCAAATTCCATGGCAACACCATCGTTTGATCCTTCTAACCTCCGGAATAATTCAAACCAGCCTGCATCCTTGAAAATCTGGCATGCTTCTGGGCAATTGTCCAAGGCTTCTGTGGACCCTGGCTCGTGTCGTATTGCTACTCCACCCATTTCTTATGAAAATTTAGTGTTGTTTCACCTCCTTCTCCCTTCCTCTAGACACTCTGGGGTCATCGACACACAACTTACATGTTTCAGCCTGCACTGTTATCTTCCAATTCTCCGAGCACTCTGAATGGGGTTCAACACTTCCAGCAGGGGTAAATGGTAGGGTGGTATGGTGGTGCACGTGAGGATTTCGAATTGGGATTTTTCACTTATGAGTTGTACTGCACAGTGAAATTTCCTTAATGGTGAGTCATGGGGAGGTCTCGTCGATGGTACATTTACCCTTTTTGGCATGATCAACATTAAGTAACAATAACTACCAGGTCATCATGCCTTAATTGCAGGATTTTTCGAATAATCACAAATCATTCGATGGTCATGTCACAATATGATTCATTCCCTCCCCCCCCGGCTTAAATATGGCAGTCGTTCTTGGTCATCAAAAGTCATGTTAAGTTCTCATAATTACCAAATAAAGAGAATTCAATATTACCTTTTGATGACATACCTGGGTGACGTGGGGTGAATTAATGGGTGGTGTGACGCGCGAACCAAGATCCGGCACGGAGATGTGTGAACTGAATTCTGATGATAAGGATCATGGTGATGTTTGCTACTTATTACAGTAAAATATCTCATTTATTCTTGAAAAGTCGTCAGTTGTTACAGGTGTAACAACGAAGACGACTGATATATATTATTTTAATTTCTACAAAAAAATAAAAAGGAAAAGATCATGTAACAACACCTATCATAAGATATGCTTTGAAATAACAGATGTTGTTATAGAGTGTGTAACAACCGCCAACAAGTGGTTTTCAACTACTACAAAAAGTGTATGTTTGTGCCTGGGAAAGGTTTTCACAGCCATATTATTATCATTACACACACACACACACAGATATATATATATATATATATATATATCTATATATATATATATATATATATATATATATATATATATATATATATATATATTACAATTTGAAGGTGTAATAGCCGCCAACCGAAGTTGATTTTTAGTTGTTACACTTATTAGAAAAATTATATTTTTTTGCAGCACAGGGGGGCTTTCCCCTGTTCTTGTAATCTGAAGATCTGAATTTGCGACAATGTTGACAAATGAATCCCTTGAAGTAGGTTTTTGATATAATTGAAGACGGTGCCCATTTGCAAGCAATGGTGCCCTCACACTGTTAATGGTCACCAAATTTATAGTCTCATTGTCAAAGACTACATCTACCTCATAAGGACCTAGCCATCTGGTGCAAAGCTTACCCTTGAAGTCTTTAAATCTTGAGTCATATAAGAGAGATAAATCTCCTTTCTGGAACTTCTTTTTCTTTATGAATCTATCATGCCACTTATCTGTCTGTTGCTGGATAATATTTGTTTGTTGGATAACAACTAACTGTTTCTCCTCCAATTCATTGAGTTGATTCAATCTCTACCTTTGTTCTGTAGCCAAATCCAAATTGACCTGCAATGATGTTCTTAGTGTCTTGATTTCAAATTTAATGAGGAATAAAGGGTTCTTACCATACCTAATTTCATATGGTGAGAATCCAGTGGTATTCCTCCATGTAGTCCTGTATGCCCACAACACTTTTGGAAGTTTGTTAGCCCAATTTCTTTGGTGACTGGCCACAATCTTAGTAAGGATCCCCTCAATGACTTTCTTAGTGCTTTCCAGTTGGCCATTTTCTTATGGATGATAGGTGTTGTGATTTTGTGATGGATTTTATAGTTTTCAACAAACTCCTAGATCTTAAGAGATGTGAATTGGGGCCCTTCGTCTATCACTATCTCCCTGTGTATGCCAAACCAGAAGAAGATGTCTTCAAACAAAACGTCTAAGACAACCTACTATGTGGCTCTGGTTAATGCCTTCGCCTGACATGGTCATTGCAGACCAAGATGTAGGACCTCTGTCTAGATGAAGGGTTAATTCATCCCACAAAATCTAGAGCCCACTTCTCAAATGGTTCTAAGACGATTTGGGGCTGTAACGACATCTCGTTTGATCGCAGTGGTTGGACCATTCTTTGACAACTATCACATCCCTTCACAAAATTCTTGGCATCCTAAAATATTTTTTTCCAATAATACCATGTTGAAAGGACTTTGTATCTTGTTTGTTTGTCTGTGAAGTGTCATCCACAAGGTTCCTCATGACAGGATTTAAGGATATCAAAGACCTCATCTTCTCTAACACATCATCTGATCAGGAAATTTGGTCCAGTGTGATAGAGGTTCCCATCTATCCAAGTATATGTAGCACTTTTCTGTATGATCTTTCTTTTCTCCTTGGAGGACAAATACTGTGGAAACTTCCCTGCAACAAGATAATTGGCTATATCTGCATACCAAGGTTAGTAAGTAGAAATAGCAAAAAGATATTCATCAAGGAAAGAATCCTCAGTGGGAATGCAATTGTCATCAATAGTTAGCATAAAAAGAAATTCAGCTACTACATTATCTTTCCCAGGCTTATCTACAATAGTGATATCAAATTCTTGTAACAGAAATAAACAGTGTGTAATCCTACCATTGGTAATTGGCTTATTCATTAGAAAATTAATGGCAGAATGGTCAATGTGTACAAATACTTGATACTCGGTGATGTAATGTCGGAATTTATTGATGGCATGCATGACTGCTAAGAACTCCTTCTCGGTCACTGTGTAGTTGAGCTCAGTCGGGGTTAGATTTTTGCTTATGTAGTAAATAGCATAAGGTTTCTTATTCTCCAGTTGGCCCATAACAACACCTACAACAATATCTGATGCATTCATAGCTATTTGAAAGGCCAGTTCCCAATTAGATCCTTTCAAAATCGGAGCTTCTGATACACAACATTTCAACTTTAAAAATTCCTACTCACACTTCCCTTTCCACAAAAAATCAACATCCTTCATGAGTAAGAAAAATAATTGCAATGCAATTTTTGAAAATATTTCTATAAATCTCCTGTAATACCTTGCATGCCCCCAAAAACTATGTACCTCTTTTTGCATTTTTGGGGTTGGAATTTTTAGAATTACCTCTATTTTTGGAGGGTCTACCTTGATTCCGTCAGCAGAAATGTAGTGTCCAAGCACGATCCCTTCAATCATCATCATGTGACATTTTTAAGTGCTTAGGTCGTCTGTACACATATTTCCAACTCTTTTTCCAGATTGACTAATGTTGTTTCAAAAGCATCTCCATAAGGTGTAAAATCATCCATGAACATTTCTAGGCAGTGATTCAACAAGTCAGAAAAAATTCCCAATATTGCCCTTTGAAAGGTTGTTGCCGCATTGTAGAGTCCAAAAGGAAGTACTCTGTATGCGTAGGTTCCCCATGGACAAGTAAAGGTCATTTTATCCTGATCTTTTGGGGCAATATGTATCTGATTGTAGCCACTAAATCCATCCAAAAATGAAAAGAATTTCTTTCCAGAGAGGGTATCAAGGACCTGATCTATAAATGGTAAGGGAAAATGGTCCTTCTGAGTGGCCTTATTGAGTTCTCTATAATCAACATAGACTCTCCACTTGCCATTCTTTTTAGGAATGATGACAAGTGGTGACACCCACTGACTGTCAGATATTGGATAAATAAAATTAGCACTCAAGAGTTTTTGTAGTTCTTCTTTCACCACCTCCTTTAGTGCAGGGTTCATGCGGTGTTGTGGATGTCTAACTAGTTTGCAAGCCTCCTTCAAATAAATACGGTGAGTGCATACGTTAGGGTGGATCCCTTTCATACCTGTATAGTCCCATGCAAATCCCTTTTGTTATTTCTGTAACAGCTATAACAACTGTTGGTTTTGCTCAGCAGTCAAGTTGAGGTTAACATTCAAAAACTTTCCAGATTCTATCTCAATTGGACTGCTGTCAATATTTAGAGTGATTCTCATTTGTTCAAAATCTATATCTTCCACTTCTTCTTCCTCATTCACATTCTTAACAAAAGCGATAGAAAGCGAGTTACTAAAAGAACCCCCTAACACCATTAAAAACATGCTTGATTCTGCTAAGGACGTAATAGACCCAAAAACTCACAAAGGAGTATACTCGGTTCCCTGCTCATGTGGAAAAGTATATATAGGTGAAATAGGGAGATCCTTTGGCATAAGGTTAAAAGAACACATTAATGATATTACAAGAAACAAGTCGGAAAAATCAAGTCTGGCAGAACATGCATGTTCTTCCTCACACTATATTTGTATGGAACAAGCAAAATTAATTCACAAGGAAGACCATTATTTAAAAAGAAGGGTGAAAGAGGCTATTGAAATTGAAAAATCCTCCAACAACATGAATAGAGATGACGGGCTAAAATTAAGTAGTACCTGGAAACCCTTATTAAATAAAATAAAAAAACAGACATACAAACATTCATAACATAATAATAATAATAATAATAATAATAATAATAATTAATTAATATATATAACCAACCCTATCTCTCCTTTAAATATAATTTAGGAAGACAACTTAAATAAACCTTCAAACGAGTACTTTAAAATTATATACATTACTTGTAAAGCATTTAATACATAGCAAAGATCTTAAATATAACATAGAATCTAAATATATATAAATATATATATATATTAATTAATTAATTAATTAATCTAAATAGATACATAATCAATCACCAATTGAAAAATAAATAAATAAATTTAAAAAAATAAAAATAATAATAATAAATAAATAAATAATTTTTAATCAATTAGTCAATTGAAAGCCGACAATAAAAGAAGATATCAAATATTTTTCAATTAACTATTAATAGCTCCATGATTTCACGCTCTCTCTTCTCAAATACAAATCACATTGCCCTGATGATGGACTCACTAAGCTAGTCCAAAACGTTGGTTTCAAAAATTGTTCACAGGTTTTTCCACAAACATAAAAAAATACTAAAAGAACCGTTAATGACATCATCTTTTGTCTCATTTTTAAAATATTGGGCTTTCCCCAGAGTGAGGACTGGCAAGGAAAGATCTAACTCAGGCTCAAACTCATCCCACCAAGGGTTGTACAAATCCACATTTGGTTTTGGGGGGTAAAGATTAAGGTTCTGTGTTGCTTGGCCATCTGAGATCACCATAGATCCCAACCTGCAGCCTATAAATGCATCCGGAGTGGCTAGCAAAGGTCTCCCTAGGATCAAAGGATGCCCCCCCAAATTGGATTTGCACTGTAAGATAAGAAAATCAACCGGATACCTCCAGGAAGCTATTGTAATCAGTATATAATCTAACACCCCCTTAGGTTTAACACGGGACCTATTTGCTAATTCAAGCATAGTAGGAGTATGTATGAGTCCCTGTAGCCCGAGAGTGATAAAGAGGTCTTTTGTCATTACATTAATGGTAGCCCTGAGATCGATCAATGTGTTGGCTATGGGATGATCATTAATGTAGACAGTAACCATAGGATTTCCTGGATCATTGTACTTAGTTAAGAGAGGCTGAGCAGAGATTAATTAGGATAATTTCCCCATCACATGTATGGTGGAAAGGTCTTTAGGGTTCCTCCCAGGTTTCTTTATGCACAAATATCTCACTGTTTTAGCATAAATAGGTACTTCTTTAAGGGCTTGTAACAAAGGGATTCGTACATCAAAATTTTGCAACTCCTTAAGAAAATTAGATTCAACCTGTGAAGTCATGCTAGGTTCAGCCAATCTTTAAGGATACAGAGGGTCCTACATTACAACAGTCGAATTTGCTGTTACAGGGGAATTGGCCTTACCTGAGTTGGTTGTTACAACAGTAACAGTTCTTCATAGGTCGGTTGTTATAAATGTAACAACTTCCTCTATATTAATTTTTGTAGGCACAGTAGCCACCTCAAAACCTCCGACATCTCCTCTAGATGGTTCACAGTCCTCCTCTATAATGATAGGGGAGTGACTTGGGTTAATTACCTTGCCTGTTCGCAATTGTATTTCATTAAGTCCCACATGGGTAATAAGGTAGGTCTGGAAGGTAGTCGAGGCCTCTATGCCCTGAGCTTCTTTATTGTTTGGGTTTGGGTTAGGTTTCACAGGTAGTTGGGGTTGCACAAGTGGTGGAGGAGCAGGAGCTTGGAAAGGAGGTAACTGTAAATGTTTTTGCATGGGTATTCCAGCCAGAGCTGAATTTTGGGAATTTCCTCTCGAATTCTGGTTCCAAGGATATGGTTGAGATTGAGGATATTGAATAGGAGGAGATGGAGACCACTGGTTTCAGGGTGAAGGAAATTGCGCTGAAGGAGGGGTAGAATATTGCCACGGATATTGATAAGTATTATATGCATTGTTCTACGAATCGAAAGAGGAAAAGTCTTAAGACATACCTGGAGGTCGTGGTTGCCATGGCCTCCTTGGTGCGATGAAATAAGAGGACTGTACCTCCTCGCTTGATTCTCTGAGTACTGCCTTTAGTCTAGGAAGCTGCGGGGATTGCCCTGTCAAATGCTCCAGCTAACAAATATTACACAGGCTGATGATGTTCAATTCACATTCCCTCAAAGGATGTTTCTTCCGACAATTTGAACAGAACACAGCTAGGGGTGTGTCAACTTCGACTGTGTCTTCTTGACCTGTGTTGTCATTATCTGGCCAGAGAGAGTACTGAGGATATCGGTTTTGAAGTTTTCAAACAAATTCCCAATTTTTGCTCTGGATACTCCCCCTCCTGAAGATTTTTGTATCTAAGTGGATGCATCTCGAATTGTACTCCTCCCCTTGGGCAATCCTTTAGAACATCTTAGGCAGAGCTTCACAATTTTAGCAAATGGCTCTTGCGATATATCCCCTTTCTCTAATAGGTTCAGGGTGTCAAGACAGTCATCCCTCATTCCTCTGATAAATATAGTCTTCAAGATTTCCTGGTCTAAATCATTGTGTTTAGATCTTTGTAGATTATAGTGGAACCGTTCCACATAATCTTCCAGGCTTTCATCCTCCTTCTGTGTCATTTTAAACATCTCCTCCCTTAAGTCCCCGGTTCTACAATAGTCCTGGTATTTAAATAAGAACACCTCCTTCATATCATTCCACGTTCTAATAAAAGCGGAGCCCAATCCCATGAACCATCTCAACATTACCCCTTTTAAAGTAGCAAGAAATAGTTTTAATTTCTGAGTATATGCGGTATAATCATAACTTCTACATAAGACATCAAACTCAAATAGAAAGGTGTCTGGATCTTCCACAGTCATCCATTAAAAGGATTGTAGAGGAATATTCTTCATAGGAGCTTCACCTCTGATATCCCCCATTGGGAACTCAAAGGTGTTGATAGTAGCATCTATTTTATCATTATTGTCATTGTTGTCCCCCATGACTAATTCTTATAACCCTTGTTGTAGCAGATGTCCTTCAAATTGTTCTTGTGATGGCCTTGTAGATGTGATTAGTGCCTCATATACCCCTGGGGCTGGTTGTTTCACCGCACTACCTGTATTTGGATATTGATAAACCAATAAGTGTTTTTCAGTCTCAGGTGTTCAATACTCCCCCTCAGTTTCCCCTTGCCCCTCGGTCCTTAATTTATGGATACACGCTTCCCCTTCTTACTCATTAATCAAATTCTTTGTCTTGGGGGTATGGGCGCTAGGTTCAAAATGATACAGTCCCGAGATGGAGGAATCAGAGGTTTAATCTCAAAACCCTCAAGGTAGGGCAACACCATACATTCACTCCTTAAGGAAGGAGAACACTCCACAAGTCATATGCCTATTCATACAATAATCCTTCACTGTATCTCCATGTGGAGTCTCTAGCCTTTATATAGGCCTCATACATACAATACCATGGGTCATTACCATGGTTCCCTCATACCATCAACTAATACCATGGGCCCATTACATTATTATTAACTACTTGTGGTCCCTTACATGACATGGGTTAACCACCTTATTTATTACTATGGCCCATCCCATTATTACATTATTACCTTGGGTACCTCCCTTGGTACCCCATATTATCCCCCTAGGTATATAACACAAGTCCCATTTATTAAGAGTGTTAGGGTTTTAAGATTTTTGACGTCAAATGTATTTTCCTTATCCATTGATTCTAAGTTTTTTAGCAGGTTAGACTATGACTACTACTGTTTTCATAGCCTCAAAGTTACTATCTGAAATCATTGAAGTTCTTTCATAAAGAGTCTAAGTCAGTTAGAGTCATGAGGTTATGAGGTCACATATATTTATCTAGTCAATTAGAGTTGAAAGGGGATATGTGTCAGTGTTTTTCCATCGGAACCATCAAAAATGAGTTTGTTTCAGTCAAGATTTTATTGGTCATGATGTTTGGTCATTCAAAGAACAATTAACTTCACTTAAACTGTAACTCTTAGCATTATAATATAAAATTATTTAATAAAAGTGACCAAAAATATATGTTTTAAAAACTCTTTCTTGAATATGATATGTTACGATGACAAAACATTGAGAGAAGTGGTGGTATCTAAAGACGCCATTTCTTTGATCCCATTGGCTACCAGGAAAAATTAAGATATAATTTTTCAACCCTTAAACAACCCACATTAGAGATGAATACCATGGAAAAATCCAGAGGTTCTCATAAACTTGAAACCCAAAACCCACTTGTAACTTGACCGAGTAAAGTTTACTCAATCAACTTGTTGACAGTGTTAGACCCGCCAACATGTCAAAGGATCTCCCCAGTAAGAAGTCCCAACTAGACCTCAGACCATTTGGTGTAGGAGTCCCAGCAGTGGGTCGTATGGTATCACCTTCACCTCGGTTGCACGCAGAGGCAAGCAGGATGTCCTTGTTGGTAGCAAGGGTGTGACCAACGCAGCAAGCCAAGGAAGGTGCATGAAGGGTTCTAATACATGGAAAGGGGAATGAGTGTGCCCCTTAGAAACTTGTGGAAACATGCAACTTGAAAGGGAACACATGAGCAAAGATACATCACAAGTTGGTAGGTAAGGAAACCAACGATCCAAAGTGATGGTTAAACCAATAGCACATTTCAGTAAGATCCACACATACATATATAGAAAGAGTCCATACATACATGCGTAAGAAAAAAACTACATATATCATTAGAGTAACCAAGATAGCTGAAATACAATAACAACATATGCATGAAACGTGATGGATCTGTTATATTAAGAGTCAAAGATCCAATCATATAATGCAACCATGACCAACCACTAGTTCCAACAGTAGAACGTTTCAGTTACTCTCGCCTGCTCCTCCAAAGAGATATGCTCACTCTGCATTGTGGAGAAGCCAAGGCTCATTACAATACACTCCAAGCTTTCTCTAAGATACACCTATAGGAAGCTTGGCTCCCAAAAGCCTCACAATGAGCTATGAGGCTCCATAAATAGAAAAGGGTGGAGTGACCCTTGACACCTTTGTGACTCTTCACCTACCCTCATGTGTTGTAGATCTAACCCAAGATATTATGATAATAGAAATAACCCAAGAATAACAAGATAGAAATATATAGAAATTCTTCTTTATTATCAGACCCTTAAGGTAGGGCAACACCATACATTCACTCCTTAAGGAAGGAGAACACTCCACAAGCCATATGCCTGTTCATACAATAATCCTTCACTGTATCTCCATGTGGAGTCTCTAGCCTTTATATAGGCCTCATACATACAATACCATGGGTCATTACCATGGTTCCCTCATACCATCAACTAATACCATGGGCCCATTACATTATTATTAACTACTTGTGGTCCCTTACATGACATGGGTTAACCACCTTATTTATTACTATGGCCCATCCCATTATTACATTATTACCTTGGGTACCTCCCTTGGTACCCCATATTATCCCCCCTAGGTATATAACATCATGACTCTTCAACTACTACATGATTGTTAGATTCAACCATCAACACTTGGTCTTTCACTTTTACAATATGTTACTTAAAAATATGCGCATGTACCCATGTGAAGCAAAATAGGCTTGAGCAAGCCATGTAAGACGTCACTAAGACTTAGACAGTTATGGGAAAACCAACTCTTCAACATCCTTGCAATGGTCAACGGTGGCGAACTGATGCCAAGCTTGGTAGTCCATGGTGGTGTCCTCGTACTCAATGGTGACATCCTGATGAAAGAGAACTCTTGCCTCCGTTGCATCTGGGTACACTGATTTGGCACCTTGTTGTTGGGAAAAGTATCCAATACGGAATGACCCTATCCCACTCTAAGGGTGATAGTACCTCAGCAACAACCGAATGTAAAGCTATTCGAGATTACTTCTTTATGAGATGTAAGAGAGGGGAGAAAGAGATCCACTAACCGTTGTCTTCCGCTAATGATTGATCCAATCTTCTCTCTTTGCTGCTTGCTCCCAGCTCCTTGCTCTTTCACTGGCCCAGCTACACAAAGATCCTGCAAAAGGGCAAGAGAGGGAAACTACAAGAAGCATACATTCATAATTGATTCAAGGATTAGAATAAATCAAATACACAAGTATAACAATTCACCATTGAGACACATGCATATAGAAGAACCTCAAATGCTTTATTAATGGAAGAAGTAAAGTTCTGAGAGTGTTACAACCATAAGAGGCCCAATCCAGCAACACCTCCCAGCAGAAAGAAATCTCCTCTTCACCTCCTTCAAGCAAATCACCCAATAGTTCTATACTCAAAACAACAGCACTTCCTTACATTCACAAGATTCCAGCCTCCCTAGACCTCATGAGAGAGCTCTATATATAGGAGTTTTGGAGAAAGGATGAGTCAGCTTGAGGCTGGCATGAAGCTGACTAGTGTCCTCTCCCACTTCAGTTATTCTTCAGTTCTTGAGTCCACTTGGAGGTTCTTGCTTCCACTTGGAGATCTAGATCCTCTTACTCATCACAAGGCGAATTCCCTGATCCAAGTGTCATTTTGGAAGCTTCCTGGGCATTGACACATTGAGGAATGACTGTGCCACTTGGCCAAACTCGCCCAGCGCAGGTAGCCTTCATTAAAGTTGACATTCAGCGCAGGTACAGAGTGGAGCAGTTGACATTCAGCGCAGATGCTCAGTGGAGCAGTTGACATGATCCAGAATTAGCTTGTTTTTGAGTGTTTTCAGGTGGAGAACTGATATTTAGTGCTGTGGTTTGCTGACCTTGTTCCTCTAGGGGTAGGAACAACATGTTTAGGGACTTTGGATCCCTTAGATTATTGACATTTCATGCTTCATGCTGTAAGGCACAAAAATGTCTATAACAGTTTCCCCCTAAAGTATGAGGTCGTTTATCGGGTGAAATGCTTTATCAGGAGGATCCGAAGTTCATTCAATCGCTGAGAGGTGACCTGTAATAAAATACAATACAATACATTATTTTTCATTCTGCTTTCATGATCTAGCTGAGGTGGGCATTCCCATGCTCAGCTTTATAAATTCATTTTGGTACATAGAACAGACGATCGTCTGATGGTAGACTGATAATTCTCTAATGAAATTATCATCCTTTGAGTAGGATGATCATCTGCTGCAATGATGTACATATCAAATGTCTTTATATTTCCTGAATATATATCGCAGCCCGGATGGATGAAACTAGATCCGGGGTCTTCAAACTCGTTCGATCTTCACTCTAAGTACAAGTCGATCCATCTGAGAATTGCGCTGAAGTCGAACATGGAAAGACATCGCTTGATTATCGGTCAATAATGTAAACCGTTAACAAGCGCGAGAGGAATCACCGATAATGATAATGACCCTCAAGGTACTGTAGTACAATTCACGTGGTGTGAATAAAGGACTTGGCGTCGAACACCACGCAAAATCTTCTGGTCGAAGGTCATTGATGTATACCTGTCGCCGGAAGTGAGAAACTTGCCATTGAGGCATGCAAGCTTCAAAGTACTGAGGGGGGTGTTCCTAGATCAACCTCTTGGATAATGAGCTGAAGTCGACAAGAAGTGATCCGTCAAAGGAGGGCCTTAATGAATCCCACATCAGTGACACAGAACGGAGCTAATGATTTTAGTGGAGGTGAAAACAATCTGTGAGATATAATTCAGGGTGGCGATCATGGGTGGATGAAGGATAATGTATGGCGGTGGATGGGACACGGTTGACTCTTTTTGAACAACATCTCTTGAACATATAACGACACTGATGCGATGGATCGGTAGCATTACCCCAAATGTGGATGGTTTGGCGAAGACCATGGTGATGAGACCGGTGAATGAAACAACCCAACCCGATGTGATACAGAGGAAAAGTGTCATGTTCAAGAGCGACTTGCTACCATTAAAGCTTTGAGGTTCTCCCAATTTTTCCCCAGTCATTTCTGACCAGTACCTCTTTATTTTTGTCAAGCTTGAGGAGGATAACATATGCTTGTTCTATAACCTGCCCTTCGGGCAAGCCCATCGCTATGTTTTAACGAGCCTAGCGATAGGGAAACTCGTTCTCGTCTAAAGACAAGTTTGTCGCTATTTAATCATTTTAACGAGTCTAACGACAAAGAAAACTCGGTCCTTTTCATTTTTAGAGAGTCTGAAAAGGTACAGAAAGTTAACTCCAAAATTCCTTTTTCGTCATCTAATCCCTTAAGTCCGAAAAAGTATAAAACAATACAGAAGGGATGAGTTTTCGATAACTTTAACGAGCCGAATAAAACAAGCGCTCGACCTTTTTGTGTAATAATCCCTCAGGTCCAAAAAGATTAAAATCTAGAGGAGGGATAGCTCTTCCGGTCACTTTAACGAGCTGGAAGGCCAAAACTCGGCAAACTTTTCATATTTTATGAGTCAGGAGAAAAGAGCTCAAAGAAGACTCGTCTTTTGAGGAACGAGTGATAAACAGGGATAGCAGCAAATTCCAGGTACAGGTTGGAATTTTCCAATCATGGCAGTGTCACAAGGATGGCTAAGTGAAATCACTCTTCGCAGCTGTTCCTCAAAATGGGTAAACAATCATATGGGGGTGAACGATCGGCCAAATGGAATGGAGGTGGCAGGTGCAAACACGACCAAGGCTTTTTATGGCTAATAAATTTACGATCACAATGGTTATTTACCGGAATAGGTTCATTTTTTAATGAGCTTAAACTCTGGAGGAAACTCTTGCTCAATCTTATGTTTATTTTTTAACGAGCATGAACTATGTGCTAAAACTGCTCGGATCTCGCTTTTCTATTTTTTAACGAGCATAAATTCCGCGGTAAAACTGCTCGATTATATGGTCAAATTTTGATTTTTTTTACTATTACTAGCTTTTCTCTTTTCAAGTATAGTACTGCATTTTCAATTGCTGCAACAAACTTTGTTAGAAATGAATAATATTTGCATGAAAATGAGGTTATAACCCTAATATTTCACTTTAAACTGCGTAAAAAGCCATTAAAAGGTGTTTTTACCTCTCATTTACCATTTCATTTGCATTTGGTTTGTTGGAGCTCTGGAGGTGCCTCTTCCCCTTTGATTTTCACTAGCTGATTCCGGGAGATTCTGCGGACGATTTTCGGCGCCGTCTGGACCAGGTAGGAGCTAAACCCTAGCTCTTTCTTTTCATGGTTTCATTTTCCAGTTTTAGGCCTGTTTTTCAGTGTTTCTGAGCCCCAGGGGTTTTGCAAAATCGCCCTAACTTCAGCGCAGGTTCCCCTTTCGAAACCTGCGTTGAATGTCAAGCTGCCTTAGGGCAGCGTGACCTTCAGCGCAGGAGGGGAACTCTCTGCCTGCGCTGGGCTCAAAAAACTGAGTTTTTAGGTCATTTTTTGATGATTTTTCGCCAGTTTTTCATCAAAATCAGGAACTTACTCTTTCTCTTGCTTGCTTTGCAGGGAACTTTGAACAAAATGTCCCTTACGTGGCGAGAACGAGAACATGAAGAGGAGGACATGATTGCCCTCCATGACCCGGTCACGGTGAACGCGCTGCGGAACTGTGGCCTGCTGAAGTTCTTCCGTATCTCTAGCATGAGAGCACAGATTTCTTTACTGCAGTATATGCTTGATGCTTGGGATCCTGTTAACCAAGTATTCCAGATTAGGGGAAAGTCCATCCCCTTGACCATGGAGGACATGTACTTCTTGACTGGGTTGTCAAGACGAGGTGCCCCCATTTCCTTGTCAGGTACGGTTCGGGGGACTGATTCCACCAGAGATTATGTCCGCCAGTATTGCAGGGAAGGTTCTCAGCCGAGCAGAGACGGCAAGATTGTTATCCGTGAGATTACTGATCGGGATCTCAGGTCCATTCTGTACACTATTGGTAGGATGGCCGGTAGCGCAGCTCTACATGTTGCCAACAGATCTTATATGCAGCACGCCTTGGAGTGTCTCCAACCGAAAGTATTCAACTGGTGTGATGCAGTACTTGTTCAGATGAAAAGTCAATTGACCAAGGTAAAGGGCGGGAAGCTGAAGAACTTTGGATTTGGTTCTATTCTGACTGCCTTCGCCTTGGAGAAAATCCCACTGATGCAGCCTCAGTACATCATACTCGACTTGCCTTCTCCGACCGAGCCACGCATGCAGAGGTGGGTTGATCACATGTCTAGGCATGCTGGTCAACCTCAGATTACTTTTACTGAGGCCTTCTTCAGGTGGTTCGAGCGCCAGGAGATGGCGTTTTCCGAGTATCCATATGTGGGTATGGATTTCCGAGGTGATCCGGATTTGGTGCTACTGGATGGCGAACAGTGGGGCGCCATTGGTAAACTCTTTGACCACATTATTGTTTACTGTTCTTATTTATAATGTTGCTGTGCTTTATTCTATCAAGACTTTTAATCGTACTCTTGGGTGCATGCAGATATTGGTCCTGTTCGTCCAGCAGTTCGTCCGAGACCGCCAGTTGCTGCCCCGACAGTGGAGCCTGCTAGGAGAGCTGTTATTCGTGACCTTGACGATACTGAGACCCTTACAGCTGTGCAGGAGCAGGTTGAGAGCCTTACTCTCGGCATTCCCGATGTGAGGATTGATGAGTTACCTTTACAGCTGCAGCGACACACCACTGGTGTACCTAGACGATGGACTCGTCTCTTGCGCATGATTGCACAGGCCGTGACGTGCTATCATGAGCACCACTAGGCTAGGGTGCCCCCTAGCATCTTTTTGAGTTTTAGGTCATATGACCAATTTTGTCTTGGTTACAGAACATTATGTATGAAATTATATAAACAGCTTATATATTTTGATTTTCGAGTTTTGTTCTGTTTGAGTTATATGATCCATATGTACAATCTTTGATGATGTGTCCTTTTTATAAATGTTGCAAATGTCTATCTAACACATAGTTTGCTAATGAGTCAGTTAATGTGTTTAAGTTTCTTGAAATATGTTGATATTGAATTGAATCAAATCGTCTTTCCAAGATCTTAACCCTTAGGAACATGCAATAAATAGCTGGATTGCGAACAGAATATATACCATTGAGTTGTAGTATTACAAGCTGTGAGTCTAGCCTGACAATTAGTCGGCGTATGCCGCGTGTGATGGCATCAGAGAGTAGTTCTATCAACGCGCTATACTCAGCGATGTTATTCGTTGATTGCCCAATACATACACCTCTGAAACTTACTAGCTCGCCTCTTGGATCAAAAATGGCCCAGGCTGCGGAGGATAGGTTCCGCGAACTACGACTCGCTCCGTCGACATATCCAACACATGTCTCCAGAAGGTTTGACATCTGCAACAAATGGAAAAGGTGGATCACTCGACCAGAACAAATGCTTTAGCGAAAACAAAATACAACAAAAGCATGCAGGTTACTATTAAGCATAGTAACGCTTGAGGTACAGCCCGTTGTGGGGCTGCGCCAGTGGAATTCCGTCGTAATCCATTAACTCGTAGGCTCCTTTTGCTAACACCCTTTTAACAATATAGGGGCCCATCCATAAGGACTTGAATTTACCTGCTCCCAATTTATCGGATTCTTGGTCATAAAGTAAGACCAAGTCACCTTCTGAGAAGACACGGGGTTTGACATTTTTGTCGAACTGAGCCTTGACTTGTTTCTTATGGGCCTCATTAGCCAAAGCGACATCACGACGGGTTTCATCCAATTGGATTAATTCCAAGAAACGAGCCTCTTCTTCTAAAGTTCTGGGGAGAAGATCGATTGTGAGTTTAAGCGACGAAATTTTGCACTGGATTGGTAAGACTGCTTCTAGGCCATACACCAGTTGAAAAGGTGTGAACCCGGTTGCATTCTTTACCGAGGTCCGGTAAGCCCACAAAGCTGAGTACAGGATTAGGTGCCATCTTCTTTTATGAACCCCGATCATCCTTTGCAACATACGCTTCAGGACCTTGTTGATTGCCTCAACTTGTCCGTTGGCTTGCGGATAGTATGGGGTAGAGCTGTCGTGAGATAGCCCTAGCTTGGCAGCTAATTCGACCATCATGTGATTGCGAAAATGCGACCCATGATCTGTAACTATAGCCTGTGGTACGCCGAACCTGGCGACTACATGATTGAAAAAGAAAAGGGCAGCTGTTTCACCAGTGTTATCCAATGTAGGCATCGCCTCGGCCCATTTGGTAAAATAGTCAACAGCGACTATAATATACCCATGCCCCCCGGTCGAGGTGGGGTTACATTGCATGAAATCGATGCCCCACTTGGCGAAGGGCCCAACAGTGACTATCGGCTGTAAAGGTGCGGGTGGTCGTCTGGTTTTGCTATCAAAAATTTGACAAGCATGGCAACTTCTAACTGCGGTTATGCAATCTTTGAACATGGTTGGCCAGAAGTATCCTGCTCGTAAGATTTTTTGTGCTGTTGCATATCCAGACTGATGCCCCCCACATGCGCCTGAATGACATTCATTCAGGGCTTTTTCGGCCTCCTCATGGGTAAGGCACCTCCTCAGAACTGTATCGACACCACGACGGTAAAGTGTATCACCGACGATCATGTAGTCTTTTGATTGGTATCGTATACGTTTTTGTTCGGAGCGAGAGGTGTTAGGCCTGAACTTTTGGGTTTGGAGATAAACTATGATATCTCCATACCACTCATCGCTTACAGATATCAGAAACAAACTTTCGTCCACGATTGACTCTTCCGATGTTTCATCGTTGGACGACGATGGGAGATCACACAATAATTCTGTGAAAACTAGAGCTTTCTTTGATTTGGATTTCACAAATTCCAGATCAAACTCTTGAAGGATCACTATCCATTTTGAATATTTGCCCCCCAGCAACTGTCGCGACAGTATATAAGTCATGGGGTTGCAATCTGACAAGATGGTAGTTTTCCGAAAGAGGACATAATGTCGAAACCTTTGGATCGCTTGAACAGCTGCAAGCGCTAGTTTTTCAACATAAGAATATTTACTTTCTGTATCATTTAAGTTTTTACTTAAATAATAGATAGGATGTTCAATTCCATCGACTTCTTGAACTAAAACCATTGCAATGGTCGTATCCTCTGCAGCCAGATACAGGTTAAAATCTCTTTGATAGTCTGGGGCGTACATTAATGATGCTTTTACTAGACAATCTTTCAGAGCATCAAAGGAAGCTTGCGCCACCTGGTCCCAGACAAAAGGTACATCCTTTTTCAAAAGACGAGTATAACCCTTAGCAAGTTCTGCGTAATTTGGAATGAACCTCCTCAGAAAGTTTGCTTTCCCTTGGAGTTTCTGAATCTGAAGCAAATTTGAAGGTGGAGGCAAATTAATGATTGCCTGAACCTTACAGGGGTCGAGACGAATCCCATCCTTAGAGACTACAAAGCCAAGTAAGCGACCAGAACCGACGCAAAACACACATTTGTGTGGATTGAGTCTTATCTTGTAGTGTCGGCAACGTAGAAATATCGCTCTTAAATGCTGCGGATGATCAGTCCGCTTTCGCGAATGAGCTGGAAGATCGTCGAGATAGGGTTGAACAATGTTCTTGATGTCATGGAAGGCATAATTCATTGCCCTCTGAAACGTCGCCCCTGCATTCTTTAAACCAAAGGGTAATTTTCGATAAGCGAATGTGCCCCACGGACAAATAAATGCAGTCTTTGACTGGTCCTGTGGGCGGATATTTATTTGATTATACCCGGAAAATCCATCCATAAATGAAAAGATTTCACATCCGGCACATTCATCAATTATCTAGTCGATGAAGGGTGTAGGGTAGTTGTCCTTCGGACAAGCTTGGTTTACATCCCTATAATCGACACACACTCTGATCGTCCCTTGTTTCTTCATAACAGGGACAATATTCGATACCCAATCGGTTAGAGGAACCGGGTAGATGAATCCAGCATGGAGGATTTTTTCAACTTCCGCCTTAATGGCAGCGGCTTTCTTGGGGTGCACTTGCCGAAGCCGTTGTCTTACTGGTTTGACATTAGGATACATTTTAATTACATGTTCAACGATACTCGAGTCAATGCCTGGCATTTTATCATATGACCACGCAAAGACATCTCTAAATTCGCGAAAAAGAGCGTTATATATTTCCAGTTCTGAAGGGGAACAACCTTTGCCGACATAAATATTCTCTACAACATCTGTTTTAGTCGAGATATTTATGGCTATAGTCTCTTCAATATTGGATAGGTTTCGCTCGGAATCCACCGTGTTTACAGTATTTGTTAGGAATTCAAAAACTGAAGGGTGATAAAGGTCACTTTGAGTATCTTCTTCGTATTCCGGAAGAAGGGAACGATGGTGGTGATCATTCCATGGTGCCCCCTCAATCATCATTGATTGTAAGATTCCTTCGTCAGTCCCATGTATTTTCGACCAAGGATCTAATGGGGTTCCATATTCTTTAGACCTATCTACCCAAACGCTTGACGAGCGTTGATTTGGGTTCGCCTCCCATGCTTGAAACATTGATTGCTACAATATTTCTAAAGGGCTTGGGGGCAAAACCATTGAACGATCCATGTCGACCTTCGTGGAAGATATCATGTTGCAGGTCGCTACAAACGGTATATTTCCCGTATAAAAAGGGGGTGGTAGCGCGAAAGTTCCCATCAATGTGGGGTCTTTCAATAATCCTACTCCGATATCTTGAATTGAATGGTTGCTCTCATGGATCATGGGAATGCTTCCTGTAACTTGTGAACCATTAGGGAGGAAGTTCTGTTGGTCGACGACCGTAATCCCTCCTTCAAACGGGAATGCGATCTTCCTAAAATAAGTCGACACAACAGCTGCCATGGCATAAATCCATGGTCTACCCAGTAGGATGTTATAGTCAAGATTTCCATCAATGACCTCAACATCAATTTCTACTGTCTTTCCTCCTAGTTCAACTTTCAAGTTATTAAGGATACCGTATGGGGTATAAGTCCTTCCGTCGAAAGCTTTTAATGTCGTCGATGATCGCGACAAGGTTGGGGATCCTAAAGTTTTCCAGCAACTCATTGACATAATACATGTTGATGCCCCCTCATCAATAATTGTTCTGTGAACAGTTTTTTTGAGGGCTTTCACTTGAATAAGGAAAGCTAATTGAGCTGGTAACTGAGGATCGTATCCTTTGTGATCAAAGAATACAAGATTGGAATCCTTAGGATAAACCCCACCAATTGCTGATAACAATGCCTGCCTTTGGGTTGGACAATTTTGTAGCACCTCAAGAGTCGACATAGCGGATGGCGATTGGGCCAAATCTTCCACTATGTTATAATGTTGCGCCGCTCTGGCGCGAGGATTAAATGTCGACTTGTGTACTACACCCTTTGGCGGTTTTATTGTTAATTCAGGGATGATGGGTGGTACAACTTCTGTCGAAGTTGTTGTCGAACTACTTGGTTGATCTTTACCTTTTTCGTTCGACAGCTGAGGATTCCCATAATCTTTGTTCCTTGTTGAAATCAAAGCATCATTCTGCTGTTTCGAAACCGACAACATAAGTACTTGTGACGGGGAAGCATTTCCACTATCAACCAGATTTTGACCTGGGTTGGGAAATGGATCAGTTAACACAGCTGAGGTTTGGGAGCTTTTAAAGAACCTCTTTAACTCAGCTTTGAATGGGCAATTCTTTGTGTAATGATCCTCATCATCACATATTTGACATGGATAATTTTGTTTCCCTTTGCCAGGAGGGTTTGAAGAATTTTTTCGAGGAGATGATTCACCTTGTTTTTTCTTCTTCCCTTTGTTTTGCTTTTTCTTGCTTCCTGGTTGATTGGTTTCTTTGCCCTTATCTTCTGATACGGCATTTACTTCCGAAGCAAGAATTTCTTCTTTTGCATTTTGATCCGAATTCTTACGGGCTTTCTTCGACGAAGCCTTTATCGATTTCGCGTTTGCCGTGCCAATCACACCGTCACCGGCATGAGAGTCACTATTTGATTTAGGAGGGGGAGGAATTGAAAATTCCGGTCTAGGGGCGTTGGGTATTTTGTCGTAGAGCGTGTCGGACTGAGTATAAACTAAGTCCAAATACTGTGCACGAGCAATAACTTGCTCCTCTGTTACGACTCCCCCCTTAGCCACATCTTCCGTGATAGCAGGAAGTAACGACTTTATAAACCATTCAGCTAATAGCTGATCGGGGACGTATGTTTTCACCATCCTACGACGACGACGCCACTCATGTATATGATCAGATATATGGGTGGCAGTTGTCTGCTTGAAGTTGGTTAATATTTCTGTTCACGTTTCATACCTTATCGGTAATTGAAAATGGGTTAAGAAAGTCGTGGCTAGGGAACTAAAATTGTCGAAAGAGGCTCTTGGCAATTCAATATACCATTTAGCCGCTGGACCTGTCAATGTCCTCTGAAAGAGGCAAAGCCTTATCGAATCGTCGTTTAGGGTGTTCGACGAACACCACAGATGAAAAGTCATCACGTGATTCGATGGGTCTTCACCTGGATTTCCATTGAATTTAGGAATGTCAGACGAAAGTTTGTGAGGAATCGCTGGCCACCAAGGGGCATAAGCAATCGGATTGTTGGTTAATCGGTGTAAATCGGGTAACTCTAAAGTTGCCACGAATGGTAACTGTTGATTCAGGTTAGGCGAAGCGTAACCAGGGTACGATGTAATCGCTTAAGCAGTAGGTCTTTGCATACCAGCACAATGTAATTGATGTTGGTATGAATGATACGGTTGGTGGACTTGACCACTGTAAAGTGGTTGGTTTTGACCGTTTTGGATATACGGTTGTCCACTGTTCGCAAAGATCTGCTGCTCAGAACCTTGGTACACTTGCTGGAATTGCGGTTGTTGGTATTGCACAAGCCATGGTTGTGAAGCCATGTTCTGTTGTGCTATGCTAACCGTTGGACCGAGGTGTGGGGTAATTGTACCCGTTTGGACCTGTGTCGCCCCAGCAGTTGGTGATTGTGGTTGTGACCCATGATCAAGTGGTTGTTGCATTACAACCTGAGAAATCTGAGGTTAGCTTGTAACAGGTATCGCTTGAACTTGTGACACTGTTACAATAGCCGGTGTGGTTGGGATGTTCGTCATAGGTACACACTGTTGCATAGAATATACAACCCTTGGTTGTTGAGGTAGCATAGGTACCCAACTACTTGATGCAATTCCAGTATAACCTGAATACTGTTGAGAACTGCCGTACGGATATCCTCCTGGAGGAGGTAATGAAAGGGCATACTGCCCCCCATACGGTAGCAATCCGGAACTCAGAAGGATTGTTAGTCCTTGAGGACTAGATGGCCCAAATTGACCTCCATGAGGATCAATCTGTCGAGTCTCAACATAAGAGTTGCCGGGTATTACTCCGGATGAACAAACTGGAACAGACCACACTGTCGAAATAGTCCCTTGGTTGACTCCTTCTAGCGGTTGAGAGCTAGTTGGGACAGCTGGTATGCCGCCAAACATCGTCAGAGTGACGACAGGGACTTCTGCTGTCGCTGTGTCATTTGACATAGTCCTAGATGATGACGGTTGTTCAGACATCTTAAGTCTATCCAATAGATTGCCTAGCGATTCTACAGGGACTTCCACTTGTGGTGGATTAACTTCTGATGAAGGAAATAGAGTGACCCCGACTCCAAAATGAGTTGGAGTACTTGCTTGCGGATCCTCTGCAATTTCCTCTATCGCAATCAAACCCGGTGGAAGAGGAAGACCGTCAGGTCCGTAAAATATTTCTGGTGCCGAAGAAGTGGTTGCTTCGACAGCGACAGTTGTTTGAGGAACAAAACTCTCTGGACCGGTTACAGATGGAACAGGTTCAGTTATACAAGTATTTGCCCCCAGATTAGGATCAGTATTACTGTCCTTTTGTGGCTGTTGAACTTCTTCTATAGAGGCAGGGTTTCCATAAATGTTAGGAGTAACCGTAACCTCAAATGCAGTTGGAACACTTGTTCTAACTTTTATAGGAGATTTTGAACCGGTTAAACGAGTTCGCTTTGTCCGTACTGTTTTCGATTCCGGAGACAAAGACGGTTGACTCGTAAGCCTCCGCGAATGACGGGGTTTCAATTGACTTTCTTCCACGATTGCGGATTACTCGATCAACCAAAATATTAAAAGGGGAAATTTGTGTTTCCGGATTGAATGAATTTTATTAGACGCTTTTAGACACAACTTGCTTTTTCACTTTTTAAGAGTCGAGAAAAAGCTAAAGATGACTCTAGTCTCCTTCGATGTATTAACGAGCCTGAAGTGACAAATGCTCGGTTGGACTTTTTCAGTTATAGAGTTTGAAAAAGGCCAAGAGAAACTGCTCTAGAGATCTAGGCTGAGGGTGTGCCAAACCTTTCGCAAAACCACAGAATACGTTTTACGGTACGGGTGGTCGATCTTCGTGAATGTTGTGTTCACTGCATTGCGATCAGTAGGGCGGCCGACACGGCTTCCTATGGATAAAAGATATATGCCTATAGGTGTCTCCCAATATATACGCGACGGTACGTGGGAGCACAAGTCCGTATTAGTGCCACCGACTCTCAGGAGGAATCACCCACCTTCGTCGAGATCGACAGTCACTACGTTTAACGACGCCGGAACACGTCTCTAGCTTAGACCTCTATGTGTTTGCGTTATGTTTCAAAGCGTTGTTAGGTTCATTCAATATATTTTAAGTTGATCTTTCTAAAGTTTGCCTTTCAAGGTTCACCACGAGATGTTTTGATACAAATTCCTAAATGCAGTCTAAGATGAGAAGCAAGCTTTTTCAATCTTTTCGACTTATGAAAATCTTAACTACTGAGGGAAAAGAAAGACAACATCTTTTCACACAGATCAAAGAGCATACACTAATGCACTTTTCCCTAAATCAACATACAAACTTATATGAAAAATGCAAAATGCCGATCCGGATTTAAACAGGAACGCAACAAATTACAGAGATAACCATATACACAAAGATGCAGCGGAAATAATACTTCATTTCATTAATGGAAAATACTCAAATATGCTTACAACAGAAATGGAAATAAACTAGCTAGGGCGATGGTAGCTTATCTCTGAGAAGAGATGTGATGGCTACATGCCTCTGAACTATCTTACAATGAGGCTCGGAGGCCTATTTATTGTTGAGAAACAATAGAAAACCCTTCACATTCCAAAACCTAACCCTAGAAGATGAAACGCCAAATTGTGGGCCCCGTTTTTGGGTAAGTTGGTACATCAACTTCCCGGGGTCGCGAATTGGTCATACTATCTCCGTTTGACGTGCATGATAGCCCGTTGGAAAGATCTCTCCAAGGACTACGACGGAGAAGACGATTTTTATCAGAAAAATCGCTGGTAGATTTCCCAAAAAACATCGTTTAGGGCCTCAAAACGGCTCCGGAAGTTCAGGACCCGAAAAACTGCTAAAAATAGTAAGTTGTGCTACAATTAAGGAAAGTGAAAATGCCGAGAAAGACAATGGTGGGGGTCCAGGTGGACTTGGCAGGTGGCCACCAATATCCACCTGGATCACAGGTATTTCTTTTCTCTTTCTTAATGTTGATGTAATACAAAAAGAAAGCTGTTTTATAATTTCGAATTCAATTTCAAGTGAAAGCAAACAAGCTTGTCCAAAATCAAAAGACACCTTAAGATTTACTTGTTTCGACACTAGAAATATATAAATTCAAACCATATGACGAAAGCAAAAGCTCAATCAGCTATGAACAGCAAATAAACTAACTCTTAAGATCAGAACGACACTTTATCACAGGTCTAGATCTAAGAGGCCACAGCAAGACTAGTTCACTTTCGTTATGGGAAACTGTAAATGATACAAGAAATACACAAAGAACAAACACAGTTTCTTTATACAACCGAGGCGGAATAGTGGCAAGGAAAGTTGGTTTCAGATAGGTACATTGACTGGTAACATGCTGCAAAAACAAGGGTGAAAACAGGGCAAGAAACAGCAGGGAACCCTAGCAGCACAAGGCAAGACTAGTTCAGCGCAGGTGGTACACTGTCAGTTTGACATTCAGTGTAGGTAGCCCCTTCGGGAACTACACTGAAATGCAGACAGCCTTCACACAGCCTGCACTGAAGAACGAAACTTTCGTTTCTCTTGGTTTCCGGGTCACAGATTTCTCAAAAATTCACAGTTTTTGGCCAAATCAGAAGCTATCAGTCAAGTACACACTAAGGGATGAAAAGGAGGATGAAAATCTATCACTAAGAGCTATTTAGAGTCCTTGTGGATCAGCTATTCAAATCATAAACTTTCCCAGAAACTGAGCTAGAGTAGCTGCCCTCTACTTTGCATTTGAAAGACCCAAATGCAGTTCGATTCGGTACTCCCTGTGTTTATGAAATGAATAGCAAAAACACAAACAACCAACAAGATACGATCCCTAGTGGAGTCGCCAATTTGTTGTTGGGAAAAGTATCCAATACGGAATGACCCTATCCCACTCTAAGGGTGATAGTACCCCAGCAACAACCGAATGTAAAGCTATTCGAGATTACTTCTTTATGAGATGTAAGAGAGGGGAGAAAGAGATCCACTAACCATTGTCTTCCGCTAATGATTGATCCAATCTTCTCTCTTTGCTGCTTGCTCCCAGCTCCTTGCTCTTTCACTGGCCCAGCTACACAAATATCCTGCAAAAGGGCAAGAGAGGGAAACTACAAGAAGCATACATTCATAATTGATTCAAGGATTAGAATAAATCAAGTACACAAGTATAACAATTCACCATTGAGACACATGCATATAGAAGAACCTCAAATGCTTTATTAATGGAAGAAGTAAAGTTCTGAGAGTGTTACAACCATAAGAGGCCCAATCCAGCAACACCTCCCAGCAGAAAGAAATCTCCTCTTCACCTCCTTCAAGCTAATCACACAATAGTTCTATACTCAAACCAACAGCACTTCCTTACATTCACAAGATTCCAGCCTCCCTAGACCTCATGAGAGAGCTCTATATATAGGAGTTTTGGAGAAAGGATGAGTCAGCTTGAGGTTGGCATGAAGCTGACTAGTGTCCTCTCCCACTTCAGTTATTCTTCAGTTCTTGAGTCCACTTGGAGGTTCTTGCTTCCACTTGGAGATCTAGATCCTCTTACTCATCACAAGGCGAATTCCCTGATCCAAGTGTCATTTTGGAAGCTTCCTGGGCATTGACACATTGAGGAATGACTGTGCCACTTGGCCAAACTCGCCCAGCGCAGGTAGCCTTCATTAAAGTTGACATTCAGCGCAGGTACACAGTGGAGCAGTTGAAATTCAGTGCGGATGCTCAGTGGAGCAGTTGACATGATCCAGAATTAGCTTGTTTTTGAGTGTTTTCAGGTGGAGAACTGATATTTAGTGCTGTGGTTTGCTGACCTTGTTCCTCTAGGGGTAGGAACAACATGTTTAGGGACTTTGGATCCCTTAGATTATTGACATTTCATGCTTCATGATGTAAGGCACAAAAATGTCTATAACACACCTCTTTCCAACTTGTCTCATAACATGTGCATCACAATCTTGAGTGCAACTGGACTAGCATCATACTAATGCAGAGTGTCTACGCTGATCTCCAAGTGTGTGTTGGTGGCTATGCGCATCAACTTATCAAAGTACATGTCCAACTCCAAACAGACTTGGTTCTTGTCTTCGCCTCGGTGAGTGTGCCAATGGGTGGGATCACATGCATGTGCACAATGACATCCATGCTACTAAACACCCATGCATGAGATCGTCAGCACCACTCACCCTGTCTGCTCTGTGCCAGCTACTAGGGATGGGTCTATAACCTGTATGGCACAGCTTCATCAGTCTATGTATGTTGCACCTCCTATTGGATCTGTTCCTCCTGCGCTTCCTACTCTCCTCTGTGTAGCTCTTGTTCTTCCCTGAGTTATCACTTCAACTCCTGCAACTCCTTCTCTATTTCCTTCATCCTTTGTTTGTCTCTTTGCCTTTGTGCAATCCTCTTATCATGTTTTCACCTCCTAGCCTCGATCTCAAAAGTTTATTTCATCACAAGTGGATCTGCTTTGAACTTGCAATCTTTTCTCTGCCTTTACATTGTCAACAACCTTCCTCTTTCTTTTGTCGCTCCCAGGTCTACTACCCTCTTCTGCTACTGGTGGTGCTTCTCTCTATGATATTGTGGCCATTTCATCCTGATATCCTTTTCTATGAGCAGCTTGGTGTCTTCATAGATAGGTAAGCTCATAGACACTCACTCAACTACATCTCTAGTTGCGCTCTCAATGGTGTCCTTTTGACCCCGCTCCCTGGGTGGCCATTGTACATGTGCTGCTGAGAGGAAGATGAACACCTGTGATACTTGGAGACATAGCAATAGTCATGGCAAGTAATCCGTTAGTTGAAAACCAAAACAAACTTGAGGACTGACTTGCAACATACCTGTATCACTGATTGTGAAGATTCTGCAATTTCCACCAGGAGGCTGGGACACTGACTGCCAACACTACGCAATGCATAGTCCAACCTAGCCTGCTAAGGATTGCAACTGTGCAATGCGAAATTTCAGTTAGTAGTGACATGCAAACCAACAAACTACATTACGCAATTTCTAGGGCCAACAAGGCACTGCCTCCCAGAATTGGGAAATGCAAGTTTGGAGGCCAGTGTTAGGCCAGATTTGTGAAATTTTTGGAGGGAAGGTAGAGCCTTCACTTCCAAAAATACACATTTTCTAGCCAGGCGAGGTAGGGTCTAGGCCAAGGTAGTCCAGACCCATCGATGGGCAACTGAAAACTTGAGAAGTCTGAATGCATGGCGAAACTGAGTGTAAACAAGAGTGTATGATCATGCATGAAAACAGTGAGTGCAGAATTTAGAAAATGGGAAAACAAGCATGCGCGTGAAGCGAGTCGCCGCAACGGTGACTGTCAGTGTAGAAACATTTTCATTCATGCGATAATAGTGACATGTAGTGAAAAAATGAAACAGTGCTTCTACAAGCTAACATGCATCAAAATGACAGCAAGCGTTCATTGAAATCAAGTAGACAACACTTATACAAAGTGAAATACAAAAGCGACAGAAACATAGCACACGATATGAAAAGCAGACTTACCCTGAAAAGTTGATCTGAATGTGCCGAAGACTCCTAGATGTGATGTGGGATGTCAGAGCTACAAGATCGATGTGAGGAATGAGCTCTGCAGCGTCCGACAAATGAGTTTTTATAAGATTGAAGTTATGACACACATGCCACAAATCTAGGAAAAAGAAACACTTGGAGGGAAGTTTCTAAAACAATCTTTGCATGTAACCTCTAGCTGCTAAAAATAGATCCCAAAAATTTAGGGATGCCTTTTGCATGATGTTTTTTTCTATTTTGGGAAAAGGCACGCCATGCATGCAAATCAGGATTGCTCAATCCCAAAGGGAACCATTCAACCTGAAGGCACATGCAGCATTTTGCAAGTCTGGAAAAGGGATTTGTGCAGTTTTTGGGCTGAGAAAGGATGATTGTCCCTTAGGCATTGTGCAATTTCTAGGGTCAGCAGGTCACTACCTCCTAGAATTGCACAATTTCTGAGCTAAAGCCTAGTGTTGGGCTTGATTGCGCAATTTCCTAAGGGAGGGTTGCCCAGCTGTATTGCACAATTCTGGAGCTCAATAGGCATCCCAGCAAGGATTGCGCTTCTGGAGGGAAGGTTAGTTCTCCTCCAGAATTGCGCAATTTTCTAAGTGAACATCTCAGCCAAAAAATTGCATAATTCCATAATGGAAACCTGTGATGGGAGACAAACAAGTTGACATGCACAGGCTGGAAAGCCAATGAAACTCAGCTGAAGCCTATGTACTTGACAATGTAAGACATTCTGCTAAGGATGTTTGGTAGGGAGGCTCCAAAACAAAGCTAAGGCAAAATTTTGGAGGGACAACACAACCCTAACAATCACCCCATTAAACTTGACTCAGGGGGATTAACTCGATCCTAATTGTTCATCAACCATCACACCTAATATTTCACATTCCCCCTCTCAAGCTAGAATAACAGTGCACCTACCACCATGGTACCTCTCCAAGTGGTCAATTCCACAACTTGATGACTCCATGTGCCACTGCACTACATGTATGCATGATCAAAGTCTTACAAAATTGTGTGCTCTTGCACAACATGTATGCATGAACAACATGTCCTACAACTTCCTTGAGAAATACACATGTCTAGGACTAAAACACTTAGGGTGTTCACACATCACATGTTGACTTTTTCACTAAACATCAGCACCATTGACTCCATCTTCATTATTTCTCTTACCCATGTTGCCTCTCTCCCTCATTGTATCTTGCTCGATTCATACCTTGACTTGGATTTTAAATACCATTTATATTTATCAGCTCCATGTATTCAATCCAACTCTTCTTTATCTCCTTGCATCACATTCAACCTTTCTTTATTTTTAACCACACATTTATAACCATGATAATTTTATTGCCTCTACAAATCACACGCCTTAGCCTAGTGGTGTCGAGGTTATTCATTCTGATTGACATTCCAACTCCAGATTTTGCTTCATAGGTTTGGGAGGCCCACTACACTTGGAACATCCTTGTAGTATGTCGTGCTTCCAATTAAAAAGAAATATTATTGGGAGAACTCTTAATTTTCCTTTAGCCACAGTCACCACCCCCTTGCTCACTGTTGATGCAACCATTTCATTGATCTAGATTTATCCACCTCTCATCGTAGTCAGTCTTGTTCACTTACCTAGATGCTCTCAACCTTCTTAGTTGTAGTCTTTACTCTAATGCATCCTTCCTAATTTCTCTACACAATATCCCTCATCGTGGGTCTCCTTCTAGACTTCATGACCTCAATATTTCTATTGATCAACTCAATAATCCCACTAGTTGATCACTTCGACCGGTTATCATTCCTCCTCCCTAAGCGACCCCTCTATGAGCAAACAATTCTCAATAAAAAATACACAGTCTAGGTGCACCTTTTGTTTGGTTACAAGCTCAACCCTAAGGTGCTTGGCCTCAATTTTTTGTGTCGAAGTGACCCTGGCGATGGTCAAGAACCTTGCTTCTCCAATCAACAGTCACAACCAATGGGAGAAGATCAATGGAGGAGGTGCCTACTAATGTGGGCCCTCTAGTCTATGGTTGAAATCATAGAATATAGATCGATGGCTTATGGGGGGGCCTCCCCCTATGATTTCAATGGAGAGCACAGGCATGGGGGCTTCACTCAATGAAACTATGACATATCATGTGCATTCATGGCATACTAAACAATACCCTTAATTTGACTACATATTGGAAAATACCTCTAAAAAAAAAATTATTTAACCCCCTACCAATATGAACTCTATACACCTTCCCAATTTAAAAAACCCCTACTTTCACTAAATATTGAAAGTATCCATTTTTTCATTAACATTTTTTATACCCCTTTATATTTTTTCATTAACTTTGAGCTCCATTTTTTATGTCTACCAATATAAAAACCCTTTACCCTTATTATATTCTCAATATATTATGCCATTTTTTCCTCAATATATATCCCCCAATATGAACCCATGTGGTATGGTATTGCTCCCCTAGTGAATCCCCCATGAGAACAAGGGGGTCCGCACTCACAATTCCACAACGAGGTTCCTCTTAATAACTCAATAGTGGGGAATCAAGAGAAGAAATTGATTCTCTGAGGAGGGAGTAACCTCATGACGTAAGCGAAGAGGGAGGGTCCACACCCGCAGTTCTACCCTATTCCAAAACTATGATGCTTGGAGGAAAATTTAACATGAACTAATGAAGATTTGAGTTTGATCTCCCACCTACGTTGTAGCCTCTGTCTAACTTTCTACTTGATTACTAACGTTGCTTGCCCGTAGTAAAGGTTTTTGATGCTACATAATACCAACTTTTCTACTCGAATATAATTTCCCAAACATATGACTCTGGGGTGCCAAATGGTTCCACTATACTTGTGGGGTTTCATTACCCTCATGCTTTACTCTTTGGTCAAGATTATTAACTTAATATCACCAGAATTCACCCTCTCTCACTTGTTATGAAAAATTTTGGGCTTGAGCATGAAACCAAAACCCCTGACACACAAATCAATTAGGTTTAATGTGGAAACCATTTCCCATTTTCACAGGGCATCAACTCATATTCTGATAGAGGAATTAAAAACATAGAATGTAGTTGGAAACCCCAGTTTAGTTTATATTTCATAATGATATATTTACAAAGAATTTACATAACCTCTAACAGGATTTCATGCCCTTTCTTGGGCTAATTCTCTCTTAAGTCTGTTCTCAATATATTTTCTCTAATCTCCCCCAACACTCTTTCTCGATCTAATTTCCCAAGAGGCTTCTCTACCTGATTGGATCCTAACTATACATACCCATTGTTATGCAACTAGATCATAAAATAGATGAAGGGAGAGATCAACGACTTCAAAATAAGCCTCTTCGAGGGGGAAACCTCCTTTACATTACACAAATGAAAAATTCTTAGATGATTCAAATGACAAAACCTCATTTCTATATATAGGAGTCTAAGGGGTCGCAATATAATCAGTGCCGACATAACAATAATAATATAAGGGCACAACAATAACAATAGTGGGCTTCTATGGGGCACAATAATAACAATATGGGGACAACGGGGGCACAACAATAGCAATAAGGGGCTACAATGACAATAGTAATAGGGGAATCGCTAGCATTATAGGGACCTAATATGCCCCTCTCCTTTAAAAAAGTGTTGTCCTCAACGCTTGAGTAGTTTCGGATGCTTGTGTATAAAATTCTCGTCCTCCCATGTGGAATCTTCAACGGGTTAGTTCTTCCACTTGATGAGATACTTTGAAATTGATCGATTAGTAGTTGTCGAGTTATTGTTTCTGTGACTACTTCAGGTTCCAATATGATTTTTCCTTCCTCATCAAGTTCTGGCAATATTGTTTGAACTGGGAGCTTGTCACCTATAACCTTCTTTAAGCATGAAACATGGAAAACTGGGTGCACTCAGGAAGATGCAGGAAGCTCCAATTTGTATGCCATAGTACCAATCTTTTGCAACGCCTTGTATGGACCATAATACTTTGGTGATAATTTATTGTCCTTCTTATCTTGCTTGAGGGACATTTGTTTATATGGTTGTAGTCATAGAAATACCCAGTCCTCTACATCAAAGCTTCTTTCGTTGTGATATTGTCTGCCTGATGTTTCATTCTATTATGTTCCAAAGTGTGGTTATTCTTTAAGAGTTGGAGAACCTATTGTTGATGCTCGATGTGATCTTCCACTATTTGAACCTTATAATTTTCTCTTAAATATGTTGTGATGGATGTGGATGATATCCATAAAGTGCCATAAATGGGGTCACTTTTGTTGCAGTATGGAAGGAAGTGCTATACCACCATTCAGCCAGAGGCAACCACTTGACCCATTGTGTTTGTTTATCATATACAAAGCAACAAATATATCCTTCCAAACATTTTTTCACTATCTCAGTTTTCCCATCAGATTGAGGATGATAAGATGAGTTATGAGCTAACTGAGTACCCAGAAAAGAAAAAATTTCGATCCAAAAATGGGATCTTTGTCGCTTACAATAATCTTTGAGTTTCCATGTAGCTTTTGAATTGTTCACATAAATTCAGTAGCAACTATATTGGCTTTAAATGGATGAGATAATGCACAAAAGTGTGCATACTAGGTAAGTCTATCAACTACCATCATGATGACACTATTTCCTTCATAATTGGGTAAACCTGTGATAAAATACATTGAAACCTCCTCCCAATGTTGACTTGGAATCATATACAAATCCAAAAGAATAGTTTTTTTGAGTTGGGAATCCTTACAGAGGTATAAGCAATCTTTGTACCATAATGAATCGTTTTTCTAGCTAAATGTATCAGATGTACTAGGATCTTGCTGCTACTTTTGAATGAGTGTCCACACTTCTTCGTCATTCTTCCATTCATCCCTTGCTTTGTTTATCCAATCTGATTGGATGATAGAGATGGCACAAAGCAATGCTTTCACATCCTCATCCTTTCTTGAGAGTGCATTTGCAATAACATTTTGCTTCCCTTTTTTGTATATGATTTCAAAGTAATAACCCAACATCTTTGTGACCCATTTTTTCTACTCTTCTAAGGATAATCTTTGTTCTAAAAAGTATTTAAGACTATCGTGATCCGTTTTTACATTGAAGTGTCTTCCCATTAGGTAAGGTCGCCATTTCTTAAGTGCATGTAGTATTGCCAACATTTCCTTCTCATAAATAGATTTGTGTAAATACTTTCCTTTGATTGGATGACTTTCAAAAGAAATGGATCTTCCTTCTTGCATTAAAACAACAAAAATTCCATTTCCTAAGTCATCACATTCCATAATAAAGGTTTTTGTGACGTCTGGCGTAGCTAAGACCGGTGCTTGGGACATTGCCTCTTTAAGATGTTTAAAGGGCTTCGTTGCTTCTAGAGTCCAAGAAAATGCATCTTTCTTCAGTAATGTTATTAGAGGTGATTTTATTTTCCCATAATTCTTAACAAACTTGCAATAATACCCTGCCAACCCAAGAAATCCTCATAGATAATTTATGGATGTTTGGATTTTCTAGGGTCTACCTTAACACCTTAATGAGATCTAATATGACCAAGATATTCCACCTCTTGTACTCCAAAGAAACATTTTGAGGTTTTTGCATATAATTGTTTCTCCTCCAATAGTTTAAGCACCCTGTCAACATGTTGAACATGATCCTTCCAAGACTTGTTGCAAAGTAGTATATCATCAAAAAATACTAACTCAAATTTTCTAAGGAAGGGTTTGAAAATGGAATTCATCAAACCTTGAAATGTAGAAAGTGCATTGGTAAGGCCAAAAGGCATGACCAAAAATTCATAATGACCCTCATGATTTCTAAGTGTTGTTTTTGGAATGTCTTCAGTTTTCATTCTAATTCGATGATATCCTGAATGAAGATACAACTTGGTGAAGTAAATTGCTCCATGTAATTCATCCAATAATTCATCAATGACGGGAATGGGAAATTTACCTTTAATATGAGCTTGTTGAGTTCCCTATAATCTGGACACATGCACCATGATCCATCCTTCTTGTGCACCAATACCACTAGGGCAGAGAAAGAACTTTGACTAGGTTGAATTATATCAGCCTCTAACATTTCTGCAACCATACGTTCAATTTCACTCTTTTGGGTATAGGGATATCTATAAGGCCTGATGTTTGGAGGAACACTTCCTAAAATCAAATGAATAGCATGATCATGATCACGAATAGGTGGGAGGCCTTTGGGAGTCTCAAACACCTTGGAATGATTTTCCAAGGATTTTTAGAGATCTGGAGAAATAGATGATTTCAATGTGGGAACTTCTAGTGAACATAATTGTACAATTACGTCTCGTTTTTATTTATTTAGAAGCTTTTTCATGATGTTAGAGCTAATTATCTTTCCCGGTTTCCCTCTAATACCCCTCAATTCAACTTCCTTTCCTTCCCAAAAAAATTCAAGAAACGTTCTTGATAATTAAAAGATATCGTACCCAAAGATTGTAGCCATTAGACTCCTAGTGCAACATCAGCACCACCCATTGGATTAGAAAGCATAGAACTAGTCAATACATATTCTCCCATGGATAGCTTGATATTATGGCACTTTCCAGAGAAATTTATGGTTCCTCCATTTGCACCCATCACTTGACACTCTAGTGCTGGATATAGGAAGCAATTCAATTCCTTGGCTATCTTACAATGAATAAAATTATGGGTACTACCCAAATCAATCAACACCATTACCTTTTTCTTCTTGATATGTCTTTCTATCTTGAGGGTTTGAGGAGTGGTAATTCCTACCAATGCATTACAAGATATGGTAGGATTCATTTCTTCTTTCTTTAGGGTTGATTCCAGGTGTATATCCTCTTCTTTTGACGTTTCTTGTTCCTTTTCTTCCCCCTCTTCACAATCTATGTAAAATAATTTCTTCTCAGCACACTTATGACCTTTAGTGTATTTGTTATCACAACTGTAACAAAGCCCTTTTTCTCCTTTTTCTTCCAATTGTTGTGGTGTCAACCTTGTAGGTTTTGGAAGGCTAGGGGCAGCAACACTTCCATCTTTATAGTTGTGAGTTGTAGGCTTCCTTGTTGCCATAATTTTACTTTCAATTTTTCTTGCCAACCTAAATGCCTTGTCTAATGAATTAGGTTCCCAAAGGAAAACCTCATGTTGGATGTTATCCTTTAAAGTCTCTATGAACACATCAACCCTATGCTCCTCTAGAATATCATTTACCCTTATATTCAAATTTTGGAAGTCCTCAATCTGCTCCACCATTGAACCCTTTTGTTTGAGATTTATCAATTGGCTAAAGAAGGTGTTGCTCTTTATATCCTCATAATGTGCTATAATTTCCTCCATAAAAATTGACCAAGTGATAATTTGTTTGCGAGATAAAATCCATTGATACCATACAAACTCATTTGGTTCCAAATATAAAGTTGCAATGCGTACCTTTTGTGTGTTTTTCACATTATGGAGATTGAAATATTGTTCCATCTGTAGTATCCATGTTACGGGATCCTTGCCATCAAATTTCCTCATATCGATCTTTGGAATGTGGTGGGTCTTCATTCCAACATTAGAGTCTATGAAATCATGATTAACATTTCTTTTGTTCTCATCATGAGTTTCCTCTACTACCTTTTCGCCATTATGAAGCCTTTCTTGTAGCAACTTTGTCCATCCTTCCTTCACACCTTCCATGCCTTTCTTCAAATCTTCATTGTTTTCATTTTTCAAATCATGATTAACATTTCTTTTTTTCTCATCATGAGTTTCCTCTACTACCTTTTCACCATTGGGAAGCCTTTCTTTATCAACTTTGTCAAACCTTCCTTCTAACCTTCCATGTCTTTCTTCAAATCTTCAATGTTGTCTTTCATACCATTGGTGTCATTCTTCAAACCATCCATCTTAGCTTCTGTTAATTTTTGTGAGACTGAAATTTGTTGCACTTGGTCTTGTAATTTTGATATATCATGTTGCATTTCTTCCTCTTCTTCATGTGTCATAGTAGATATTTCCGATTGTTTACTAGGTGTTGCCATTTTCTTTCTTCGGGACATCAACTATTGATAATTTTCTTCACTATGCCCTTTTAATCACTTCAAGCTAATTTTTCAAACAAAACTTATGCAAATTTTAAAAAGACTACACACCTTTTTTCACTTTGGAGGAGCTTGATATTGAATCTATTGTATCCCTGTAATTTCGGATTTCCAAGGTCTGAAATTTCATCCTATGGTAGCCCTCTCAGTCCTCTTTCCAATGCCACAAGTCTGATCAAGATTAGATTTTCCAAGAAAGTGTTATGCTCAATATCCCACAACGACCTGATTATAGATTGGTTCAGTAGAGAAAACTTGTGCAAAGTGCCACGTGTTACTATTTCGACCTTAGGCCCTGAAAATGATACCCAAAAAACTATAGTCCATCCTAATCCTATCATTTTTTACAAAGTTTGAATCGGATGCTCAGCAAGAAATTTATGACAATTTTCCTAAGGCCACTTGTTTGAGATGGAATTCGGGATCCTAAAAAATCCTGACCTCCTCGATTCATATCTTCGAAAATGTGTGAGAAACTAACTGAAATTTGAACACGATGTTCATCACGCTTTCATCTCAAATGGGTTTTTTTATAGCTTTTGAAGCTTCGTATAAAAAAAGTTATATCGAAAATTCCACGATGACCTGTTTGAAGCAACGAAACCCTAAAATTCAAAGCTATGATACCAAATGTTATGCAACCAACTCACACAATAGAAGAAAAGATAGATCAATGACTTCAAAATAAGCCTCTTCGAGGGTAGAATCTCCTTTACATTACACAAATGAACAATTATTGGATGATTCAAATGACAAAATCTCCTTTCTATATATAGGAATCTAAGGGGTCACAATATAATTAGAGTCGACATAACAATAATAATGTAAAGACACAACAATAATAATAGTGGGATTCTATGGGGTACAATAATAACAATATGGGGACAACAGTGGCACAAAATAACATAAGGGCCTACAATGACAATAGTAATGGGGGAATCACTAGTATTATAGGGACCTAACACCCATACATATACATTTTTCTATTGGTTAAGAAATATCCTAATAGAGTAGAGACAATTTGACATCTGTCTCAACAACCTAATTCCACATATTAACACTTGTTAACTTTACAATGGCCCACTTGGCCATAATACCAGCTTATAAAAAAAACGAACAACTTAACGGCCCTAGATACTTGTAGAATCAAGATACATGTGATTGCATAAAAAATGCACTAATTCTAATTTACACAAATTACAATTGGAGGGAAATTTCTTTCTCTTTGGATAATTTTCATGACCCCCCTGGGGTCTAAACAAAAATGAGTTTCTTATGGTTTATGCAACTACAATAGACTCCCCAAGTTGAAAATTTTCATGAACTCCTAGTCATGTGCTTCAAATTGTTGCAATCCTCCACGATCCCAAACTTTATGTGGAATATTTCCATTGGCTTGCTTGCTTGGCTATCCTGCTACTGTCCTTATCCTTCTAGGGTCCCATATCTTACTTTGTTGTTTCTTTACATTTTCTTTGCTAAGTCAATGCCTTACAATCAACCATGTGTTGTAACTGACTGCTTTTCCTTTCTTATTGTACCATTTTTTAGGTACCTTCTTCATCAACATCCCTAAATTCTCTAATTTGGTGACCAAATCCTTCTCTTGTTGGGCCAAAATACTAGAACTAATCATTTACAACAGTAACCTCAAAAACTCCATGGCTTCAATTGCCACTTATTTATCACCATAGCCTTGCTACATCCATTCTCCATCATTAGGTACCTTGTTAAATGAGTATAGAATGTCTCCCCATAACTGCTTCATGAAGGATGTACCTCCAACTTTTGCACAAGAAATGGGCTTATTACAATAATTATTCTATTCATTTATGGCCGGTTCCCTTCCATTTCTACCTTCAACAAAATATGTAATGACATTATTCACATGCTACTAGTTATTTTCTATAACAGGTCTTGCCCCTTACTATTAGGTTGAGAATGAAATAAAAATCCATTTTCATGAGAATGATTTGTCTCATGCTCCCTTTTTTCTCCTCCTGACATCACTTGTTGTCCCTATTTTGCACACTTAATGATACTCTTAATAATTTCTTCATCATGTAGTTTATCAAAACAAATTAATGCTTTAAGCACCTCAACCTCTTCCTGTTTCTTGGCTTCATTCCTCGTGCAAACTCCTTTGAGCCGTGGACTTTCTAAGCAATCTTTTAAAAATTTAAACAACATTGGATTGGAATGTTGCTTCTTCCTTTTTGTAAGGTTTTCCACCTCTTCTTCACTCTCTTTTGTAATATCTTTCAAGAGTCTTTTAGCATGGCTACTCTTTTATGTTCTCATGGATTCTTTGTCGACTGTTTGTAGGGCTTCCTTTGATTTCTCTTACGAAACAATCTTGCTTATTCTTGATTTAACTTTTAGGAAGCAACTCTTATGCCTTCTTCTCCATTTGAGACAATATCTAAGAATTAACTCTCCTCTAGTGAGAGAAATTCTTCCCTATTCTTTTTTTTTTTACTAGTCTTTCCATCCTCATGTTCTGCATACATATACAATTTATTAGTTTTTAAAACATGAGGCCATCCAACCTCTTTTGTTGTCTTCAACATCAATTCCCCTCACTCTATATAGTCCTTCTCCCTCTAATTTCCTTTATGAGGCAATGTTGTCTCATCCTCCAATATGACATATTTTGAATTATGTCTTCCTCTAATGCATTGGGAAAGCATTCCTTCATTCTCCTCTATTCTTATTAAGGTTCTAGATGACTGTCCTTCTTTTTCATCTTCATGATCGATAACCATACACAAAATATTAGTATTAAAATCATGAGGCCTTCTAATCCCAATTGGTGCCTTCGCAACCATATCTTATATCATCTCCTTGTGCTAGTCTAGACTCTTTATCCAGTCCATGAGGCTCTCAGACAGTATCTCCTCAACATATTTTGTGTCCCCCTCTCCAAGGAGTGTTCCTTAGTCTAGTTCACAGTAGTGAACTTCCTCCTCTCCATACTTAGTTGCTTTGAGTTCTCCATTTCTAAATAGGGTGCTCAACAGGTGTCTCAACTTCCTTGCATTTAGTTGCCTAAAAGGCCATTGGATCTTCTTCTTCAGATCCCATCCACATCTCTAGTCTTCCTTCTCCCACTCTTGTAGCAACATGCTTATTATACTAAGTCTCTCTTTTAACTTAGCCATATTTGTGTCAAACTCCTCTTCGCTTATATTTCTTCCTTTGATGCCATATGATTTAAAATATTTCTCCATTCTATTATGGCTTTCATATGAACCCTTATCATGATTGTAGGTGGTCATTTCTTTCTTCTTCTCTTTGAGATTCTCCATGCTCATTGTGAGCTACAAACAAGCCTCCACACAACACCTCACTAGGCTTCTCTCCTCTGGCTTGGCATTTTGGTATCACAGGTTCAGCTCATGTGGAACCTCTTGAGCTTCCTCTACTCCTCTATTTGTTGCACTCTATTCATTTCTCAAGAACCTCACTTGTTCTCTTCATTACTCTCGAGGATTTCCGCTATCCTCTACTCTCTTCCAACCTTAATTGGAATACTTCAAATGCAACCTCTGTGCTACAGGAGTTTCTTGGAACAATCTTAAGAACACTAATTTCTCTTTGTTAGAACTCTCCTCACTTTAGGCAATGCCACCATATCTATTGTTGTTGCTCTGCAACTATTAGCTTCTTAAAATCAAAATTTAAAGACCATATCACCTATTAGGTTTCTTCACCACTACTAATATTTCAAAATCTCAATTCTTCTAGCTCTACTTCTTGGCTGGTATTGCTCTAAAGCCTCTGATTTGCTTTGATTCTTAGTCTCTCGTTGACCCGAGAGGTTCATTCTACAACCTAGTATGAGGGGATGTGTAAGTTTATATGTTTATCTCTTCCCATTTAAAAATAAAAATAAAAAAGTATGTTCTAAATAGAAAAATAATGTCGACTATAATAAAAAAAAATGAATTAAAAAAAACGTATGATTAAGTGTTTAAATCTTATACTTTTCAAAAATAAACTATTTGATGATCTATATTAACTAATTTATGTATGTCAACTTTATATATATATATATATATATATATATATATATATATATATATATATATATATATATATATATATATATAATGGTTAAGTTAAAACATTTTAATGTTGTATATAAAACAAATATTCAATGTGGGTTATTAATAAAATATTATATAAAAAATATTCAATGTGGGTTATTAGTAAAATATTTTAATAAGAATTAATATTGACATATATTTAAAAATATTTAATAATAAAAAAACCATTTTAATTTGTTTGATAAAGTAATAAAATATTTTAATAAGAATTAATATTGACATATACTTAAAAATATATTAATAAAAAACAACCATTTTAATTTGCGTGATAAAATAATAAAATATTTTAATAAGAATTAATATTGATATATACTCAAAAATATACTAATAATAAAAAACCATTTTAATTTGTGTGATAAAGTGTGATGTAAATGTAAAATATTTTTAATATAAATTAAGTATATATTATATATCATTTTAAAAAAATCATGTATATATCATGAAAAACTAAGTTTTATGGTTAAAAAGTTTATATATATATATATAGCATTCAAAAATATAATTTAAACAATGCAAAATAACACATTGTATTTTTCACTCTAAAAAAGTTTGCACGTCAAAAAATTCGATCTCCCTTGGCTCGTATTAGATCCATACTTAAAATAGATCTATACTAGTTATCCTCACTGAAATCTTTTCCCACTAACTTTTTATTGTTTCCTCTACGACCATGCATTCTTCTCCTCTCATCACTGCCTCTTCTTCTTTCACTAATAATCTTTACCATTTCGTTAACAACTTCAACTTTCTTATAGCCACTTCCTTTTCCATTTATCCCTAAGAAACATATTCATGCTCTGATGCCACTTGACACAACCATCCAAGTTTCTCTCTATTCATCCACCTCTTAGTGCAACTAGTTTGATTTACTTAGCTGGTTGCTATTGGCCTTCCTCGCTCTAGTCTTCACTCTGATGTAGCCTTCCTAGTTTCTTTATATAATAGCCCTCGTTGTGGGCCTGCTTCCGGGCTCCATGACCTCAATACCGCCACTGATCAATTTAATAATCCCACTGGTCGAGCACTCCAACCAGTTACGGTTCCTCCTGATGCGACCCACATACAATTCTCGATAAAAAATGCACAGTCCAAGTGCACCTCGTGCTTGGTTGCAAGTTCAACACCAAGATGCTGGCCTCATTCATCTGCACCCAAGTGAACTCGACAATGGTTGGGAGCCTTCCTTCTCGAATCAATAGTCACAACCGACACAAAAAGATCAATTTGTCGATGTCCAGCCTTCCTTCCTCCCTCCCTCCTGATGTCGACCCCCTAGAAAAATGTCTTCCTTCCTCCCTCCCTCCTGATGTCGACCCCTTAGAAAAATGTATGTATTGGATAAATATGGATGTAAAAGTCATTTGTATGATTGAAAGCAAAAGAAGGTAGTGAGGAGAAAATTGTGGAGCAATTTGTGGTGGACTCGTAAAAATTAATTTTTGGAATTTTATAGACAATTACTCTGTATCTCTGAAGTCTAAATCTCAATAAATTTTTGTGTTTTCACTGCAGCTTCCATTTATTTTGAAATATAATCTATAATTTGTTGCCATATGATTTTAAACCTCTGTGAAAAGATTTACTGTAACCTTTTTTATTTTATTCTGTTTCAATGTGGGTTAAATTTCAATTTCAATTAATCCTCTGTGTAGTTGCGATATTCCACTCACACTAAAGCGAATGACATTGAAGGTTCGAACCCCACATCATGACTTCACGGATTAGCCCACGGAACAAATCATTCCAAATTTGAAAACATTCAAATTGAAGAAACAAAACTTCAGCGCGTCATGAAATTCTCAATTGATTTTGATTTACCACCTACCCTTACAAAACTTTCAACGTGGCTTCTCCTATCGGATTACGCTCTGCGTTTAAGATACGCTGCATTAACTAAGAGTGAATCCTGTATACTGCCACCTGAGCTATAATGTATTTATGCAAGAAATTATATAAATTGGTATCTTCATTGAGAAAAGTAGGCTAATTTTAATTTAATCTAAGTTTTTATAAATTAAATATGTTAGTATATTTTTTTAATTTCTTTCTGATTCAATGAATGATATTTCAAATATTATTTTTGCATTCACTTAATATTACACAAATCAATTAACAAATGAAATTTGTGAATATATGTTTATTTTTTCAAGTTTAAATTTATCAAATAACGTTATATACATATTTATGAAGTGAATGATTATGTTAAAACCATTTAATTTTAAACGATAAATAATGCTTATAAACTTATCTCATTCATATTTATTGATATGATTGTGTTAATGTATTGAAATTTAACTTTCATTTTTAAACAAAACTCTGTTTTTCACACATGTAGAACCATGAGTGTTTCAATCTATGAAACATGAGGTACAAATTATTATTTTTTATTTTCTGTTGTAAGCCCAAGGCTAAGATGAATAGATATTTAGTAAAAAAGGTATTGGCACTAATATATTGTAAATATTCTAATTATAACAAATCTAAGAAGCGTTAATTCATTATCAGAAACCCTATATATCTAAGAAGTGCTACATTCATGATTACAAATTCTATATATGTTAAATTGCCATAAGGAAATCTATGTTATCATTAATTAAATAATGTTACAAATAAATACATGAAGCGTTGTCTTAAGATAGGGAAACTATCTTGGGCACACAATCACTTGTTGAGAGAATATCTCAACCACACACCAATCTAGGAAACAACTCCTAACTAATAGGAACATACTCCTTTACATAGCAAGAATCACAACTGAGACAAGTAAGAATTACTTTTCCAACACACCCTCTCAATGACTACTTGTCTTGATATCAATCTGCAAAGTCTAGTTGTGGTCAAACATAACAAGAGAATATGTCGAAGTCCATATAAAAGAACAACCATCCACCGAAATGCATGGTTGCCCAACCACTGCAACTGCCAATTTAATATGATATCCTTCGCCTACATGGTTCTGTGAATCATTATAACTGCATACATGTACCTGTACCTGCAACCCCCCCCAAATCATCATCATGGGCTTTATCGGATTACATATAACCATGCTCTAGGTTTTATTGGATTACCCTCAACCATGCCAACAAGGGCTCTCAGCGACCAAGGCTCAACACAGCCACCACGGCTCAACTCTGCTACCAAAGCACTCAATTTAGCTATGAAGGTTCAACACAACCACGAAGGCTCAACTTTGCCACCAAGGCACTCAATTCAGCTATCAAGGCTCACCATAGACCCAACTTAACTAGGCCCAAGGTTTTCTCAACTCACCCTCAACCATGCCTACAGGAATCCCTGACCATTTTTTCTCACAAGTGGTTTCTGGCTTACCACAAACCGACACTGCAAAGTGGTTTCTAGCATACCACAAACCTACAAGTGGTTTATGGCTTACCACAAACCTGCACTTACATAGTGGTTTCTAGATGACCACAAACTTGCAATTACAAAGTGGTTTAAGATTACCACGAACTTTATGGGGGTACATACTTTACAAGACCACTAAAAAACACCCTAGACGTGCTTACTAAAAAATGTATGTGATATACTGTCGTCATGAGTCTATTCCACACACTCACACAAACTTTGAATTAATTGTCCATCATCACCTAATTTCCAGTGTCGCTATTGCACAAAATCAATACTTGTTGCACTTCAACCTTATTATCCACCATAGAGTATCTTTGGTCTCCTTTTTCTTTTTCTACTTTAATTGTTGTCTTGCATTCACCTACATGATTTATTAGAGTAGCTAATTCTAACAAACCACCCCATTAAGTTAGCTAATCTCAATGTAAAAATTCTAAAACTTATATAAATTTGTAATATATCACTATTAATTTGTTCCTCATTAAAGTTTTTAAAACTACAATTCTAACAAATTGCACTTTTACATTGAGTTGATGAGACTCAATGTGTATATCTTTCCAAACTCCAATTTTGTGAGGCTAACCCAAAGAGAAAGAAGAGGGCGATAAACCTTAGTTACGTGAGCAAGACACTGTACCCTTCTCGCTAGATGGTCATATCAGCGAAAATTCTGTAGCGCTCAATAGGCACAACCAAGCTCAAAAAAGACCTTGTGGAGTCCAAATTGTGGAAGTGTGCGATATCCATTGGGGAAGATATTCGCCGACACGGAATTTGGAAGGAATACAACGCAGAGACAATTGAGATCTTCTGGACCTATGGGATGGTCATTTTCACAAAGTTCTCGACCCCTTCATTGCCAACATACGTAACACAGGGCCTGTCATCGACCTGCGCAACGCCCTTGGTGAGCACATGTTTGATATACATGTAAGCCTCAGTTGTGTCATCGGGCATTAGCGACAGGCCATGGCGAACACCCTCCTCACCGCCAGAGACTGAGTCACCTTCAACCGCTTCAATGGCAACGACTACCGGGAATTCTAAAACAAGCTCAATATCCAACTGAGCCCCAACCGTTACACTGACCACCATAGAACCAGGCCGAAGAAGCTCGTTCTTGACGACAATCTCAACCGACTGCAATTCGTCAATTTCTTCAATCGGCCATTGGATGATATTTTCCTTTGTCATCCAGTTATTTATTTTGATAGCTCTCCCTCGAAAAAAAATCGACCTCCAGCAATTAAAAAACAAATCTATCTCCAAATCCAAGGAATCTTGGTCTTAAATTTCCATAAGGAAATCTATGTTATCATTAATCAAATAATGTTACAAATATATATATCAAGTGTTGTTTCAAGATAGGGAAATTATTTTGGAAACACAATTACTTGGTTGAGAGAATATCTCAACCACACATCAATCTAAGAAACAACTCCTAACTAATAGGAACAATCTCCTTTACATAGCAAGAATCACAACTGAGACAAGTAAGAATCACATATTCCAACAATATACCTAAGAAATGCTACATTCATGATTAGAAACCCTATATATTAAAAATTTCATATATATTATTTATTTCTCATCTATCTTTGTATGGATTAGTATTTTTATGTTTTACTTTCATTGCTCTGGTTTGATGTGTGAGTATTATGCACTCTAATTGTGTTGTTGAATGAGAAAGATTAAATTTGGGGCTTCAAGATTTGGACCTTCTATTTCACCAACACTCTAATGAAATCTCATCCCTATCCCTCCATCACACTGACATACAAAGTCCCTATTATAAGTCTTTTGATATGGATTATACAACTTCGACTCTCCTTGGAATATTGAAGCTATGAATCTAAAAGCCATTGGTAATGCTTTGGCACGTATACTAAACTAGCTCCACTAATAATTAACAATACTTCTATTGCCCAATACCTATACATATATATGCATTTATGTTGATTTATGGAGTTCATTGATGGAGATAATTTTTTGGATCAAGAAAACATTGTTTTTTGGTCTAGACTTAGGTTTTTTATCAAGGACATGTGTTGCCTGAAGGAAAAAATTTCACATATGGTCAGAAGAACAAATACGAAGTCTTCTTCGTGAAGATAGATCAAAATTGGATGGTGCCAGAAAAAAAGCCCCAAAGAAACCAATTCTTACTGCTATGACAAATGCTATTACATCATCAAAAAATGAAGCAAAGACATTGATTTGATAATGACTAAGTGATAAAATAATAAAGGCATTAACTTTATCTTATTAGGGGCCACTCTTATCCCAATAGGCTTAATTTAAAGACATTAAAATAAGACTTCTAATTCTTGTGACTATAAAATGTCTTAAAATAATTAATTTCTGTAAAAATTTAAGATTTCAAAGTTTTAAATAAAAATATTAGTAAACTAAAATTAGTTAAGAGGAGAAAAAATTATTATAAAAATATTAGTTAAATTGAAACTCATTTAAAAAAAATAAGAAAGTATGATTTTCAATTAAAAGCGTTTAAATTAATAAACTTTTAAACAAAAATTTCTGAATAACGAAACTTAATCATTTCCATATAATATGAGTGTAAATATAAGAAACTATGATCTTAAATTAAATGTGTTTAAATTAATAAACCTTTAAACAAAATTTTATGAATAAAGAAACTTAATCATTCAAATATAATATTAGTGTAAGTAACACATAAGTAGTAAAAGGCGAAAGAATAGTTCGCTTTGTGTTGACCACACGGCTATGTTGAGATAATTACTTGTTGTTGTTTTCTTCTGTAATGCACCCTATTTCGGACCGTCGGCACTTCCAGGTGACTTAAATATCACATTTAACATGGACGAAATCTGGGGCATCAGTAAGAAGCATCGACACTTCCAGGTGACTTAAATATCACATTTAACATGGACGAAATCTGGGGCATCAGTAAGAAGCAGGATCCTATTGCAGACAGGATCAAAAATGAATTTCTAAATAAAAATTTTATTGACATTCTCCCTCCCAAAATTCTGCCCACTTGGGACAATGGAAGGAGTGAAAAGGCTTACATTACTAAGAGAATCGACAGATTCATTATACATGTCAGCTTAGTAGAATCATTCGGCATGCCTTTTTCAACAGTTGAAAATATCTTTATATCTGATCATCGGCCGATCATGCTTCGATGGAGATCTATGGGAATCAGAAAAGGTTTCCCATTTAAATTCAATAGACAATGTCTGGAAGACCCTGATTTCAATAACACTGTATTAAAGGCGTGGAAAGAGATGTCTTCAACAGAATCTGCTCCTATTCATATGTCCTTCAATGATAAGATGAATGAAATCCGGAAGATTGTAAAAGAATGGCAGTTTCAGAAAAGACAAGCGGATAAAAAAGAGCTCCGGGATATCCAAAAGGAACTTGACTTTGTTGTGGAATCTATGGCTTATGATTCACTGTCTTATGAAATGAAACATCGTATTAAGAATCTTTAAAAAAAGAAATTGCAAATCTTGAAACAAGAAGAAAACTTCTGGCGGTTGAAAAGTAGGGCAATATGGATGAAAGAAGGCGACCGAAACTCAAAATTTTTCCATAGATTCGCCAACGCAAGAAGAGATAAAAATACAATATGGAAAATCTGTGATGGTAAGGGAGACTTTCTTTATTCCCAGCAGGATATTTCAAATGAGGCGGTGGCATATTTCAAAAATGAATATAGAAGAATGGATAATCGCAGTTTTCAGGATATATTATGGGGAATAGAAGTATTTCCGAGGATGTTTGATAATGAATTAAACGACCAGATTTATCAGCCAGTTACTGAGGAGGAATTACTAGCAATTATGAAATCATTCAAAAGGGACAAGAGTCCCGGTCCAAATGGCTGGTCAATTGAGTTTCTCATACATTTCTTTGATATCATCAAGGAAGACCTGTTGAAGATGGTGGAAGGTACCAGAACAATGGGCAGTATCAGCAAGCATCTCTACTCCACTAATATTGCTCTCATTCCCAAAAAGGGGGATGCCCATACTTTCCAGGACTTTCGGTCGATATCGTTGTGTAATATATCTTTCAAGATAGTCTCAAAGATCATTGCTGAGAGAATGAAGGGAGTATTATCAGAATTCTTTACAAAAGAACAACATGGGTTTCTAAAAGGGAGATATATTCATGATGCAGTTGTCGGCACTCAAGAGGCATTATATGCTATTCATTCAAAGAAAAGTGAAGCGGTTATTATCAAAGTCGACTTCAGGAAGGCGTACGACTGCCTAGATTGGGGCTACATCAGGTGTTTGCTTGCAAGAATTGGGTTGAGATCCAATATGATCAACTGGATCATGGCATGTGTTGAACCTGTGGATTATGCAATCATTATCAATGGCATACCATCCCCATTCTTCCGTGCGGAGAGGGGCCTGCGACAAGGATGCTCTCTCTCTCCGTTGTTATTTATCCTGGCGATGGATACTCTCAGCTTGCATATCAAAAACGCTGTGAATGAAAATTCGTGGCGCCCCCTCAAAATCTGCAGAAATATTTCTTTATCACATAATTTATTTGTTGATGATATCATATTATTCGCCATGTTTTGTAGGGTCACTTGGTTGCGTTTCTATGATATCATGGAAAATTTTCAAATGGCTACGGGTTTACGAGTTAACCTAGAGAAGTCTACTATCTATCATTTTGATTTAAATCAGGAAGATGTTCTATGGTTATCAGAGTTGTTTGGAATGAAAACACAGTCTATCAGCTGTGGCATAAAGTACCTGGGCTTCCATATTAAAGCTAATGGCTACTCGAAATCCGACTGGATTTGGATCTTGGACAGATTCTACAAGAGGATTACTACATGGGAGTTTAGATGCCTTTCCTTGGCGGGGAGAATAATATTAGTGCAAACAGTATTAAACCAACTTACTGTTTACTGGGCGCACATATTTCATCTTCCAACGAGTATCATTAATAGTATGAATAGATTATTAGCTAATTTTATATGGGGGGGTCAAGCTGAAAGGAGGAAATTTCATCTTATTAAACTCGCCAGTATTTCATCACCAAAGATTATGGGAGGCTGGGGCTTATCCAATTTACGCTCCTTTGGAAAAGCTTTACTGTGCAAGTCGTTATGGAGAGCTATACAGGGTGAGGGTCCATGGAGTCACATGATTCGGACGAAGTCTTTAGGAAGGAAAAACTTACAGTTCTGGTACAGGAAAGCTTCCATTGGTGCTTCATATGGGTCTCCAATATGGCTTAGTTTCCGCAGGATTGAATCATATTTCTTAAAGAATTTAATCTAGCATTTTCAAACTAGAAGTAAAATTCTTGTTGGCAAAGATCATTTCAAATGCGGTACTGAAGATTTAAATATTCATGTATCCTTACTAAATTTCTTTCACAGAAAAGGCATATTTTTCTGGGACAGTTTGATAGCTGAATGGCAAGGCCCCATCCCGCGGTGGAAAGATGCTGGAGAGTTGCAAATGTCTCAGGGGATGGCATAGCAATGGCTTCGCATTAAGACGGGTCTTCGAAACTGTGGCATTTTTCGAACAAGGGATTCGGACTTCCTAACATGGAACATTTTGAAAGAGATAAATGTTGTGACTGTTAAAGAGGTTTACCATCATATGATGATGCAGCAGTCTCCCGGTTCCCATGTTTTTCCTCAGATTTTCTGGAAGGATGGCTGCCCACTGAAAATGATCCTATTTGCTTGGTTTGCTTTTCACAATAGAAATTTAACATGGGAGATTTTAATGAAAAAAGGATGGCACGGCCCAAATATTTGTTCATTATGCAGATCAAACGGGGAAACTAATGCACATTTATCTTTGAAATGTAATAAAACAAAACAGATATGGCTGGCATTAGAAAAAGATTTTGGTTTCCTGCAATGCACACAGGACTCAATACAGGGATGGATACTATGGTGTAGCGGACAGAAAGTAACATGGCAAAGGATCTATATTCTTTCTCTGTGGAACATATGGAAATGGCGCAATCTCATCATCTTTAAAGACGCAAATCTATCATGTTCAAAAATCATTGATAGGATTTCAGTTTATTTGGAAGCCCTCCCGCAGATGACTACCAAGCATAAGAAAATTATACCCGATCTGTTATCAGTGGATCACTCAACTTATCCTGTCGCGTTTTTCAACGGTGCCGCTCAGCTGGGTATTTGCGGATGCGGGTTTATCATCATGATGAATGAATCTACACATTTCTCCACACATTGGAACAGAGGTTTCGACTCCAATAGTAAGGCAGAAATCATTGCTCTTGCTGGTCTCTTAAAATTTTGCCTATTCCTTGATATTCAACAGGTATCAATTTTTGGAGATTCGAAAGTATTGATTGATTCGGTAACAAGGAAAAATCATATTTTGGCGCCACACCTGACTGGCTGGAGGGATAGGATCAACTTTTACTGGGGCTGCATGGTTGGCAGTTCTATTGAGCACATCTGTAGGGACAAAAATTCAAAAGCTGATGCACTTTCTAAATTGGGACTCCAATCTACACCAGGCTTATGGTTTTTAGAGATCTTTTCAGAGGGAGAAACCTTCCAGATCCACGATTTTGCATTCCCGGATTTCTAGTCTGATGATCTTCATGCCTATCTGCCTCAATCTACATGTCTTTTTTTTATATGTATCTGCATATAGCCTCTCTATATTATGGGATCCATGATAGTTTATAGGGCTTATGTTGATTTTAGTTTCTGATATGCTGTTTTGATCATCTTTTGATAGATATCCCCACATGCAGATCCTATGAACATATGTTTATTTTGACCAATGGTCTTTTTAGGCCATCTCAGATGTATCTACTTTTTGGACTCTTATATCCCTCATATAATATAAAGCTTTTTTCGTTCTGAAAAAAAAAACACATAATAGTTTGTAATTATACATGTCATGTCCGATGCCCAAAAGAGAGCAAATGATTGTTGATTTCACCAATGATTGTTGATTTCACCGAAATAAATAATATCAGTGATTTACCTTATTAGATCTAATAAACATACCATTGATTTCCTGGAATATCCGTTGTTCAGCCTGCCTTGCTAAGTGCAAGTTTTTCTGTAAATGATATCAAATGTTTACATTACTAAAGTCAAGTATTTTTTTTGGGTTTACCTTCTCACTAAGTGCAAATTTTCCAACATCTTTTCTTATTTTTAATTTTTTCCCTTTCTTTTCAAAAGTGTAAACCTTGCTGAAAGTTCAAAGAAAAAATCAAGGTTGGGATAAAGGACTTCCCGTGATCTAAATTCATATCCAGATTCCACACTTGTGAACAAATTGTTACAGAGAGCCATATTTGCCAGCTTGAATTTCGATTATTGTTGAGCGGTTAAATATGTTTAAGCTCGTTAAATAAGAAAAATATGATCTGCACCACCGATTTTTAGGCAACAGGAAGGGGCTTTTTTTAGGAAGAAAATTGCAGAGGTTTTATTACAGAGCAACCACATGAACGAAAGGAAGATTAAACTCTCCCTGTGTCTTCCAGGTGTTTAACATAATCGATTGACTTAGCTTTATTTACAAGGAATTCCTTAATGGCTTTCTCTTCCAGTTCAAGGTGTTCCATCTTACATGGGAGCGAAGGACTAGCAGTGGTGACAATTGAATCTTTCATATACTTTTTCTCCACCTCATTTGCAGAGCAAAATATTGTTTCAGAACAGTACTCTGCAGCCTTTTCTGAAACAGAGGGCTTATATTTCAATAGCTTTGAGTACTCATTTAGAATATGGAACATGTAATCGTATACATTCGACGTTTTCAATTCGTTTTGAATAAATTTTATCGCTGCCTTTGCAATCTCCATTACCTGCAGAAAAACCAAGTTCAATTTGTTGTTTTATCTATAGAGAAAACTGTTTAGCAAGACTGCTCTGAAATACTTACCTCGTTTGGGTGCTTGTTTCCCCAGTCCACGGCAAACTGTATAGAGTCACATTTTTTATCGACTCTTATAGGCCAGTAATGATGTTGGGCAACAAGCCCTCTGCTATAAAAGTCATAGTATTGTGGTGTTATCAAAAGAGTTGGCGAGTCACACGCCATAATATTCTTCAGGCTTACTGACCATGCGTTCCCTTCGATGTATATCTTGTACCTGACACACAGATCAAATTTTATATGATACTGATAGGAATATCAGAGCAATCTTACAAATACAGGGGAAAAACATGTAAACGAAGGGAAAGGCCTTCTAAAGTAAAAATTATGAGAATTTTATTATTGCAACTTGAGCAGACAACATATGTTATATGTTGGGCTGGAATAAAAATTATTTGGCAGAGCTGCCAGCTAGGCTTGATAGAAGGAGGGTAGTGCTCATCATATCATGGATGAATGTTAAGAAGTGGCATAGTCTGTACCAAAGTCGTGTTGTTCAAGGTGGATTATGATAGTACAAGTTGCCCAACATTGTTCCAGGTTACAGTGGCTGTCTTAACCTTCCATTGACCCTATGGAGTTTATACCTTGCTTAATGAGATTTTTCCTCTTTTTACAAATAGAGCTTGGTCAATGAGATTTATCCTCTTCTTTTATAAAGAAGGATCATGAAAAACAGAATTAACCTGTAAGCTGTTTTATTTTTATTTTCTTTTCAAAAGTTTCCAGCAGGATTTAGCAAGTTTATCGCTCAATATGACAAGCAACGCTGAAGTCCAAATTCCAAATCTAATTAATTTCATTCAAATGAATACTGGTGAAGCTGCAGAAGAACGGTAGGCACAAATACCTGTGGTGGCACTGCTCTGAGAGTTTGGAGTGTAAAAACCCTTGTTTGGTCTCATCATCCCAGTCCTGTATACAGTAATAACAAACATTAAAAACTGAATTCCGTATAAATCTAATCGGAATTCTTGTGCATCTACATACACTACCTGTCTGTAAACACGACCCCCCCAGTGGGGCCTGTTTCCGCAATTCATAAGATCCTGTCTCCCTTGGCCCATGAAGGGATTTCCTTTCCAGTAGGCTGTGGGATCTCTGTCTGCCCACTTGACCTTTTGGCTGCCATTCTGTATCTCCTTAGCTAATATTTCCCATGCTGGTGTCTCTATCTCTGGCCTGCAGGATTATAAATCTTAACTTGATTTTATATATTTTATTTAGCTATAATATATTTATGATAGTTTAGAGATGATAAAGACGTAGATAATATGCACTTTGCAGTGCGATTCAATGGATATATATAATGGTATATACATCCTTAGATAGATGTATAATTGTTGCATATTCAATGATATATATTTGAAGGTATATGTAATTCATGGTAACATTGCAAAATACATATTGCCAACTATAAATATAATCTAAACCAATTTTACATTAAACAGTCATTAATCACTGACAATAGGGTTATAATTTAGTTATTAGGATGAAAAGCTATTATTTGAGTTGAAATGTCACCATACAATAAGCTTAGGATCAAATCTGTCCAAAGTTTCGATCTTCTCAAATCTGATCAAAACTTCAATCACCTTTGTATCTAAGTTTGAACCAGAGCAGAGCTGAGATGGGGATGAATAGAAATGGAAAAAGCTACAGCAAAAAAGCCCAACCTCATATAGAACCAAGTTTGAGTCTCCTCTATATCTCCATCTTGAAAGTTGAGCTAGAATACACTTAGTAAGAATAAGAGCTTAAAACCACAACATACACAGTTGAGCTAGAATACACTTAGTAAGAATAAGAGCTTAAAACCACAACATACACAGTTGAGCTAGAATACACTTAGTAAGAATAAGAGCTTAAAACCAAAACATACACATTTATTAAATATTAACTATTGGATTGAACAATCAAGGCCATAGGAAAAAACTCCAGTGCTGTGCGTTGATTTTAAGTTACAATGTTACTTATATTGTTCTTTCTGCTTACCTTTAAGCAGACCCTCAGTAATTTGGGCGATGCTAATGCGATGAGCCAAATCTTAAGGATCTAGACGTGCAGCTGACAACAAACGATTGAGTTCAATACTATCCAAGAAATCCTCTCCGAGCAGTCAGGGACTGCCCTAATACGCATTGGTATATTTTCCCATCTCCTATGTTTATTAGGAGTAAGAAATGGATTCAAAACACTTGGCATTATCCATGGGAGCAAGTCCTTCACAGTTCACTTGCCCGCAACCTTTATTTCCATGCTATCATGATCAAAATTGAAACAAAACACATTGAACAGTTAACAGAAGTGAACACTGAAAACCAAAGGCCACATTCCAATGCTTTGCATTTGGTAACTCTACAGTAATTTATAATGTTCATTCATATCCTTCGTATCTGCTGGAACATTTCTTTCGAGCTATCTAGGTCCTGTCGTCCCCAAAAACAATTTGCAGAGGGCTAACGCTGAGCACCTCGCATTGCTGCGGCGGAATCATTGTATATACACTATCAGGTTGCTTGTCTTCTCAAAATAGAGTGCAGACCGCCACAGCAAGGTACTGTACACAGTGAACTGATGTTTCTAATAAGTATTATAGATTGAATATTAGCATGTGCATCATGCCACACTATTAAATTCTGCTCCACAGTGTGCATGGTGCTTAGATGTGGTAGGCAATAAGGGTGACTTGTTAGCTATTTTCAAGTAGATTTTTGTGTTATTTTAGGTTAATTTTTGTATAATATTGGGGAAATTGTAATTTTATTGCGGTTGAGTTTACATGCTTTTAATGTTTGTGGTGATGCAAAATTTATTTCTATATTTGAAAATCCATATTCAGATCATACTATCTCATAATAAAAAAATGCGTATCACTAAATTTCGGTAAACAATTAAAAAAATTAACCTTTAATAGTGAGCTTACAATAAGAATTTGGTAATGCTCATATTAGATATACACTATGGCTACAGCGCATTATCAAATTTAATTAAACTAAATCTTAGTCTAATTGTTCTAAGTTTGGGCTAATCTCTGGCAAAGGCCAGGCTGAAAAAGTGGATTATGGATTATGCCAGCAGGAAAGTGGATAATCCAAAATGAACTCTTCGAACCTTTAGCGATCAGACTCAACTTGACGATGACTCGTCTTGGAAACCAAGTCAGAGCAGGTTACATTGGGATGATAAGGGATTCTAGACGTAAGCCTCTTTTATGCCCAAACAGGAGAACTAATGGGAAACCACAAATAGCAGCTACCTGTTATGGGATCCACCCTCCTAGCCTTAATATTAAAGGAGACTCCCAGATTATAGTTAAGATCCTGTCACAATATTTTCAGAATCTGAAACACAGCTAGATGCAGATTAACTAGGGCATTGATTCGCCGGTATATAAATTCTTTTGCAAGTATGAGTTACGACACATTCAGCGCGGTAAGAATCTCTTAACAGACGAATTTGGTCACTTTATCGTATATTTATTTGTTGGGAATTACAACGCACAGGTGTTAGTCAATTATCGCATGGTTAAAGATAAGGATTTACTAGAGGCGGTTAATCCATGTGGTGAAATAGACATGTCCAATGTCCAACAATCTCTTCCAATGCCAGTCGGGTGTGTATAGAATTCGTGACCTACCCTCTGCTACCACTTGTCGAAATCACAATTGTTGTTAGACCAAAACCCGCAGGTGTTAAAACGGTCTGTATAGAACTCTTGACCTACCCCTCGGATACCACTGGTTGGAATCACGATTGTTGTTAGACCAAAAACTACAGGTTCTGATACTACTGGTTGGAATCATGATTGTTGTTAAACCAAAAACCACAAGTGTTAGAGCCACACTTATTAAAACCACAAGTGTTAGTCAACGATAAAGATCCACAAGAAACGATTAATCCATGTCACCCAACACAGGGGAAACATTGAAACACCACCGTGTAGAGAGCTCATCTTCGCTGAATAGGCCCTGCTATTTGACAATCCAACAGGCACTCCTTCCAATTCTCAAAGAGAAAGAAGGGCCTGAGTCAAACGAATTGAAGGAACAGGATATTAACTCTGAGAAAGAACTGAATAGAGCAAACATGTACAAGGATAAAATGGTATTAACCATGCTGCTGATGAAGGATAAAATCGGAATAACCATGCTGCTGATGAATGCAAACAGGAAAACTACAGGAAAATGAGTGCCAAACAAGCCCAACAATAAACCAAACATGCAGAGTAAACTTACCATGAGGAATTATAATGGCAAAAGCTCCCATTCTGAAAATCATCCTCCAAATTTCACAAGGATATATTTGTAAGTTATAGTAGAGCTTTAACGATTTAGTTACAGGTTCTAGTCGAGGGAATTTCTGCTCTTCAGCAGTTTTGGCATATGTTAAGACAACCTAAACCATTAATTTCTCGTCAGAAGTCATAATTTCTTTATGAATAAAACTTTTATGTTAAATAATTTTGACATAAACAATTAAGATACAGACATAACTTTACCTAAATAAAATTTAATAAAAGCTTAAAATTATCTGTCCAATAAAAATTACACGCTTCAGAAAAGTGTAGATTAATTACATTTCTGGATTTGTGCATATCATCCTTGCCCAGGGGCTATGCTAAGTGTAGATTAATTACATTAATATCAATGTACAGTGAATACAATGCAGAATTATAAGAAGAGGTTTTGTCTCCTTGGAGTTTTCACTACTGGAATCTAGGGTTTTAATTTCCTGTGCAGGTTATGTTTATTGCTGGTTGGATTGTGGTTTGGCAATTTTTTTAGTTTTACCTTTCAGTATTTTAAAGAGATTTTTAAAAGAGTATAAATTTAATTTGTTTAATTAGTAGAATTTAAATTTAAATGTTCATACATTTTCAGAGTGCTAAGTTTACTTATACATTGAAAAATGCAAAAAAAATTCATAATCTTTCATATGGCCAGAAAAAAGAACTTTCTATCTGATGCGGTGCGAAGAGCTGCAGGTATTATGTTACAATTAATGTGCATTGAATACAAAGCAGAATTGAAATGGTTGTTTTGCCCCGTTGGGGTTTTCTCTACTAGAATTTCGGGTGTCAGTCACCTGTGCATGCAGTACTTATTGTTGGATTACTTTGGCATTTATCTTCCTGCAAGTTCCTGTTACTTTCTAACAGATGTCAAGGGTGGGTTCAGAAATTTGGGCAACTTTCTGACGGTGTGTCACAAGGTGTATCAAAGTCGTGCCATTTCCAGCAAGTTTTTCTGAGTTCAAATCAATTAAAAATTGGATCGAAATTAGAGTTTCAACGTAGCTGGAGTTTCATTAATGGGGACATTAAGGTCATTGGAATGAATTCAAAACATTAAAATTTCAAAACTAAATAAATATAGATATGATAGAAACTTATTCATGTTTAGTTAAATTTTAGCGACGTTATTCAATGGGGTTATAATTTTGTTATTGAGAAGAATTTCTAATCAAAATTTGGTGAAAATTTGTTGAAGAGATTAGATTGTAAATACATTTAAATAATTTTTAATGATAGAAATAGATTCAACCCCATTTAAAATACCCAAAATCCTAAAACTTAGATGTTGCCCAATTTTCTTAAAACCATACTACCTACACGAATTTCAGCATATTGCTGAAAATGAGAAATGAAAAGTTTGAATGCACCTAACCAAACTCAACCTCCTCCTGACATTACCACCATTTTAACAAAAACAAAAGACCCTGCAAAGATTCCATGGTGGTTATTGTTTGTCGTATGGGCTGATCCAGCTCCGTAAGATGGCCATAAGGAGCCCAATGGGAAATATAACGAAGGGCAGTTACTGTTGCCGGGCAGTAGCAAGTTGTTCAAGCTATGTCTAATGTCACTTTCTTCTCTGGTAGTAATCGTTTGGTATAGTTTGTAAGGCAGAACCATAACCCTAGGTCCGACACTAGTAAGTTGAAGATGTCTCAGGAAGTTAAAGTTAATGTTTAGTAGAGACACATTGATAAATTTTTGGGAGAGGAAGAAATCTTAAGGGCTATCAGGCTACGTACTCTCAGCGACTCCTTAGGGCCAGAGTTTTGGTAACTGTTGAAGGTAACTAGGAACCTGACTATGTTTTCGGAACTGTGTATACTCTGTTTCTGCTTGAAAATAAAATTATGTTATCCTTCTTGAAAACTTGGACAGTGGAGTTGCACTTACCATCCCCAGAAAGACCAATCTGGAAAGACAATATCCAGAGTATCTTCGCTCCCGGAATAACGAAACAGCGGGGGAGGAGGCCCTGTTGAATCGTTGTAGTCTTTCCGATGGATAACGGGATTATCATCGCAATTGAACATCAAGTCCAAGTCGGGAAGCAATCCGGGATAGAATTTCAAAAACTGCGCAATCGCCCATTGCGTAAACAGATCTCTGCTCTGATAACACTTTCGATAGGTTTCGATATACATCCTGCCATTAACAACCATCAGCCTGAAAGACGCCTCTGGTTTTGCAGCTTCAACCATGTCTACAGTAATGCCAGTCTGAGCCCAAGGCTTCAAGTCCTGGCGAATCCACTTGAAATAGAAGGGGCACATAGCGGCTTCATCCTTATTACTTGAGTTGTTGAGGAGGCGAAGCCATGATGATGCCGAACACACTGTGCTGGGCGAACACTGTGGCGTTAACCTGATCTTCGATATGCTCTGCCGGATGGCTTTTCCCTGGTCTTCGATATTGTCTGCCACAAACGCTTGTTCTTTCCTTACATTATCTGTCTGCAAAGGAAAACAAACAAGATGGTGATTACATTATCTGTCTGCAAAGGAAAACAAACAAGATGGTGATTACATTCAAATTAACTCATGTAGATCAATCATGGCAACCTTACTAGTGATAGGAAAATGATGAGAGCGAAAAATATCGTACCCAAAGCTTGAGGAAGAGGGCAGGCCCGAGTAAACTCGCCAGAAACAGTACGCAGCCAAGACTAGTACTTATTCCGCCTTTCATCTTCTATTCAATCATTTCTACACTTATTCAACGGTGGGTTCTTCTTAGGATTTGGGAGTGAAGTGGGCAGAATGAGATGGGCTGAAACCCATAAACAAACGCCATGGCTTCATCAACGCCGTGCCTTCATTTTCGGGCGCCCCCTGATTAGTTCACTGTTATATGAAAATTGTTTTACCATCTGACATGCTCAGCACAGATAATTTTAGATACGAGAATGCATTAGAAACAACATTTAAGTTTTGCATCTAAACATTTTCTTGCCTCTGCAACCTCGTTTTCTCCCTCTGAGCGCGCTTAAAATTTCGAAGTTGAATATCTCGGTGATCCGAAAATTCATTACTCTAGTTTAGCAGGCGTGATTAAAGATTTCTCCAGGTTTTAAATCGATATCAGTAGTAATTTAAGATTTTCTCGATATATGTGGAACAATATGGAGTAAGATTCTTGGGATAAGTTTAATACTAATTTAGTAAAATTTAAAGTTTTTAAATCGATATCAGTAGTAATTTAAGATTTTATCGATATATGTGGAAAAAGTATGGAGTAAGGTTCTTGGGATAAGTTTAATGCTAATTTGGTAAAATTTAAGCATAAACAGAGTCACAGTCAACTCTCTTCCATGGTGAAACCGTCATTCAGGTAAAAGCAGAGTGAAGTGTCTTCTGAAACCTAGATGAACCATCCTCCAAAACTCTTCCTTTAAATCTTGATGTGATAGTTTGGCAGGTTTCAACTAATCGCTTGTTTAATCATTTTCTTTTAACATTAAAGTGATAAGTTGGGCCAGCAGTAATAATGATAGTATAATCTTATCCTAACATTGAAGTGACAAATTGGGCCCTTTGTAATCATGACAGTAATTTCCTTGGGACTTTAAAGTTACAAATCTGTTTTTTTGGGAATTTTAAAATGACTAGTTGAAAGTTATAACCATGCTATTTGTTTTATAGTCCGAAGTTCTCAGGGCAGCTCATTATCATGCATTTTTAATGTGAGGATTGGAAATTTTAAATAAAATGGTAAGAATGAAGTAATTTTATATTAACTTTTTAAAAAAATTAATTAAGAATTTTTTAGTTTTAAGTGAGAAATTTTTATATTTTAAGAATTTTTTAAAATTAAAATTCAGAACTTATTATTTTTTAAATTAAAATTCAAAATCTACTATTAATAATATATAAATTACAATTTTATATCTTTAAAGATATAATTTAGAAACTTTCAAGATCACATAAATTTAAAATATTAAAGTGTCAAAATATAATTTAATTTTTTTTAATTGTTACATTATACAATATAGTGAAGTATATGGAAAGTTTTTTCAATATAGTGAAGTATATGAAAAGTTTTTTAAAATATTTTATCAGTTGGTTATTATTTTTTTAAGGCTATTTATATTTACAAACAGTTTTATGGGATTAAATTTCATTTTTATTTAGATTTTATAAAAAGAAATTGATAAGACCCAGGCGGAATTTGAACCAATGACCTATTCCAAAGAGTGCCTTAACATGCATAATTATTTTTATAAAAATATATGAATTTTTTGTATATATTTTTTACTTAATATAAATTCTTTGTATTAAGCAAAGGTTTTTTGGTCAAAATCATATAGAGAAATTTTTGGTGGATACATTTCAAACCAACAAGTGTGCTTCATCATGTAATCTTGATGATGAACCAAAAATTTATCTTATGTAATTTCTTCAGAAAAACTTTACCTAATTCTTTATATATTAGATTTTCAAATAATTAATGTATATTATATTTTTTAATAGGTATAACTTTTATCTTTTTTAATTACTAGATTTCAATAAACATTAATATGATTTTAAATTTTGTTAAACAACAAGATGATGTTCATTTGGGAAAGTATTATGTTGAGTATTAGGTTAAATATAATAAGATTTTGATTCCATGGATTTATATAATAATATAAAAAAGAATGGAGAGAGAAAAGATCATTAACTTTACGTATGAAAACATGAAGCTACTTTCCAACAAAACAGAACATACCAGAAAACTTTAGTCCATGATTAGATATCTCCATTATGAATCCCTGATTTCACCTTCATCGCGTGGAATTTGTAGGCAAATCGAGAGCATTTTGTCGGCAATGGAGGGCACGCGGGGTTTGAACGTATCGGACACGGCGAGTAATCAGAATGACACGGAAAGTGCTACTGTGTACGTGACAAATCCGATTCAGCGGAAACTGTGATGTAGCGTTTAAAGTAAAAATATGTGAAGAGAAATGTAAGCAGTAGAAGCCATGGGAAGCAGTAGAATGTTGAGTAGAGGCGAGTGGTTTGGTGAAATGGTTTTGGAATATATTGGTGCGTGGGTGGTGGTGAAGAACTTGGGTCCAGCGCGTCCGCTTCATTCGCTTTCGTCTGCGCTGGACGAAGACACTTTCAACATTGAAAACTGTGAACAGATATTTTTTTGCACTTGTCGGTGGAAATTAATGTTAAGTATATGATGTAATTGTGGAAATTAATGTAAGTATATGATGTATTTTTTACTGAAAAGTAAGTATAGGATAGAATTTTCTAATTTTTATTATTTATTTTTATTTTTATATCAACTATTAATTTTGTTTTTTTTATTATTGATTTTGTTATTTAATTTTTATTTTTTTTCATTATTTAATTTATTTATTTATTTTTGTAAGTCAATGTTTTATTCATATAAGAAAAAAGGAGTATATTTTGTGGTTCAAAAAACAAGTGATTTTAGAGGGTTTGTTGACCAAAATTTACACTATATGACAAATTGCAAAAAGGAAATTAGGGACATTGTCCATAAACGATAAGGCCATAGGCACTAAAATACAAATAAAACATAAAAAACACCATAGAGGATACTAGTCGTCTCACTGAACTTGCCCTTCAAAGTATGTCAGCCAAGTGTCTAGCTTTTCTACTTTTGGCCTCGCCAAACCACCACCAGTCTCTCCCGGACTTCGCACTGAAAATAGTGCATTCGGTCTAACGTTACCATCTGCTCTGCATGCTCCTCACGCCGGACTCTCTCAGCTGTCTCCACTCTTTCCACCGAGCTATTGATAAGTGCTCGACAGTTCTCTAAGCAACAATGTTGGATACCCTGCCCTTCATTCGCTTGGGGTCGACTAGACCCACGATTCCCCTTACCACCCTGAGTTCCTCCATCCCGACGACTCGTCTTCTAAACCTGCATACCACCACCCTATTGGCACCTCGTTCACCTCCTCCACGACCTCCACGCGCTCCCACACTAGCTAGTTGTGCGCGTCCAGTGGTCTTTCCACCCCGACAGGGAGCCCCAGTGGCAATTGTCGAGTTCGCCACACCTGCAGGGGCAAGGGTGGCTAGGGAGGGGGCCATGTGGCGGAGCGGGTTTCATAATTCGCAGAGATGGCAAACCGCTGTGTTCAAAATCTAAACCCCCACCAGAGAAACCAAACACCACCGTCAAAGGAACCAAATGCCACCACCCACCACACTAGATAAACACAATACCACCACCCATTTATTTATTTATTTATTATTATTATTTATCATTTTAGTTTGACTATTTATTATTTTTATTTATTTTCAAAGTTTTAGAATTAATTATTTTGGTTATTTAAGTTTGACTTAAACATTATTTTTAGTTTGACTTAAACATTATTTTTAGTTTGACTTAAATATTATTTTTACTTTAGTGTTTTGATTATTTAAGTTTGACCTAAATATTTTTATTTAAGTTTGACCATTCATTATTTTTATTTATTTTTAAGTTTTTAGAATTAATTGATTTGATTATTTAAGTTTGACCCAATTTTTTTTATTATTATATTATATTGATTTTATTAATTGTTTAATTGTTTTGATTATTTAGGTTTGAGTTAAATATTATTTTTCATTTTATTTTTAGATATTCATTAAAATTTTCCTTTTATTAATTATTTTCCTTAATTCAATATTAATAATTATATTTTTTATATTAAAATATTATGTATTTAGTTAAATCTAATCGTTTTCTTTATATGAAAATGTTATTTATTAGTAATATTATTTATTTAGTCATATGTAAAAAAAATCTCTTCATCTATTTAACTTGATGCTAAGAATTTGTTTTTCATCTTGCCTTGGCTATGAACTACATTCGATGGTCATCTTGTCTTAACTATGAAACACATTGGATGGTTAGAAAGGTCGACAAACCATTGATGGTTTGATTTTTACCCAAAGTTTTCTTACTTTTCAAAAGTATATGATGTTATTTTACTCTCTTATTTAGTGACATTTGTAGTAAAACAATTTGTTCAAAGTTTCAATAAAGTTTTTCATTCTGCATAATTATAACTTGAGGAAAAAAAAGGAATTACACATCTTATTGTAAATTGGATCATTTTGGTAAATAAAATTTGCTTATATATAAATGAATGTTATAAATAATAATGAGAAACTTATTATGGAGAAACTTATAGAATTGGAATAATCTCATATCCCTAGGAAATTGTTGGGAGGGAGTCACATGGCACTAATATAAATTTTTAAATTTATTAAAAGCCAATGCAACCTAACAAACTCTGTAACTCACTACAATCCTTATCAACATTCAAACTAAGCAAATGATGAGCATATTTCCTTGAGAATCAATCTAGGAAGTCAATTAAAAAAAAAAAATCAACAGATCCTCATCCACATTAAGTTGAAATAAGAAGCCTTCAACAACAAGATAGTGCTCCACTAGGTAAAACAAACATGTTTATATTTTCAATATTGAAGTCTAATTTTTTATTTTATTTTATTTTCTTGAAATTGGGTATAGATTTGTGAGATTAATTACAATATTGAAGTCTAGTTTTTTATTTATTTTATTTTCTTGAAATTGGGTATAGATTTGTGAGATTAAGTACAACTAGCCTAGATTCATCTTAATTCGGGATCTACCAAGTGAGGACAGTGATATTTTTTCTTTTTTAAACCAGGGTGATCAGTAATTCATTTGCGTGAGGCCTTTTATTCCTCTAGCCCCATCACAATAGCCTCAACATGTCACCACACACATGAACCCAAGTGGATGGGATGGCAAACCACCATCTCATCCACTCTAACTAAGAACCATTTTTTTTACTCTAAAAAAAATTGCACCTCAAGAGATTTGATTCCTCTAGATACTTAGTAGATTTGGAGTTAAGATGGATCTTAGCTGGATTAATTATTAATTATAAAGATAATTATTAGTTTTATTTTATTTTTATGTAATTGAACCAAATCAAAATGTTTAATAGGAAAGGACATTACAACATCTCTTTCATAATAGGCCAGAGGGTCAATCACATTTTTGAGTTGTGTAATGTGCATAATCATAATGATCTTTGTGAGGTTTTTAAGGTTGTTGATTCCATTTATATATTCCAAAACACATTTAAACCTCTCAAAATTATATTATGTCTAAATCCTAACTCATAAAATTAAACATCGGCCTACATCCATCTTTAACTCCATATCTACCAAGTGCACACACAGATCAAATTTTGGCACTTGGTAGATCGCTTTGATCCATCTTAACTCCATATATACTAAGGGCAGACAAGGATCAAATCTTGGAGCTTGGTAGAAGGCCCTTGGTAGATCCAAAATTAAGATGGATCTAGATAAGTTTAATTTTACCCTTTCAATAAGATATCTTTCATATAAATATCATAGGTTCTTGAAAACTAAGAGCTCAAAAACCACTTACATATTCAAATTTATCTTAACTACTCAACAAAAATTAATAAAAATAATCTTCTGTTTTAATATTTTAATTTAAAATTATTTTTTTATTTTAATGTAATTATTTTTTATTATTACTTTAATTTACATAGCAATATAAAACATGACATGAGATTACAACATTTTCTCTCAACAAAATTAGATTACAACATTTTCTCTCAACAAAATTAGAGAAATATAATAACATTTATTTTTACCATTTTATTTAAATAATTAAATAAAAAAATTTAATTATTAAAACTATAATTTTTAACAACATTAAATTCATTTTTAATATAAATACAAATTTAATAATAAAAAACGACACTTCCAGCCATCTATTTAAAAGAAATTTTAATAAAACCCAAAAATATCTCCATAATTTCATCACACAAGATATCATTGATTACAAAATTATATGCATGAATCACACATCTTACAAGTCCATGCCCACGCGCGGCTTTGCATTGATTCGCATCGATTGGTTAACAAATTAATTTATCAGATCTGTTTTGACAGGTTTGTGACTATGTAAATCTAAATACGGATACGGTAATCTCACTATAAATGGATTTTTTTTATTATAATAATTAAATGGGAATTTTTGGTAATACCAAAGTTTTACTACTATTTAAGGCTTATACAAAGTGGAAATTTTTTTTAAAGATTTTTTCTAATTTTGAAGTACTTTACATCTACAAAGATTTAATTAGAATTTTATAGGGATGGTAACTCTAATGTTTAGTAATGTCAAATTAGCTAAATGTAAGTTTGATATAATATTAGGCCGTTTGAGTCAAGCATTTTACATGCTAAACCAAATTAACATATTTATCTCGCTTTGCAATAACCTCTTTGTTCGTATTCAGCTTGAGATTTTATTGGCCATGCTTTTGACAAGCTTCTTCAATCTTATTGAACTTGAATTTCTAATTGCCCAAAACAATTGATGCGGTTGTTGATTTGTAGGTCTCCTAAATGGATAATGGTGTCTTTGGCATGAGAAAGAAAGGAAGGAGCATCCTCACCTTTATTATAGGGATTTGATGTAGTGTAATGTGTTGTTCTTAGCATGCAATGCTAATCTCCATAAATAATAACATTACTCAATGACATCAATTTTCCACTTTGAAGCATAAGATCTTATTAGTGAAACTGATGGGTTGCAAATGGGCATATGATTGACACCTACATTGATTCAACAAAACCAATTCTCTTACCTAAAGGAAGGTGATACATGAAGCAAAAAAGGATAAATGTCTTTCCCTCCAAGTCTTTGTTCCTGAACCCTCCTTATCTCAATCCATATATGCTTCACGCTTTAGAGTTTCCTTCACTTCTAAAAAACCCTTCTTCACTCACTTTGTAAAATTCACATCCCTTTCCCACAAGAGATTATAGAGTGGGAGAAGCAAACCTTAAGTTTTATCCACTTGTAGTAGTCTATTTATATTGTTGGTTGTAGGCTTGCATCTATTCTTATACCCCTAGTGTTTGATGTTTTCATACTTTCGAACGTGAAAAAAATGTGCAAGAGATTACTTGCTAGTAAGCCATCCCCCCATATCATCTTCAACTCTACAACCACAAACTCAACATTCATGGTTGCACCCTTCTTGGGTTACTTGCTCGTATGAAATATTTTTTCTTTAAGAATTGTGTACTTTATCTAGGTCTTCTTCCCTTCGATGAGTGATTCATGGATAAGGCCTTGAGTTTTTTGTTTTCTACACATACAAGAAATCAATTTTCTTAGTGGGCATGACCTCTTAGCTCTCTATAATTGGCTAGTGAATGGCTTGGAGTTCTGTTGAGGTCTCAAAAATCGTTGCATCAACACAAGGGGAAAACCACCCGTCCGGACCTTAAGGCAGCTCCTTTTCCGCTTAAGTAGTGGCTCCGACTGGATATAATGGGACTAGTTTCCCAATAAGAGTGATTAAATGGATATATAATGCTTATAGTTGAGTGAAATAGATGGATTTGCAGCAATGAATCAAATGGGAAACATATAAATTAATCTATTCTATAACCCGGGCTTGTTTAACATTCATCTAGATGCAATCTAGAATAATTTTCCATAGTGAATGACAATATAGGTTGATCAAACACCAATGGAAATGAAAATATTTAAAGATGCTTATTATGATTAAACACTTAATCAGAATAATATGTATAGCTCATTTCGCATTTAGAAAACGGGGCAAATTATTTAATAAGTATTTAAAAAACATCAATGGAAGCATTATCAGAAGTGAATACATGTAACACTGTTTTTTTTTTTTTGAAATATCATGCAATAAACAATTTGCAGAGATAAATTCACTATTTATTTCATGAACAAAATAGAGGCACAAAGATAGAAATACCAAATGCACGTTTTCTTAGCTCACAAAGGAAATAGTAGCAGTTTAATCCTTCTCACAAAGATAATTCCAAGAGTACAATAGTGAAACTTCTCGAAATCCTTTATTGAAAATTCATAAAACCATGTTCCAATATTTCTATTAAAAAAGGATGAAAGTACAGTAGTGCAATCTTTGTAAGACTTTCTTCATAAAATTCAGGACCTTTATTTCTTACATCAACTAAGCTTAAATAGCAAAAACAACTCTAATCTATTGTGCAGAGCGTTGAGGGCATTAAACATATCCCTTCAACAATGTTTAAAGAAAATAGTATTTTGGTAGCGGTTTCTTGCAAATGATTTGTTGTCATCATCAACTTCATTTGTTCCATCAAATTCTTTGGATGTCTATCTGTTTGTTTGAACTGATTTGTCACTGATCAACATAGTTTTTTCTCTTTGTTATGGACCTGAACACGACAAAAAAGGATCGATAAGATAAACATGAATGATATGATAAACAAATTTTATTTGAAACAAATCACTTTTGCAGGAAATCAGGAAGATGTAGAGCGCAATAAATCTAACAAAGATTGTGGAGAGGAATGCAGAGTTTTACGGCTTATTGCAATCGGTTATCAAAGTTTGGGACAGTTCATAAAACAGTTGCAATCGGCATAGAACTAGGGGAAAAACTTTAGAACAATTGTAATTGGCTTAGACTGGGAGTGTTTCACATAAAATCCAAAAGGGGGCCTTTATTAAATCACATCGCAATAGGAGTTCAGAAAGGTGGATGGCTTGTCATAAATTGTATTCTTTTAAAATTTACAATTGCCATGGACACGGGATATATATGAGTTGGAGTGGATAATCCCATCGAGTTTTGTCTAATCGCAAATTGCAAATCGGTTGGGGTGAAAGGTTTATTATAAATCGTGTCCCTTTAAATTTTGCGATTGTAGGATCCCGAGGTGATGTCAGGGATGACCTCATAGTGATGCTAGGAATGATGTGGTGGATGATGTGGATCTGACATGTTGGAAGACATGGAAATGAAATGGATTTGACGTCACTGCTGATGTCATATCCTAATCAGCGTTGGGGTAAATATCGCAATCGGCATAAGGCAATGGTTCTTGCGATAGCTCCAGATGCGAGATTTAAATGAAATGAAGTTGATAATCCCCATGGGTCCGAGCTTATTGCAGATCACAATCGGCTAAGGGAGGAGGCAAGAGGAAGGACCTTTAGATTCATATGATTACGTGGACATAATTTTTTATGAATCATAGTGAATAATCCCCATGGGTCCGGTTTAATTGCAATCACAATCAGCTAAGGTAATGGGGTATAGACTTAAGCCTTTGTAACTTCTGCGATAGTCACGAATGCGGGGAATTAATGAATTGGTTTGTATAATACCCACGGGTCCGATCTAATCGCAATCGTAATGGAGTTTGGAGCAGGGGTCTCAAGATTTTGGAACTTTGTGTGGTTTTGGATGCGATGTAGTGACGTGGCCTTATGGGTCCTTACAGCCTCAGATTAATGTTTTTTGCGCATTTTTTCTTTGTTAAAAAATATATAGAACTATGGCCCATTTCCTTTATATTTTTTGTGATTTGATCTTAACTATAACTTTCGATTACGGAGGTTGGGTTTTGGAATGATAATCACATATCGCAATTGGCTAGGGCTAAAACTTAAGGCCTTTGGAACCTTTGGGGTTGTGATGCGGGGAAGCGAGATTTGTTAGAGATTGTTTAAGATTTCAAGCTTAGGGGATTGCATTAAAAACTCTGATTTCCTTTTTTTCAATAACCCATATTTTTGAATACTTAAGGTTTTTTAAGCCTAAGTATAGTTTTGATCTCGAGGCCTATTAAAACTTGGTTTCTTTTTGGAGGATCAAGGTTTAATATTCTGGTTTTAATTTATTTTTTTAAGCCTAATTATTAAACTTTGATTATAAGATTTTTTAAAATGAAGGGTCTCTATTTTAATATAATAAATTTCATAGGAAATTTATAATATATTAAAATGGGGGATGTTGGACAGTACAACAATTGGAGATTCACTGGAAGAACCAATTATCTCTAATAAATGAAATTTTCCAAAATTCAGTAAAAATAATCTAAGAAGTGAAAACTGCTTTTCGAAATATCTAGATAAATAAAATTACTCTAATTATAAAACTCATTAACTTGCAATGTCTTTTAAAAACCTTTTGTGAATGAAAAACACATATTTACTTGTATCAATCATTAATCAGTTTATAAAAATAAAGTAAGGGGCCTTTTACGACTTAGCTTTAAAATGTACTCATTCATCACAGGTAGAGCCACTGCTGCTAGCAGGCGTTTATAGCCTCGACAGGGTTACCTTTTAACCAACAACAATATAGTGTCCCATCTAGTTAATAGTGCAATAATTAGAGGTAAATTTTATTTTATTTTTTATTTTATCTCTCTCTCTCTCTCTCTCTCTCTCTCTATATATATATATATATATATATATATACTAAAAAGCCATTGTCCTGGTTTGGTGGCTAGATAATGACAATTCCATTCACTAGTAACAATCAAACTGAACAAGTTGGCTCGTGATGAGACCCCTTGTCTTACAATTAAAAATCGTAAGCCATTACCCTGATTTGGTGATCAGTGTGGTAATGTCAGTGTAATTGATTCCCTATGAACATGGTAAGCAGGATCATGATGAGACCTCTTATATTTTTAGATTTATTATATTTTAGAATTACACTCTAAAAATTATATTTTTAATGGATGGGGAGGATCGTTGACTCCTTAAGAGTTTTGGATGACGAATCTGAGTTGAATTTTTTTTTGATCGTAAGACGGTCTTTAATTTTTAAGGATAACCTTTTTTACTGAAACTAGAGTAAAATGATATAATTTTTTGAGGTTTTTTAAAGATTTTACAATTTAATGGAAAAGATTTTTAGAGTTATATAATTTTTATCTAATTTTCAATTTTGGTAACCACTTCTTAAAAAAAATTTCCTACCTTCAAAATGAAAAATAAAAATAACTTCAAGAGATGTTTGAAAAGTCAATAGCATACTATTTAACATTTTATTAACAAAATCTGTAAAAAGGAAAGTAAATTGCAACGAGATGTACAAATGGAAGTGATTTTTTACAGATTTCATTTTTATTTTTAAGAAAATAATTTTTTTAAGATGAGCCCATTTATAGGGAGAGAATCTCTCTTTCTTGATAAATCTTGAAGTATAAATGCAAATGAGCTTATTTGTTGAACAATCTGAAATGGACCAAGCCATAATCTTTGAAATTTGATATGTTTCCCTTTTACCTCATGTGTTTTGTCCCACTTGAAAACTAGATCTCCAACTTGGATGGATATTTGTGTGACTGAAATTGCATCAAGAGAAGCTTTCACCATCTGTTGATGTTTGGTGTGTGTGAGTTTGACCTTTTCCCTTTCTTCTTCTAGTTTTAGGATTTGTGAGTTTCTTAATTGCAATGAAGAAGAAGGTGTTTCTCCAATAAATTGAACTAGGGAAAATGAAGGAAGAGTTACATGTGATGGAATAATGGCTTCCTTCCCATAGAGTAAGTTAAATGGAGAATTACCTATGGAGGCATTCTACGTTATCCTATCAACCCATAAAGAAAATATTAAAAATTTGTGCCAAGTTCTTTGATTTTGATGAACAGTTCTTTTGATTATTCTAAGGAGATTTTTATTGGTGGATTCAACCAAACCGTTTCCCTGAGGATAGAAATTGGCAGAATATTTGAGTTTAAATCCTCTCCTAATTGCAAATTCAATCATACTAGTACCCTAAAACTAAGATGCATTGTCAAATATAAGTGCGAAAGGCAAACCAAATCTTGTAATGATAAATTGATCAATAAATTCAATAACATATTCAGAATTGACTACCTTTATTGGAATTGCTTCCACCCACTTAGTGAAGTAATCTGTAGCAGTCAAAATATACCTATGATATTTAGAAGAAAGACGAACGATCTCACCTATGATATCCAGTCCCCATTATTCGAATGGCTGATCAATATTGACTGGTTGCAGAGGCAAAGCTAGTTTCCTTTGTCTTCCAGAAGTTGTTTGGCATGTTTTACATTTCCTCACATATGTGTGGGCATATTTGAAGAGAGTGGGCCAGTAGTATCCAACGTAAGATTTTGTGTGTTGTAGTATCTCCTCCGAAGTGTCCAAGTTTTGTTCCATCGTGAAGTTCCTGCAAAACTGTTTGTGCTTCAAACTTTTCTAAGCATCTTAACAATATGGAATCATAGTTTCTCCTAAATAACACGTTATCAATGATCTCATAATTTTTTTCTTTTAATCGTAAAGCTATTTTTTTTTTATAATTGATTTTGGGAGGAGCATATCCATTTTTCAAGTAAAAAGATGAAATTAGCGTATTCGAAATCAACATCAATTACACTTACCTCATAAATGTGTTCATTGTTACCTGTATCCCCTTCGGCTGGTATGTTGGATTCTCTTGTAAGAAGCTTGCAGAAACCTTGCCCTCTGACAATTTTGGCTGGTTTTATTTCGATATCGTATTCCTAAAGAATTGTTACCCAATTTGATCTCTTTTCTCCTAATTCTTTCTGCAATAGTAATTGTATCACTGCTGAGAATGGGACTATTAATTTTGTGTATGTTTTTAAGAGAAAACATCTGAAATGATTTACAAATTTCTATACAACAAATGCATGTTTTTCTACCTTCTGAATAATTCAATTTAGCACCCTGAAAATTTGAGCTGAAAAATGAGATGGGTGCTTCAATTTTCTAATTATTAATTTGTGTCAAAAGCAAAGGTATATAAGATCAAATGATTGGAGAAATTCAGTGTATTTAGAGATGTAGCATTGATAATTGACTCTTTGATAAAATCAAATGCTTTCTTTTCATGCAGGCCCCATTTAAAAACTACGTTTTTCTTAATCATTTGTTGTAACGGTAGAATATTCTGTGAGAAATCAGGGACAAACCTCTTGACAAAATTGATTTGTCCAAAAAATGATTGCATGCTTTTTTTGTTATGTGGTGGAGAAAGTTATTTTATTCTCGCAGGATCAATGTAAATTCCATTTTTTCACACAATGAATCCTAAAAGTTTCCCTTCAGTAAGAGCGAAAAAAGACTCTTTCGGATTTAATGAGATACCATATTTTCTACAACGTTCAAAAATCTGTTTTAAGTCCTGTAAATGACTATTTTTGTTCTTCGAATAAATAGTAGTATCATCCAGATAAACAAGAATTGTTTTATTTAATAGACCTTTGAAAGCTATGTCCATGACTCATTGGAAAGTAGCCCCTGTCTTTATTAAACCGAGTGGAATTTTTTGGTAGGCATAAGTTCCCCATTTGGTTCTGAAAGTAGTATTTAATCTATCATCTGGGTGTAACATAATTTGATTATATCCAAAGAAGCCATCAAGGAAAGACATAAGTTTGGAACCAACAACTGATCGTAAAATCTGTTCCATAGTGGGTAGAGGGAAATTATCTTTTTGGTTGGCCTTATTAAGATTTCTAAAATCTATACAAATGCGGATATCACCATTTTTCTTCCTAACAGGTACCAAGTTGGAAACCCATCTAAAGGTCTAATAGGAAAAATAATTTTAACCTTAAGGAGTTTATTCAATTCCATTTTAATTTGATTTTCTAAGTTCAGATGAATTTTCCTTAGCTTCTGTTGGACATGTTTATCATTTGATAACATTGGAATTGTATGTTGAATGATGGAAGTGTCAAATGTTTTCATATCTTCATAACTCCAAGCAAAGACATCCTTATATTTTTTAAACAAATGAATGAAGGATAATCTTTCTTTAGATGAGAGACCAAGTCCTAAATTGATGTTCTGGGGTTTAAGATCTGTCCCAAGATTTATTAATTCAAATCTTAGAGTTGAACTCTGTAGTTTTGAATTAGTAACTCTTTTAAATATGTCTTTTAAATCATAGAGATATTCAAGTTTTACTACAGATTTGGGTATGGGATTATCATCAATTTTCTATTTTAATTGATCATCGTGTTCATCCTCATCAATAATTTGGTCATCGTATGATTTCTCAGAAGTTAAAAAGCTTAAAATGTCTTCATCATCATTAAATACCGCTAATTGGTGATATTATCTAGAATGGATGGCCTAAAGATTAATTCTATAGAAAATCTATCGGGACTGTAATCTTCGGATGGGATCAATTTTGATGCAACGTTAGCAAGAAGGCCAGCGCTAGCATTCTGAATCCTAGGAATAGCAGAAATGTTAAATGCTAAAAAATGTGAAGTGAGAGACTGAACCAATGACTAATAATGCTTCAAGTGCGTAGAGATACAATGCATCATGTTTTTTACTTGTTTTACTACAATTTATGAATCTCCATAAACTTGCAAGTATTTAACGTCAAGGCTAATTGCTTTATACATACCTTGGACTAATGCCTCATATTCTGTGATATTATTTGTGCATTTGAATTCCAATCTGCAAGTCAGCATTGTCTTCACACCTTCAGGATTGATCAATATGCAGCTTGCTCCTGCACCATCGCTTGATTTTGACCCATCAAAATAAAATGTCCAGAATAAAGAATTAACTACTGGTTTTTCTATTATATTTACACATCTGGAAAAGTCTGTCTGTGAAAAAATTTCGATTTGAGAAGTTACAGAATTAATCAGAAATGGTGACGTTTGTGCTTTAATATTCTCAAAAAATGATTTAGTGGTGTAGTTTCCAATAATGTTGTTATTGAATACTACTGCCTCATTATCACCTTTGAAATCTGTTACTGAATGTTTCATATGTTTCTCTCGGTTGATTCTGATTTTATTCGGTTTTCTATTAAATGGGAGCCATAGGTGAGACCAATCAATAGAAAAATAACCATGTAATTTTTCTGACCAATCTCTACTAAGAATTAAACCGTAGAAGTCTAGGATATCAACAATTAGTATATCAATTATTTGACACACTTTAGGATTCAAAGATAATCTATTAAGAAATGAATTCATTTCTCCTATGACTTTGAATTTTGTCCTATCGAGTTGTACAATGTGAACTGGAGTTTTCTGGGGTGACATGTTTAATATCAGACAAACTGAATATGGCATGATATTTGAAGAAGCCCCTAAATCTACCAAGTAGTTATGCACATTTTTATTAAATATTTCAAAAGTCAAAAGAAAAGGAGGAGTATGTGAGTTAGACTTGTCACCAATCAGAATAGCATTAGAGGAATCTAATAATGAATGAACATGAGGTTTACCCATTCCGTTAGAAGCTTTGGATACTACAGCAGTAGGAAGAGGAGAAGTAGGTACTATGTTTAATTCTTTCAGTAAAAATTTATGTTGTTGTTTGAGTTTAGTGAGTTCAAAAAGAGAAATGTTTGCTTTTATCTTCTTCATATCCTCAACTATATTGTAATCCATAGTATCTGAAACTACTAAAGTTATGGGTGAATATGGAGAATTAGATGAAGACGAAATTGCTTGGGGAGAAGTGGAAGTGGGTTTGTTAACAATAGCTTTATCTTTAGCAGTAGAAGTTGAAGGTTTCTATTTTTTAGTTGGTTGTATAGGATCAACTGAACCTTTGCTTCTTGTGCTAACAAGTAATGCTTCATGTTCATTTTCACTATCAGGAATAGGAAGAAGAAAATCCCACACTCCATTTAATTCAGCTACTTGTTCATCTTGGGATTCTTCAGAAGAAAATGTTGCTTCCTCCTCATCTTCATCATCAGTTTCTACATTAGAGATCGTGTTTGGAGGTTGTGGATTAGGTAGCTGATTTCTTTTGAATGGTCTAAAAGGTTTTTGGAAGAAGAAGATTCAACTACTTGTTTTTTGATCTCTACCATCTCGTTAGACAAGGTTTTAAGAACTTGTTGTAAGCCTTCAAGATCAAAGGGATATTTAGGTGCTTTCTTTTTAGCTTCATCGTTGAATGTAAGTTTTTTTAGTTTTTTGTCTTCCTGATCTTTTTTCTTTTCTAGTGAATTTATTCCCTTCTCTATAGACACAACTTCTTTCATGTTTTCTACCAAGGTAATTTTATTAGCTCTATCTACAAAAATTCCTATGTTAGAAGGAAGAGATGAAATATACCATTCTATTTGTGATTCAACACCAAGTCTAGAAGTAGATGGTATTTTATTTAACAATTTGTTAAATCTGGAATTGAAATATTTTATCTTTTCCCCTAAATTCTTTTTTAAATTGGAAAGGTCATTGATAAGAGATGTAGTTGAGCGATCATCGCCAAATTTAATCAAAAAATGTTCTTAAAAAATATCCCAACTAGTAATAGAATTGGCTAGTAAAGAAAAGTACCAAGACCCCCCAGATCCTATAAGAGTATATGGGAATAATCTAACAACAACATCTTCTTCATATACCCCATTAAGATTGATGGCTAACATATAGTTGTGAAGGTGCTCTTCAGTAGATAACCCATCATTAGGATTGAATTTGGGAAGCCATATTTCAGGATGTTTTGGTCAAGGAAAATTTTAAGGATGGAAAATTTTCTTGAAGTTTAAAACATTGGCGAATCTCACTAATCCCTAATATGCAAATTGTAAATGTTTATTGATATATTTGTAAAATTATTCAAATTTATAATTATTTTATATATAGTCTTTATATAATGTTGGCGATTTTTAAGGTAAAATAATTTTATATTCTAAAATTTGGGCGAATCGTCTTTTATAAAATTGGAAATTGGCGAATCTTTTTTGTGGAAAAATCATGGAAAATTAGCCCACTGGGCGAACATTAGCCCCTAAAATTTTCCATGGTTTTGGTAGAGGATGAAGTGGTGCTGGCATTTGAACAACTCCTGGATTGGACCATGGTCTGGATTCCATTGTAACAGTTGGAGAGGTGGATGTGATGAAAGAAGAATTGGTAGTTGTGATAGTACTGCTTGAGGCAACACTAGTTGTTTGTGTAGAGGAAAAGGAAATATATGAAGTGAATGGTAGAGAGAAAGGAAATTAAAAAGGAAGAAATGGAGATGTTGGCGAATGAGAGAATGAGGTAATCTCACTAGTAGATGTTTGGGAATCTGATGTAGCCGTTTTATTTCAGTGGGTTTGAAGTGGAAATTCAAATGGCAAGATGTCAATTTTTTCACTTTGGGACCGATTTAAGACACCAATTCCTTGAAAAATAGAAGTTATACTACCTTCATAAACTTCAGATGATTCATGATTTTCTGCTGAATGGAGACATATTCCAATTTATTTATCAAAGTTGTAATTTCTTGTGATTCTGGAGTATAATCCGCGGGGATTACTTGAGGAAGTATTCTAGGAGACTTGGGAGGAGATTGTACAACTTTTGATCTAAAAGTAGGAGATTTTGGAGGGGATCTAGAAGTTGTAGGAGATTTTGAGGGAGAATGACTCTTGGAATGGCCTTTTGTTTTTGGATTGGACTTACTTTCCATTCATAGTCTACATTCCCTCCTTCTAGCACCAAAAAGTGTTGAGGCCTCGAAAATCGCTGCGTCAACAGAGGGGGAAACCCACCTAGTTCGGACCTTAAGGCAACTCCTTTTCCATTTAAGTAGTGGCTTCAACTGGATGTAATGGGAACATATTCACAATGAGGGTGATTGAATGGATATATAATGCTTATAGTTTAGTGAAATAGATGGATTTGTATCAATGAATCAAATGGGAAACATATAAATTAATCTATTCTATAACCCGTGATTGTTTAACATTCATCTAGATGTGATCTATAATAATTTTCCATAGAGAATGGCAATATAGATTGATCAACCACCAATGGAAATGAAAATATTTAAAGATGATTATTTTGATTAAATGGTTAATTGGAATAATATGTATAGCTCATATCTAATTTAGAAAAAGGGGCAACTTTCTTAACAATGATTTAAAAAACATCATTGGTAGCATGATCAGAAGTGAATACATGTAACACCTTCTTTTTTTTAAATATCATGTAATAATCAATTTGCAGAGATAAATTCACTATTTATTTCATGAACAAAACAGAGGCACAAAGATAGAAATACCAGATGCACGTTTGCTTAACTCACAAAGGAAATAGCAGCAGTTTCATCCTTCTCACAAAAATAATTCTAGGAGTACAGTAGTGCAAATTCTCGAAATTCTTTATTGAAGATTAATAAAACCATGTTCCAGTATTTCTATTCAACAAGGATGAAAGTACATTGGTGCCAACTTTCTTATGCCTTTCTTCATAAAATTCGGGACCTTTATTTCCTACATCAGCTAAGCTTAAATAGAAAAAACAACTCTAATATATTGTGTACAACATTGAGGGCATTAAACAGATTCCTTCAACAATTTTTAAAGAAAAAAGTATTTTGGTAGCGGTTTCTTGCAAATGATTTGTTGTCATCATCAACTTCATTTGTTCCATCGAATTCCTTGGATGTCTCTCTGTTTGTTTGAGCTGCTCTATCACTGATCAACATAGTTTTTTCTCTATGTTATGGACCTCAACATGACAAACAAGGATCGATAAGATAAACATGAATGATATGATAAACAAATTTTATTTGAAACAAATCACTTTTGCAAGAAATCAAGAAGACATAGAGTGCAATAAATCTGATAGAGATCGTGGAGAGGAATGCAGAGTTTTACGGCTTATCGCAATCGGTTATCAGAGTTTGGGGCAGTTCATAAAATAGTTGCAATCAACATAGAACCAGGGGGAAAACTTTAGAACAATCATAATTGGCTTATACTGGGAGTATTTGACATAAAATCCAAAAGGGAGCCTTTATTAAATCACATCACCAATCGGAGTTAGGAAAGGTGGATAGCTTGTTATAAACCGTATTCTTTTAAAAATTGTGGTTTCCACATACGTGAGGTATATATGAGTTGGAGTGGATAATCCCGTCGAGTCCAATCAAATCACAAATTGAAAATCGGCTGGGGTGAAAGGATTATTATAAGAAGTGTCCCTTTAAATTTTTCGATTGCGGGATCCCGGGCTGATATCAAGGATGACATCAGGGATGAGGTGGCAGATGATGTGGATCTGACATGGTGGAAGACATCGCAATGATTTGACGTCACTGCTGACATCATATCGCAATCGGTGTTGGGGTAAATATCGCAATCGACATAAGGCAATGGTTCTTGCGATAGCTCCGGACATGAGATTTAAATGAAATGGAGTTGATAATCCTCGCGGGTCTGAGCTTATCGCATATTGCAATTAGCTAAGGGAGGAGGCAGGACCTTTAGATTCATGTGATAGCACAGACATGATTTTTATGAATCGTAGTGAATAATCCTCATGGGTCCGGCTTAATCGCAATCGCAATCAGCTAAGGCAATGGGGTATAGACTTGAGCCTTTGTAACTTCTGCGATAGTCACAGACGTGGGGAATTAATGAATTGGATTGTATAATACCCATGGGTCCGGTCTAATCGCAATCGCAATGGAGTTTGGCAGAGGGGTCTCGAGCCTTTGGAACTTTGTGTGGTTTGTGATGCCATGTAGTGACGTGGCCTTGTGGGTCCCGACAACCTCATATTAATGTTTTTTGTGCGTTTTTCTTTGTTAAAAATATTTAGAACTATGACCCATTTCATTTGTATTATTTTTGCTTTGGTCTTAACTTTAACTTCCGATTACGAAGGTTGTGCTTTGGAATGATAATCGCATATCACAATCGGTTAGGGCTTATACTTAAGGCCTTTGGAACCTTTGTGGTTGCGATGCGGGGAAGCAGGATGAGTCGGAGATTATTTAAGATTTCAACCTTAGGGGATTGGATTAAAAACTCTAATTTCATTTGTTTCAATAACACATATTTTTTAATACTTAAGGGTTTTTAAGCCTAAGTATAGTTTTTTTTTTTTTGGTAGGTACCCACTAGGGATTTGAACCAGTGACCTATCACAAAGAGTGCCTTAACAATGCACCCATTCACCCTCAATCCAAAGCCCCATGGGCTAGCCTAAGTATAGTTTTGATCTCGGGGGTTATTTTTTTTTTTTTTTGGATAAGCAAGGTTTAATATTTTGGTTTAATTTATTTATTTTAAGCCTAAGTATTAAACTTTGATTATAATATTTTTTTAAATGAAGGGTCCCTATTTTAATTTAATAAATTTCATAGGAAAGTTATAATATATTAAAATGGGGGATGTTCGATAGTACAACGTGTTCATGAAACATCAAATCTATTTAGTAGCAATGCACTAAAGCATGAATCATCAAAATGTCAACCATTGTAAAGTTACACAAATTGTCTCTTTTAAAGCACACGTGTTAGTTTTCATTAACAATGGACATAAGAGGGGTGGCGCCTATTTATGGTTGCATGGAAGTGATCATTACATGTAGGAGAGGCAAAGATTATAATTCCTTAATGTTTTAGTTCCTCATTTTGCATACATCAAGTCCTTAGGTATCCCACACCATCTAAAAGCTTGTAAGGATCCAAATTGATAGATCATTGCAAAAGTTGTGTCCTTGTTCCATGGAGAAATAGGGATAAAAATGACGACATACAACATTTGGCCATTATCAGAATAATATTGGCATTCATCTTGAAAAAATGAAAGTTTGTTCATACTTCATATTTTGCGATGCATTGCATTCCTTTAATTTTAGACTAATGGATTTCCTTTGCATTTCGCATCATTTTAAAGGAGGAAAATGCATGGATGTGTAGAATAGGAACTATTGAAATCATCAATAATGTTGATCATACATGAATGTGAGGTGTATATTTGTGATGATTACACTAAAGGGGATTTAAAAGAAAATAATCGCTTTTGTTGGAAAGATAGGGAATTAGATAGATTAGAGATATATGTACTCCAAGCAGAGGTGTTGGGCAGCGGATCCCCCCATAGCATGTTTTTGGGGCTTGAAGCCCGAATTTTGGTCAAGTGTAACGTAAAGACCCTACGAGATGCGGGCACAGAGCGCAAGATTCTAGGGTTGTCCGCCCTAAGATAATGTAATTTAATGTAAAGTGTGTCGGCCTACCCATGGTCCGTGGACCATGGGATTGTATAAATAGAGCGAGGCTCTAAGTGTAAAGTCAGTCTTAGTTTTGAGAAGTAATAGATAGATGCGAAGGCATGGTTAGAAGTTAGAAGTAGATCTGAAGGTATTGGGTCGTAGTGATAGGTAGAGGCTCTGCAGCTAAGTGCGCAGAGGCCTAGTAGAGTCCGCAATTGAGTGCGCGGACCCCTGCAACTGAGTGCACAGGGCGGAGTTGGGATTGTACTTGGACAGAGAATTAATAAAAGATAAGTTGATTCTGAAATATTGTGTGTCTATGCTTCTGTTATATTTATGCATCTCTTTACAGTTTTATGATTGCGCACACTTGTTATGAATGTTGAATGATTAATGAGAATATTGGGCCCACACAATTAAGTTAAGATCTATAATAATAGCACAGTAAGAATAAAGGATCTAAACAACCCCTCTTAGCGCTCTTTATAGAGCTACGCGGAAGTAGTTACACGAATTGTGAAGGACAGACAGCTACGGGGAGCAGCGCAAGCACGCAAGTTTGGCTCACAAACTTCCTAGATTTCATCAAGACATCCCTAGGGTGTGGAAACCTGGTTCCAGCACCCTCCCACACTACCTTGGGTGAGACCTCAGTCTGCATACCGCAGATTGTTGCTGAAAGGGTTGGTAGTTTCAGGATTTGTTTGGCTAAATCACTTCTGAACCTGGGTCAGGCCCCAACAACCCAACAAATGGTTCCATTTTCAGGATCGGGATCTACCTAAGGGATGTCTCATGTCGTGCCACTGGAACCCAACAAAGAAGGAAATTGAAGAGTGGTTGGACAAGAAGATTCATGAGTTTGTGACACAGGAAAAAAGAACTCTGCAAGTATCTGAGTGATCCGAATTGGATCCATAAGGAATAATCAAAAGAACCATGGCTATACCAGGTCGGGACATACTTCAAAGAATTGAGAGCAACGATAAAAAACACCTCTAAACCAGTGGTAGTTGGCATCCAGCGTGGAACGACGAGGACCTCAGTCAAAGCACGCTGACCGAGGCCCATGGAGACTGCGCAAGAGCCAAAATTAGCCCCTGGGAAGCCCGAATTGGGAAACGGAGGGAGTTTTTGGTGAAACCCTTGAAAAGGAGGGTCCCCGAGCGCTCGGTCGCATGGGAGCCAAGAAAACCATGGGGAAAAAGGCTAAAGGATAAGGCGAGACCCGCGCTCTAAAAATCAGCGGTATTCATCGGCAGTATCCTTGGGCATTAAGCATATTTGGTGAAAACAAAGCGATTCGACTCAGAGCCCGATGCATGGCAAGTGGAGGAGAGAGAAAATCACCACTCACTGTGCGCTAACAGTCGAGCAAGTCAACCGCGCGAAATGAGCGGATGGTATTGGATATGGGGGATTCAGATCTAACAGTTGATATGACGCCCAACGGTAAGACCAGATGTAACGAGGGATTAAGCCATGATTTAAAAGAATTTGAGGTCCACTTTGACCGCCAAGGTGGCGGATGACTCATTCCACGACGTAACTGAAGAACTGAACCGACGAAGCAAGCTGGCGCAGTTCGTAGGAGGACAAGTGGCCACTCCCTGTGAGTCTGATGATGACACCGAGACAGGGAACTCCAAGCGAAGCTGTAGTAGGCAATCCGACAGAGTTGGAAGAGGAATCGAACAGCCATGAGCTCGAGTGGCTTTAAAGCCATGCACAGACCAGCAGAAGGGACACACACACACGGAAGAACAGAGAGAGCAGACAGAGAGAGCAAAAAGCAGTAAGAAGACAGAGGGCCGAGCTGACCAAAGGCAGCGTCGAGCACTAGAGGGCTTGAGAAATTTGTGCCATCCCTAAAGGGGATTGGTCAGGACTGAGCACCACATTGGGCTCCTTCCACTGTAGACTCGAGATGTCAAAAAAAAGTTGTTAAGGCCAAGAGTTTGTGTACTCTAGTGGCTTGGGAAATCCAAGAACCACCCTACGAAGTTATCATGTGACAGGAGACTCATATTGAGCTCCTTCTTTTTAATTGTCTGCTTTAAGACACAATAAAAGAAGGCCACCACTGAAAGTTGGACCAGAGATGTAGCCCTGGAGGATAGGGTGAACTCCTTATTGATTTCTTTTGTTCTTATATTTGCTTATTGTGTTTCTCTGCTATCTTCCATTTTAAGTGTCTATGTATTTGCAATCTGATCGATCCATTGCTTAAATAACTTAGACACACACCAACGCATGAGTCTGTAATACCTCCATTTAATAATTCTTAACTAAGATCACTCATAGGGTGATTATCAGATCAAGTGGTATCAGAGCTTTAGGCTGTAAGGTTAGACAAGCTTGTGTTGGTTTAGCTATTGAATGCTCACTAGATTAAAGCTCAAATTAGGAGAAGGAGAGTTGGTCGAAACTAATCCTGAGATTGGGAGAGTCTATCCTCAGAAGAAAATGTCAGAGGAAAGATCTGTGGGGCTAGACCCTCAATTCATAGAAAGTTTGCTAGCTATAAAGTCTATGGTAGAAGAAATGTATAGGGACTTTAGAAAACATAAGGATGAGGATTCATCAGGTTCTAAACAAGATAAAGAAGAAGATGAATCTCATTCCCATGACCACTCAAAAGGAAAAGGGAAAGAGGAAAACTTTCTCACACCTCCTAATAACCCTGTGCATAATAAGAAAGCATCTTTGATCAAGCTAGATGTTAAATTCGACTTGGCTATATATTATGGAGAGTTAAATGCTGAAAAGTTGGACAATTGGATTAGAAAAATTGATGTGTATTGCAAAGTGCAGAACATCGACTCAGACAAGAGAAAAATTCAGCTGGCAAGCCTACGCCTAGGAGGCACTGCCTTGGTTTGGTGGGAAGGCAGAACCCAAGCTAACATGAAAAGACATGGTAAGACTATCTCTGTCTGGAGTGAATTTGTTTCTGTCATCAAGAAGCAATTCTATCGATTGGCCTACATGCAACAAGCTATCATGAGTTGGAAAACTCTTCGGCAGTTGAAAGGGCAAAGTGTGCAAGGGTACACTCAAGAATCTAGAAAGAGAGCATTGATTCTAGGGATCTCATTAGACTCACCAAAGACTCTTTTGAAGTACATTGGTGGTCTACACAGCTACATGAGGCATACCATCCTCATGTTTAATCCCACTAGTATAGATGAGGTATATGTACAAGCTACTCATCTAGAGGCTAGAGGAAAGAGTGGAAATCCAAAAGTTGGGGGACCATCCCAACCCACTGCAAGCAAGAGCAAGGAGAAAAGAAAGCAGAAGTGGAAAGCAAGGAAGGCTAACACTGCACAGAAAATCAAAGCTTCTTGCACTCACTGTAAAAAGGATGGGCATGATGATGAGCACTGTTGGATTCTGCATCCAGAGCTAAGACCAAAGAATTCTGAGGGCAAGAAGAAGAAGACTATTGCAGCTATTCAGAAAGATTTGGGGTCAAACTCGGGAGATGAAACAATCATTGCAGCCACAGGTATAAAAGGTAAGAATTCTAAAGCATCTACTAGTAATTCTGATCAATCTATTATTGATGAAGAACATGAGAGAAAAATACATGAGCTTTTAAATATTCGAGTTGTTTCCAAACATCAAAAGATTGATACTTTGTTTGATAGTGGCTCACAAGTAAATTTGATTTCTGAAGCAACTGTAAAGAAATTTGGATTAGCAACTACACCTCACAAGAAACCATACCCATTAGGATGGTTGAATGATAAAGCACAACTACAAGTGACTAGACAGTGTAAACTCAAGTTTTCTTTTGGATCAGCATTTGTAGATGAGGTTGAGTTAGACATAATTCCTTTGGATATATGTGGAATTGTTTTAGGGAGTCCTTACTTGTATGATAGAAAAGCCATTTTCTGTAGAGTTGAGAACAAGTATCTACTTGTTAAATATGGAATCGAATACTTTGTAAGAGCTCATAAGCTCAAGAATAATTATACTCTCATAAACTCAGGGCAGATGAAAAGAATGATAAATTCTTGCAAACAATTCTTACTAATGGTTGTAAAGGAAAAGAAACCTGATAAAACCAATGTATTTGAGGGCTGTAATGCTAAGCAACAAGTTGATATAGAAAAGATTGTTTCAAAGTATGATGTCCTGTTTCAGGAACCTAAAGGTCTGCCACCCAAAAAGGAAATAGTACATGATATTATTTTGCAACAAGATGTCCCATTGCCTAACATTGGAATGTACAGGTTGTCTGCTTTAGAGAATGTTGAAATCAGGAAGCAGGTGCAGGAGTTGCTCGAGAAGGGGTTCATCAGGCCTAGCACGTCACCATGTGGGTCACCAATCGTTTTGGTGAGAAAGAAAGATGGATCGTGGAGAATGTGCATTGACTACTGAGCACTGAATAAGATAACAATAAAAAATCGTTATCCCCTTCCTCGCATAGATGATCTTTTAGATCAATTAAAGGAAGCTGTTTATTTCACCAAGCTGGACTTGCACAATGGATACCATCAGGTCAGAGTTGTAGAGCAAGATGCATGGAAGACTGCTTTTAAAACAAAGCAGGGATTGTATGAGTGGTTGGTTATGCCTTTTGGCTTAACCAATGCCCCTATTACTTTCATGAGATTAATGAATGATGTACTCAAACCTTTCCTTGATGATTTTGTTATTGTGTATCTGGATGACATTCTGATTTTTAGTAAAACGTGGGAGGAACACTTAAAGCATGTTAAGCAGACATTAGATTTTTTGAAAAGAGAAAAACTTTATGTTAAACTCTCAAAATGTGAATTTGGCAAAACATCTCTAAATTATTTGGGTCATATAGTAGGGGTTGGTGAATTGAAAATAGATCCCTCTAAAGTGGTAGTCATTGTAAACTGGGCTAAACCCAAGTCTGCTGCAGAAGTGAGAAGCTTCTTAGGAGCAGCACAATATTGGAGGAAGTTCATCTTTAAATTTTCCTCAATTGCAGCTCCCTTGCATGCTTTGACAGGATTGAGCAAGGTGTTTCACTGGGGAGGCAAACATCAGAAAGCCTTCGACACCTTGAAGGAAAATATTAGTACAACACCTATACTAGCACTGCCTAATCTACAAAGACCATTTGAGATCCAAACGGATGCCAGTGACTACGCCATGGGAGCAGTGTTGACACAGCACGGTAAACCCATATGTTATCATTCTAAGACTTTTAATTCTGCAGTAGTTAACTATCTACATATGATAAAGAATTGTATGCATTAGTTCAAAGTGTGAAAATGTGGAAACATTACTTAATGGGAAAAGAGATAGTAATACATACTGATCATCAACCACTTCAATATCTACACTCCCAAACTAAATTGTAGCAATCAAGGCACTACAGATGGATGGGTTTTCTACAACAATTTCATTTAGTCATCAGATATAAAAAGGGCATACATAACAAAGTTGCAGACATGTTATCTAAACCCATTATAAATGCATCTACTATACTTAAGCATAATTTTGTACTACATGAAAGCTACATTGAACAATATACTCAAGATATAGACTTTAAAGATGTATATGAAACTTTGAGTCAAGGAAAAAGGGTAGAATAATTGGATTATCATGTGAAGGATCGACTCTTATATCATTCTGGGAAACTCTACATTCCACAAACAGAGAGAGTAAAGATAATCAAAGAGGCACACACTTCTCTGATATCAGGTCACTTTGGGGTAAGTAAAATATTTGCACAGCTACAAAGGTTATGTTATTGGAAAAAAATGAATGAGACAGTTTCTAGATATGTGAGAGGGTGTACTATGTGTGCCAAAAGCAAGCCCAACAATAGAAAACTAGGCCTGTAGACTCCATTACCAGTTCCTCCTCACCCTTGGGAAAGTGTTTCCATGGATTTTGTTGGGGGACTGCCTATGTCTAGAAAAGGTCATGATTATCTGTATGTGGTTGTGGATAGGTCAACAAAATGTGCATTTTAATACCTTGTAACAAACAGATTACTACTGAACAGATTGCAAAACTGTTCTTTGAACATGTGTGGGTTCATTTTGGATTACCCACTTCTATTGTATTTGATCAAGACACCCAATTTGTGGGGAAGTTTTGGTCAATATTGTGGGAGCTAATGGACACCCAACTGAGGAAAAGCACAACTTTTCATCCACAAACCGATGGCCAGATAGAATTAGTTAACAGGACAGTGATCCAGCTACTCAGAGGATATTGCAGCAAACATCCTAAACTTTTGGATGAACACTTGTGTTAGGTGCAACATGCTTACAACATAGCAAAACATTCTTCTACACAGAGATCTCCTTTTGAAACCTGTTTTGGTTTCACACCAAGGTCTCCTTTGGATTTTGTCTTTGGTAAAGATACCACCATTGATGGACACAGTGATGTGTACAAGGCAACTAGGTTCATTGAACAGATCCAGGAGATCCACCAGGCAGTACAGGAATAGCTGGAAAAGAGCCAATCCAAATACAAGGCAAGGCATGACAAGCATCGGGTGGAGCATAGTTTCCAAGTTGGTGACCAGGTTTGGTTGTACATCAGCAAGGACAGGATGCAAGGTGAAGGCAAAAAGCTAAAGCCTATCGGGTATGGACCCTTCAAGATACTTGAGAGGATCGATGAAAATGCTTTTCGCCTTGATCTACCATCTTACACGCACATCTACTCAATCGTAAATGCAGATTGCTTGAGATTGTTTGAACCTTCAATGATTGAGGATCCTGAAGAGCAAGGTCAATTGCCTTCTGTTGATGACCTGCTACCTGAATATCTGAATGAATTGAAAGAAGACACAATCTTGGATAGGAAGGTGAGGAAAACACGTAAAGGAGATGTTGAGTACCTTAGAATTGGACTCAAGGGTTCGAAGCCGAGCAGTGCAAAGTGGATTGAGATTGGGAAAGTGAGACAACAATACCCTCACTTAGTCAATGCTTGAAAAACCAACTTTTGGTGGTCCAAAAGCTTTTCAGTGGGAAGGCCATGATATGAATTGAATCCATAAAGAATAATCAAAAGAACCATGGTTGTACCAGGTCGGGACAGACTTCAAATAATTGAGAGCAGCAATAAAAAACACCTTTAAACCAGTGGCAGTTGGCAGCCAACGTGGAACGACGAGGACCTCGGTCAAAGTGCGCTGACCGAGGCCCATGGAGACTGCGCAGGAGGCGAAATTAGCCCCTAGGAAGCTCAGATCGGGAAGCGGAGGGAGTTTTTGATGAAACCCTCGAAAAGGAGGGGCCCCGAGCGCTCGGTCGCATGGGAGTCGGGAAAACCGTGGGGAAAAATGCTAAAGGCTAAGGCGGTACCCGCGCTCTAAAAACCGGTTGTATTCATTGGAGACATCCTTAGGCGGTAAGTAGATTTGGTGAAAACGGAGCGATTCCACTCAGCGCCCGACGCGTGGCAAGCAGAGGAGAGAGAAAACCGCCGCTCATCACCCGCTAATGGTCGAGCAAGTCAACCACGCGAAATGAGCGGATGCCGTTGGATCTGGCAGATTCAGATCTAACGGTTGATATCGTGCCCGATTGTAAGACCAGATGTAACGATGGATTAAGCTGTGATTTAAAATAATTTGAGGTCTGCTTTGACCGCCAAGGTGGCGAATGACTCATTCCACAACGTAACTGAAGATCCGAACCGACGAAGCAAGAGGGCACAATTCGTAGGAGGACAAGTGGCCACTCCCTGTGAGTCTGATGGTGACGCCGAGACAGGGAACTCCAAGTGAAGCTGTAGCAGGCGATCCGACAGAGTTGGAAGAGGAATCGAACAGTCATCAGCTCGAGTGGCTTTAAAGCCATGCACATACCAGCAGAAGGGACACGCACACATGGAAGAACAGAGAGAATAGAAAGAGAGAGAAAAAAGCAGTAAGAAGACAGAGGGCTGAGCTGACCAAAGGCAGCGTTGAGCACCAGAGGGCTTGAGAAATTCAAGCCATCCCTGAAGGGGTCTGTTGGGACCGAGCACCACATTGAGCTCCTTCCATTGTAGACCCGAGAGGTCAAAAAGCTGGTAAGGCCAAGAGTCTGTGTACTCTAGTGGCTTGGGAAATCCAAGAACCACCCTGCCAAGCTATCTTGTGACAGGAGACTCATATTGAGCTCCTTCTTTGTAATTCTCTGCTTTAAGACACAATAAAAGAAGGAAACCACTGAAAGTTGGACCAGAGATGTAGCTCTGGAGGATAGGGTGAACTCCTTATTAATTTCTTGTGTTCGTATATTTTCTTACTGTGTTTCTCTACTGTCTTCCATTTCAAATGTCTATGTATTTGCAATCTGATTGATCTGTTACTTAAATAACCTAGACACACACCAACACATGAGTCTGAATACCTCCATTTAATAATTGTTAACTGAGATCACTAATAGGGTGATTATCAGATCACCGAGAAAAGGTGGCTGGATCACTACATGTATATGGAAATCCACAAGATCTTCTTCGTGTCCTTTCCTTCTGAACTGTATGAGTGGATCACAAGGTTAGCCGACAGCCAGGGAAGGTGTAAGCTCGACCAACTTATAGTGTGGACTCCACAATTAGTGTGCAGACTAGAGGCATCAAAAGATAAGATCGTGCGAGCTATGGACCATTGGCTCGACCGGATAATAGGGGGATTTATCACTGCGTTTGTGCTAGATACAACTGTGAGCTACAACGAAGTAGAATGACGTTTTCTCAAGGCACCGTGAGGTAAGTACATTAAATCATTGAATACCTAGATTAAGATGCTGTTATGTGAAAATCAGGTTATGCAAATACATTAATGTTTGGAATGACGCGGAGAGGAAATATCTACAAAGGTAGCGGGGAATTAGGAAATAGTCCCTTAATTTCACCTTCACGAGAGAGCGAGGAAGAGCTCGCTCAGGTCTCTCCGAGAAGTGTGGTCAGTTTGATAAGGCAACGCATTCCGCAGTTACCACCTCCGCCCACGCCACCACCCGCTTCACGTCCTTCACCCCCATCTCCACCCACTCCACCTCCACCAACCCTGCAGTTCGGCATGGCGAGCACGATCAAGCTACCCATATTCAAAGGAGTAGGGAATGAGGATCTGGACCAGTGCTGGTTCATGGTAAGAGTAGTGTGGGAAGCACAAGGGGTCACGGACGACAACATTAAGAAGGCTACATTGGTGAGCGCGCTGCAGGATCGCGTGTTGACATGGTATATCAAGCACTCTAATGATCATAGCAGAGATCTAGAATATGTTGAACAGAGAATTTAGCCAGCCGAAATCAGAGACACAGTCAATCATCAGATTTAAAGATATTGCAATGCTTCCAGGCGAGATCCCCTGGGATCTGGATCAGTGACTAAAGAGTACAATCCATGAGGCTAATATGATGCTCATAGATGCACAACATCGCGCATGGTTTGTAGCATCTCTGATACCGCACCTGAGGACGGAGCTAACACAACAGAAACTTTCTACCCAGGTTGAAGCATTGGAAATGGCGATGAGTTTGCACGAGACACCGATATAAGATCCGAGGCTGGGAGTTCAACAAATCCATGCGCAACTACAGAATCTCTGCCTGGAAATGTAGAGCTTGAAGTAGGATAGGGCACCACGGCCAGAGGCATGCGAGGAAGTATGGTGCGTAAAATGCAAAGGCCAGGGCCATGACAAAGACCATTGTCCAGTGTTCGCGAACTACTTGGGAGGAGGGGGGCCAATGCCATTGAGACCGGAGGCACAGGAAAGGCCGAGTGCGACACCCGTGTTATGGTGCGCGATCTGTCAGATAGGAGGAAAACACATGACAGATAGTTGTCATTTGTTGCAGAAGTATACACAGACTCCCCAATAGTTGTTTTGTAATTTTTGCAGGTCAGTAGGCCACGATGAGCGTACTTTTCGTAGCTACGAGTTAATGATGGATCAAACCCCAACCTATAGAATGCATATAGAAACGTGAGGCCTCGACCCAGCCGCGGGGATGGCATGCACTGGACTTCAGGGGCGAGGTCAAGGACGAGGAGGAATGGGGCCAGGAAGGGGCCACAGATAGTTAATTTGTTACAATTGTGGAGGACCAAGGCACTACGCCCACAATTGTACCAACTCGACAAGAATATCCTATTCATACTGTGCTCAGTTTGATCATGAAATGATAGATTGTCCTACGTTGATTGCACAGATGCATGAGAAAGGGGTACTCCAGCCTCCTCCGACTTAGAATATCCAAATGATGAGGTCTAAACCGCGTGAAGAAGACCCAAATGTAAACATGATGCTTAGAAGCAGTGTGATCACAGGGGAGAATAAGGGGAAGCAACCCAACAAATATACAAGGGTTTGAAAGGCTCCTACAAAGGAACCTGAGTTTGACCTAGAACACGCAAAGGAGACATTCATGGAAGCTATGAAGAGCTTCGCGGAGGCCTCTACTTCAGGTAGTAAGGATCAACCAAAGCCAGGGATGGATCCTTCTATGCTTACTACCTTTTTGGAGACATGCATGAAACTGCTGCGCGACAATAAGGACGTTAAGGACTACAGGAATTGATCACCAGGTGCACAGGGTCAGGGGAACCATGTGTAGTCTGAAAACTGGGAAAGCATGCATTGCGCACCAGGAGGGAAATGAGATTGATGGCAAAGATTGGAGAGTATGAAATGGATCAGGTAATCTTGGACCTGGGTTTAGACGCGAATGTATTACCGAAGCAGACATGGGAACGTATGGGTAGGCTCACGTTACAGTGGTTCCCTATTCAATTACGAATGGTGAACCAACAGAAGATTTTTCCATGGGGAGGTTGCAAGGGGTAACAGTTGATATCGAAGGGGCGAGCACATAGACAAACTTTGAAGTAATAGAGATTGTCGATGACAACAATCCTTATCCCGCGTTGCTAGGAATAAAATAGGCCACTGATATGAATGGAGTCATTAACCTTATGAAGCAAAAGATGATATTCGAGAAAAAGTCCCTACAAGTAGTAGTTCCACTAGACCCAGCCAAAGGAGCATGTTACACTGAGCCAGTGCATGACGATGAACTAGATTTTTTTTACCAGATAATGGCGCGAGACTAGGATCGGGTGAACCCGACTGCAGATGGGAGAATCTCGTGGGAGCATGAAAACTCCTGTACTTCGGATTTAGATGAAGAAGTAGAACGTTGGCAAAACCGGTTGCACAAAGTGACAACACTGAATTGCAACATGACGATTAGATCACTGCGTTGCATGACGACAGAGGAAAGGGAACTAGCAACATATGATGGAGTAACAACGGTGGATGAATTCCTGGACAAATTTGAAATTGCAATACCAGAACAGCAGCGGTATGGTGCATTGGAATGGGCATTGTGCGCAACACCCGAACGATGGTGGAGTACACATTAGAGGACCATTGTAAACTAGCGTGAATGTAGGAGGTAGATGCACTTACGGTTTGGAAGCCCCCAGCGACGAACGAGAGCTGGGTAGCCAGGACGAAGTAGCTTGCGCTCCCACCTGTGTCGATGGGTGTAGACGAGTGCTGTGCAAGCATGCCCAGACTAATGATCGAAAATTGGAACCGGATGCCGTAGTAGGAAAAGCGATGCGCCCCGCAGAGGTTCCATATAGAAGCATTCCAAAAGGTATGCAGAATCCTGAATAGGGTTTACCAGGGGGGCGGACTAATTGGGACCTGCGCGTACTAGTGGTTCGATGGGCCTATAGGGCCATGCACAAGAACCTAAGCACATAAATGATTCCAAAGACGACGAGCAGAGTCGAGGCCATAGTTTTCGAAAAGGATCCTCACGCTATAATTCCCATAATTGGGACAGCACGCGAGGACGAACATATGCAGATTCAAGAATCCATTTGGCGAGAGACCCTTGAGCTTCGCGAACTCGAAGAATATCGAGTACAACTAAAGCAGAAAATCATGTAAATGAATGCGGAAATCAGAGAAACAGAAACTGAAATCGTGCAAGCATGTCGCATTGATAAAAGGATAGGACAAGATATGGGTAGCCATACCACCAACTTAGAAGATTTTCGTCAAGAATGTCTAGCTCTGCTACCATGGCTGCGACCACACCTTATAAAACAAAGTAACCAGGGGAGCACAACACATGAGGAAGAACACGAGGCATTGACTGGCGCGAGGGTAACTAAGGAGGGCCCACAGACCAGGTTGTAAGGTGATTTGAAGCCTCGCACCGGTGGTGTGGCCACCTCACTATCCATAGGAATCACAGTCTCAGTGCTCCAAGCAGTTGAAAGAGAGTGCGGGACTATAAAAGAGTCTGTATGGGTGCTGCGTGAGAAGGAGGTTGCGCGTAGGATCAGTATGACACACGGGTCGCGTTTGCACACAGGGGGCTGCGCTGCCGCGCAGGTAGGCTGGGAAGTGACTGTTGGAGTCACTGTTCATGACAAGATGTCCAATTTAAGGCAACGAGGAGCGGGTGGCGGGCAATTAAGACACGAATTCAGAACTAGATTTGGGGCTAACTGCCGCAAATATCGTATTAATGAACTGAATAAGGGTAGAACGATCGAATTTGAATTCAAAAAGGCCTATAAATCACAAGTGGCTCTCCACCAAACAACCCTTGGCATTTTGAGAATTCAGTTGTTGCACTACCAATTGGGTATGGACCTGACAAATTTGGAGGTTGTGAGAGCAAGTTCAGTGTTTGAGACATTGCCGAAGGAGACACAGTATTTACTGATCAGAATGATGTCAACAACCAAGAGAGCCGTGAAGGGCTCTATGCCGTCCGTGGGGGATGCACCGGAAATCCATAAATCACCCCGGACGCCTAGGCCGAAAAAGGATCCACAGGCAGCAGGACCGGTTCGTACGTCTCCGCGAAATTCGTGGTTCGGTAAACTGTCTATGGAGAACAAGGGAAAAATGGTTAATATTGAGACAGATGATGAGGAGGAGGATCTTCAGTCTTTCATAGAATAGATTGAACCAGATGAAGAAATGGAGGAAGACATTCAACCAGTGCGCGCTGCAACAAAACTGCCCAAATATGTTCCCCCACGGAAAGGGAAAGCAAAAGTACCCAAGGACGTGGATACCGTTAAGAGCACACTCGAAACCCCACTCCTCCCAAATGGAATTCTATTTGAGGGTTCACTCCTAGGTCGCATGCCCACGATGAAATTTGAATATTTTGGAGACTAGCCAACTTATGAAATAAAGAAAGGAGGGGTTAGTTATAGCGCTACAACCACGGAAATCGTTGCACGGGGTGGAGGAGGCCGGGCTACTCCACCTACTATGGATTCCACACTTTCACCGGGCACCAATCATGATATTCGTCATCAGGCAACTGATTTTCCTAGTGCATGATAGGTACTTGTGGTTGGAGGAGCCGATTTCCATCACGGCGGAGCTTATTCATAGGATTTCTCGGCTTTCCTGTATGGGAAGGGACCCCGCGGAAATAGCTGGCCAAAGCGGAGACTTGGCACTCGCAGAGGTCATGAAGAAGAAATACAATTTGGAGAAGAAGCAAAGGGGATATGTCATTACTAGCATTCAAGACAAAGGGTTGCACATAGTTACCCAACTGCTGGTAGGAAAAGTGATGAGAAAATGTCATGGTAATGAGGTACCAACAACGATCATCGCGCTAGTCGAGCAATGCACCGAACAGGTACAGTTCAACTGGGCGCAGTTCCTCTATGAGGAGTTTCTGACAAACTGCAAGGAGGCCCAAGAGCAAGGTAAGACCTTCCACTACGCATGGTTTCTCTTATCCATCTTGTTAGTCACAGGGGAATTGCCGGAGGAAAGTTAGTTTCCTCCTCTAGATCAGGACTTACTAGAGGCAGCGAAATACGCGTCGCTATGGGCAAAAAGGGACACTACGTGGATATGTGAAACCAATATCTTCTGGATACTTATGGAGGCAGGCATACGGATGGGGATCAACAAACGGCCGCGCCTATCACCCACAGTATACGATAGTCTGCGGAGCTTTGCAAACTTTAAAGCAGGTATGCACAATGTGTATATCAGGGCGAGGAAGGATTCAGAGCAGAAATGGACCAAACTACACTTCATCACGATTGATGACGCTTTGTTTGCAGTGCTCGACTCATAACCACCCGAGTGGCGCGCCCCGGATCTGGCAGTGCGCAATGAGGCAGTGATACAAAGACAGAAGGATGCCACCAAGCTGCTGACACAACAGAAGCATAATGAGCAATTTGTTGAGGAGGTAAGGGCTTCCCACGATGCAGCGAAGGCCATAGTGGAGCAGGCCAAGGCCGTAGACAAAGCAACAATAGAACTAACAATTGGGGGAACCACGACGCAGGAGGGAAGAGGTCCAGATCTAACCACAGGACTGGGGATAGACGACATGGTGGAAGGCATGGACCCGAGCATGACATCAACACAACTGAAATGATCGCACAGTATGGAACGAACAGGGCCACGGAAGAAGACCAAGGCGTCCAAACTGGATGGGGAGCCTATTACACTGACAGAGGGTGATCTATATGACATCAGCGACACAGTTCGTGAGGTCACCAGGGAAGCACTCCAGGAAGCAATGGCGGAGCAGTAGAATGTGTTGGGGGCCCTCAGGGCACAACTCCAAGGACTTCAGGTGTGGCCCCCACAAGAAGGAACGGTAGTCACCTACAGTGCCGTAGGAACATCGACAATAAAGCAGCTATTGCGGGCCAAAATGACTAACACTGTCGCGCTGCCGGAAGGAGCACTCATAGCAGAAATCATGGAGGATAGAGCCACGGTAGGAAGGATCAATGGACTCAGCCTAAACTTCGCTACCCTTCCGCGGGATATTTTATACCAGCTACAGGACAGAGCAACCACAAAACTCCGCGCTAGGGAGGGACACACAATACAAATGCTAAGTGAACATCGAATCAACATCGAACAGCTTAGCCTACAACGCGATGAAGTGGTGGCGTAGAACCAACAGTTGGAGCAGATCGTAGAGGAAGCATGTCGCCGTGTCCTAGAACTGGAAATTGCGATAGATCTACCCATAGGAATGTGGATCCACAAATTGGCTAGTGGATTCCGCGAGGAAAAGGAGGAAGCTACAAGGATCCATTTGGATCTCAAACTGTAAATTGTTGAACTATGATTAAATGCACAACCCTCCACGCCCCTAGAAGTTTGAGAACAACGCGCCGACAATATCCGAAAAGGCCTGGAAGAAATTGAACAGGAAATGCAGAGCTGCACCACCTTGTTGGAAGAATCCTTCGGGGTCCTCACAACCTTACAGGAGGACCCCACCATACAACGGCTGGAAATAGAGGCGTGGGAGCTTCAAATGTAATATGATAGTGTGCGCGGGATGGCGCAGATAGTGGTCCTAACTCAGCGGCTCGCGAGGCTACAACAAGCAAAGGCATTGAAGGAGCAAGTGGACGCAGCGCGCCAAAAAGAGGCAGTACTTAAAGCACGCATCCAGCCTTGGATTGATGAGGCCTTCCTCATCACAGCCGACATCGAAGGAAAACTCGCACAAATGAAAGTGATGCATGACCTGAGACAGGGATTTGACCCTGCCAATGAGCATTCAACCAAGCAAGCAAAGCGGATCCAGTGGACGACAGAGCAATGCGTTGCGGATATTCGCGCAACATAGGCACAACTAGATGGACTTCGCGCAAAGATCACCGCACCAACAGAGTGACTCGAGACGAGTCACGATGATTGTGTTGGGGGCCTGTTGGGCAGCAGATCCCCCTATAGCATGTTTTTGGGGCTTGAAGCCTGAATTTTGGTCAAGTGTAATGTAAAGACCCCGCGAAATGTGGGTGCGGAGCACAAGAGTCTAGGGTTGTCTGCCCTAAGATAATGTAATTTAATGTAAAATGTGTTGACCTACCCATGGTCCGTAGACCATGGGATTGTATAAATAGAGCGAGGCTCTAAGTGTAAATTCAGTCTTAGTTTTTAGAACTAACAGATAGATGTGTAGGCATGGTTAGAAGTTAGAAGTAGATCTGAAGGTATTGGGTCGTAGTGATAGGTAGAGGCTTTGTAGTTGAGTGCGTAGAGGCCTAGTAGAGTCCGCAGCTGAGTGTGCGAACCCCTGCAGCTGAGTGCGCAGGGCGAAGTTGGGATTGTACTTGGATAGAGAATTAATAAAAGATAAGTTGATTCTGAAATATTGTGTGTCTATGCTTCTGTTATATTTATGCATCTCTTTACAATTTTATGATTGCACGCACTTGTTATGAATGTTGAATGATTAATGAGAATATTGGGTCCACACAATTAAGTTAAGATCTATAATAATAGCACAATAAGGATAAAGGATCTAGACAACACCTCTTAGTGCTCTTTACAGAGCTGCGCGGAAGCAGTTGCACAAGTTGCGAAGGACAGACGGTTGCGCAGAGCAGCGCAAGTGCGCAGGTTCAGTTCGTGAACTTCCTAGATTTCATCAAGACATCCCTAGGGTGCGGAAACCTGGTTCCAACACCCTCCCATACTACCTCGGGTGAGACCTCAGTTCGCGCACCGTGGATTGTTGCCGAAAGGGTCGGTAGTTTCGGGATTTGTTTGGCTAAATCACTTCTGAACCTGGGTCAGGCCCCAACAACCCAACAAGAGGTGGCATCTAAAGACACCATTACAACACTTGTGTTATGCAACCAACTCACAAAACAATAGAAATGATAGATAACCAACTTAAAAACTATCCTCTTTGAGGGGGAAACCTCCTTTAAATTACACAAATGAAAAATTATTGGATGATACAAATGACAAGACTTTGTTTATATATAGGAGTCTAAGGGGTCACAATATAATCAAACCCTACATAAAATAATAATATAGGGGCACAAGAATAACAATAGTGGGATTCTATGGGGCTCAATAATAACAATACAAAAGCTACATGGGCACGACAATAACAATACAGGGGCTACACTAATAATAACAATAAGGGAGCTACACTAGTATTATAGAGACCAAACATGCCCCTCTCCTTCAAAAAAGTGTTTTCCTCAACACTTGAGTAGTTTTGGACACTTTCGTATAAAATTCTCATCCTCCCATGTGGAATTTTCAGTGGGTAAGTTCTTCCACTTAATGAGATACTTTGAAATTGATCAATTTTGTAGCTATCGAGTTCTTGCTTTTGTGACTGCTTTTAGCTCAAATATAACTTTTCCTTCTTCGTCAAGTTCTGGAAACAATGTTTGAACTAGAAGCTTGTCATCGATAACCTTATTTAAGCATGAAACATGGAAAAATGGGTGTACTCAGTAAGATGCAGGAAACTCCAATTTGTATTCCATAGTATCAATCTTTTGCAACACCCTATAAGGACCGTAGTACTTGGGTGATAATTTATTATCCTTCTTAGCTTGTTTGGGGAACAATTTTTTGAATGGTTGTAGCCGTAAAAATACCCAATTGCCTACATCAAAAATTCTTTCATTGCGATGCTGATATGCCTGTCGTTTCATTGATTCTGTGCCAGAGTGAGGTTATCCTTTAAAGTTGGAGGGTCGTTTTTAATGCTCGATGTGATCTTCCATTGCTTGAACCTTAGAATTTTCTCTTAAAGATGATGTGATAGATGGTGGATGATATCCATAAAGTGCCATAAATGGGGTCATTTTTTCTATATTATGGAAGAAAGTGTTATACCACCATTTAGATAGAGCTAACGACTTGACCCATTGTGTTTGTTTATCACATACAAAGCAACGAAGATCTCCTTCCAAACATTTGTTCACTATCTCAGTTTGCCCATCAGATTGGGGATGATAAGATTAGCTATGAGCTAATTGAGTACCAAGACAAGAAAATAATTCCATCCAAAAATTTCCAGTGAAAAGGGGATCTCTGTCACTTACTATAATATTGGTGTTTCCATGAAGCTTTTGAATTTTTTTCCGTAAATTCAGTAGCAATTGTACTGGCTTCAAAAGGATGAGATAATGCACACAATTGTGCATACTACGTAAGTCTATCAACTACTACAATGATGAAAATCTTTCCTTTAGATTTGGGTAAACCTTTGATAAAATCCATTGAGACCTCCTACCAACATTGACTTGGAATAACTAAAGGTTGTAACAGATCAGGGGTCTTAATTGTCTCAACTTTATTTTGTTGGTAAGCCAAACATTCTACCACAAACTTCTAAACATCATATTTAAGGTCATCCCAAAAAATTCCTTCTTGACCATGTGGTAAGTTTTTAGAAATTTTGAATGCCCTCCTAAGGGAGAGGTGTGCAATTCCAAAAGAATCTTTTGTTTGAGTTGGGAATTCTTACAAAGATATAAGCGATCTTTGTACCATAATGAATAATTTTTCTAGCTAAATGTATCAGATATACTAGGATCTTGTTGGAGCTTTTGAATGATTTTCCAAACCTCTTCATCATTCTTCCATTCATCCCTTGCTTCGGTTATCCACTCAGGTTGAATAATAGAAATGACACAAAGAAATGCTTCCACATCCTCATCCTTTCTTGAGAGTGCATCTGCAACAACATTTTGCTTCTCTTTTTTGTAGATGATTTCAAATTCATATCCCAACATCCTTGTGACCCATTTTTGCTACTCTTCTGAAGATGATCTTTGTTCCAAAAAATATTTAAGATTATCATGATATGTTTTTACCTTGAAATGTATTCCCACTAGGTAAGGTCGCCAATGATTTAGTGCATGTAGTATTTCCAACATTTCCTTCTCATAAATAGGTTTATGTAAATACTTTCCTTTGATTGGACAAATTTCAAAAGAAACTTGTCTTCCTTCTTGCATTAAAACAACACCAATTCCATTTCCTAAGGCATCACATGCCACAGTAAAGGTTTTTGTGAAGTCTGACGTAGCTAAGACTAGTGTTTGTCACATTTCCTATTTAGAATGTTCAAAGGTCTTAGTTGCTTTTTGAGTCCAAGAAAAGGCATCTTCCTTAAGTAATGATGTTAGAGGTGCCACTATTCTCCCATAATTATTAAAAAAATAATACCCTGTTAACCCGAGAAATCCACGAAGATGCTTTATGGTGGTGGGGAGTTTCCATTCCTTAATGACTTTGATTTTGTTAGGGTATACCTTAACACCCTCATGAGATACAATATGACCCAAATATTCCACCTCCTGTACTCCAAAGAAACATTTGGAGGTTTTTTCATATAATTTGTTCTCCTCCAATAGTTTGAGCAGCATGTCAACATGTTGAGCATGATCCTTCGAAGACTTGTTGTAGATTAGTATATCATCAAAAATACTAACACAAATTCTCTAAGGAAGGGTTTTAAAATGGAATTCATCAAACATTGAAATATGGAAGGTGCATTAGTAAGGCCAAAAGGCATGGCCAAAAATTCATAACGACCCTCATGAGATCTAAATGTTTTTTTTAGAATGTCTTTAGCTTCATTCTAATTTGATGATATCCTGAACGAATATCCAACTTGGTGAAGTAAATTGCTCCATGTAATTCATCCAAAAATTCATCAATGATAGGAATGAGAAATTTATCTTCAATAGTGAGATTGTTGAGCTCCCTACAATCTGGACACATACGCCATGATCCATCCTTGTTGTGAACCAATACTACTGAGCAGAGAAATAACTTTGACTAGGTTGAATTTTACCAGCCTCTAACATTGCTACCATCATACGTTTAATTTCACTATTTTTGGAATAAGGAAATTTGTAAGGCTTGATGTTTGGAGGAACACTTCTTGGAATCAAATGAGTAGCATGATCATGATCACGAATAGGCGGGGGGCCTTTGGGAGTCTCAAACACCTTGGAATGATTGTCCAAGACTTTTTGGAGATATGGAGAAATAGATCATTTCGATGTTAGAAACTCTAGCGAGAATAATTGTGTAATTATGCCTCGTTGTAATTTCTTCAGAAACTTTGTCATGCCATTAGAGTTGATTACCTTTTCGGGTTTCGTGCGATACACCTTAATTCAACTTCCTTTCTAATTTTTTATGCTTTATTTTTAATATTAAATCATATATATTTTAATTTAATTTGATTGCTTTAATTTTAGTTTTTCAGATAAACGAACATCTATCTTCCTAATGTTTAATTTTAATTTTTTCCACGCTATAATATTAATTCTAAATCTACCATGTGAATAAAATATTATGATTATTTTTTTATACTTTATTTTTAATATTAAATCATATATCTTTTAACGTAATTTCATTGCTTTAGTTTTAGTTTTTCAAATAAACGGACATCTATGTTCCCAATGATCAGCTTTATTTTTTCCCATGCTATAATATAAATTCTAAATCTATCATGTGAATAAAATAGTATGATAATTTTTTTATGCTTTATTTTTAATATTAAATCATATATATTTTTCATGTAATGTCATTGCTTTAGTTTTAGTTTTTTCAATAAATCGACATCTATGTTCTCAATATTCAATTTTACTTTTTCCCACGCTATATTATTAATTCTAAATGTAACATGTCAATAAAATATTATGATTATTTTTTTTATGCTTTATTTTTTAATATTAAACCATATATATTTTTAATCTAATTTCGTTGCTTTAGTTTCAGTTTCAGATAAAGACATCTATGTTCCCAATGTTCAATTTGACTTTTTCCCACACTATACTATTAATTCTAAATCTATCATGTAAATAAAATATTATGATTATTATTTTTATGCTTTATTTTTAATATTAAATCATATATTTTTTAATCTAATTTCATTGCTTTAAATCTATCATGTAAATAAAATACTATGATTATTTTTTATGCTTTATTTTTAATATTAAATCATATATTTTTTAATCTAATTTCTTTGCTTTAGTTTTAGTTTTTAGTTAAACAGACATCTATGTTCCCAGTGTTTAATTTTATTTTTTTCCCATGCTATAATATTAATTTTAAATCTATCATGTGAACAAAATATTCTGATTATGTTTTTATGCTTTATTTTTAATATTAAATCATATATTTTTTAATCTAATTTCATTGCTTTAGTTTTAGTTTTTCAAATATATTTGGAATGTTCAATTTTATTTTTTCCCACGCTATAATATTAATTCTAAATCTATCATGTGAATAAAATATCATGATTATTTTTTTATGCTTTATTTTTAATATTAAATCATATATTTTTTAATCTAATTTCATTGCTTTAGTTTTAGTTTTTCAGACATCTATTTTCCCAATGTTTCATTTTATTTTTCCCTTGCCTATAATATTATTTCTAAATCTATCATGTGAATAAAATATTATGATTATTTTTAATATTAAATCAATATTTTTTAATCTAATTTCATTGCTTTGGATTTTGATAATATTAATTATAAATCTATCATGTGAATAAAATAGCATGATTATTTTTTTATGCTTTATTTTTAATATTAAATCATATATTTTTTAATCTAATTTCATTGCTTTGGTTTTAGTTTTGGTTTTAGTTTTTCAAATGGACATCTATGTTCCCAATGTTCAATTTTATTTTTTCCACCCTATAATATTAATTCTAAATCTGTCATGTGAATAAAATATTATAATTATTTTTTATGCTTTATTTTTAATTTTAAAATCATATTTAATCTAATTTCATTGCTTTAGTTTTAGTTTTTCAAATAAACCGACACTATGTTCTTAATGTTCAATTTTTTATTTTTTTTTTCCCACGCTATAATATCAATTCTAAATCTATCACGTGAATAAAATATTATGATTATTTTTTATGCTTTATTTTTAATATTAAATCATATATTTTTAAATTTAATTCAGAGACATTTATGTTCATAATGTTCAATTTTAATTTTTCCCATACTATAATATTCTAATTTATTTATACTTTATTTTTAATATTAAATCATATATTTTTAAATCTAATTTCGTTGTTTTAGTTTTAGTTTTTCAGATAAATGGACATCTATGTTCCCAATGTTCAATTTTATTTTTTACCACGCTATAATATTATTTCCAAATCTATCACGTGAATAAAATATTATGATTATTTTTTATTTTTAATATTAATTGTGTGACATCACGAGGCTTTGTGATTTAATTTTTGGACATTTTTACTATTACTTATAAATAAATTAGTGACAATTAGTTATTGTGTTATTGTTGATAATAATTAGTAATTAAGTTGTTATGAAAAAATACAGTGTCCTTATGGAAGATCTTTGAGGAATTAGGGATGAATTTGAGTAACTCTCATTTCACCAAACAGCTATCAGTTATAGGCATTTATTCCCTCATCTCATCTTCCTCCAAGAAAAGGGAGGAGAGGGAAAAGAGAGGGGCTTGGAAAAAGAGGAAGGGATTTTGAACAGGAGTTAAATGGGAAAACCTCTTGAGATTAGCTTCCCTAGTGGAAGGAAGTGTTTGCAAGTTAGACTTGGGGTTGTGAAGCCGAAACAAATTAATTGCTGCTTTGAGAAATTGTTCTAAAGGAATTGAGGAGCTCTAGGGGAGAATATTAGACGTAATCACCAAATTCTCATTGGAAGGGTGGAGAGATTTCATCTATGAAAGATTGATATTCCAAAAAATCAGTAACAAATACATAATATGTAAATATGTCACTGTGGTATCAAATATGTTAGGAGAAATTCTTTCTATAATTATGTTGTTAAGTATTTGCATTTAAATTAGATAAATACCTTTTAATGGTACGATAAGAAGTTAAGGAAAAACAATGGAAATTGGTGATTTTTCCATGAGAAAATGAAATTATGTAGAACTATTGTGCCACTGAAACTGTTTCCTGACAGAAAGGAAGATTGTCTTAAAAACACACTCAGACCTTTTAAAAATAAAACTGGTGCCATCAAAACTACTTTTGGCAAGAAAACGAGACCATCTTGAGCATGTGAAACCACAACTTACTGGAATATCTTTCTAGATAAATTTATATCGCAGAAAGCACAAGAATGTGTAAAACCGTTGCATTGTAAAAGAAAGTACTTCTGTATAAATACAGATTTCTTGCGAATGTTCGCATTATAGAAATAAAGAATTGTGTACAATCCTTACATGGTAAAAGAAAATGTTTTTGTGTAAATAAAAGATTACAGGGAAATGTGGCAAGCAAAGATTTTATAAAAATCATTATATTGTAAAAGAAATTACTCCGTGTAAATAAATATTTCTTGAAGCTGTAAGCAAGATTGTCTTACAGGAAGAAATGTGTGAATAAGGAAATGACTAGTTGTTTAAACAACTAGCTCTATAGTCTCTTCAACTTATGGAGTCATTTCCAATTTTACTAAGAGTTAATAAAAAAAAATAAAAAAAAATTTAAATGGTAAAACAACTCCGTCAATCTAGTAAAGGGAACTCGTTCCGTTCCAAAAATTTCAAGAAAAAAAGATTAAGGATTTAATATTGTTAAAGGATAGGAATAAAAGAATGACTACCCTATTCCACATTTGTTCCTCAGCCCGTCCTAATGGGACACGAAGCAGTTTTGGATGATTAAGAATCTTATACTTAACAAAAAGAATAAGAACAATTATATATTTTTGGCATACAGCACAAGAGAGTTTAATTAAGACAATACTTTCTGTTATGTAGTGTAAAGAAACATATACTAAACAAACACTAATACCAGTGATGATGTATTCGCCATAGCTTTCCTGGTTTAATTAGGAGTTTAGCCAAGATGTTGTTTATTGGGTGGTTTTGGATTATGTTGTTCAATTTAATTAGGAGTTTAGCCAAGATGTTGTTTATTGGGTGGTTTTGGACTATGTTGTTCAATGAGAGGTTTTAGACAAATATATGTGGTACGTTTTCGTGTTTTATTCCTGGTATGTGCGTTGGGGTAAAACATCTTATATGTTTCTTCTTTTCAAAGTCATGAGGAGCTGATAATTTGTCAATGTTTATATTACTAATATAAATGAAATATAAAATGTTTATATTACTAATATAAATGAAATATAACTTTTTTCGGCCTAAAAAAAAAAAACCAATGTAGGCAAAATAAATAAAGCTATTTTTTGACCGTAGGTACTACATTAATAGTATTATGAAGCAAACCGAATAATTTAACAATAAAAGAGTAATTGACACATTTCTAAGTGACTGCAAAAATTTAAAAGGCTAAACCTATTACCTGTCTAGAGGGAATGAGTTCCCTTTTCGTCGGCTCCAAAGGCATTTGAGGGCGTAACAGTAGATTTACCTGCGGTTAGAAGCATGAAAGCAGGTATTAGTTAAGTAAATAAATTAAAGAATGAAATTATAACCCTAGCATAACTAAATCAAGACGTTGTAACAGAGTAAGCCATACTTGCAGATGGAAGACGAAATTCAGGTATTAGCTGGTAGAATATGGTTGCTCCTGTAACTGGGTTGAATGTCTTGGTTGAACTTGGTGCGGAGTGAAGCTGAAGAGACAAGACCCATTTGCTAGAATGCAAACTCAGCAGGTTAGGGTTTGCAGAGCAAAGTTTCAGGGGCGGACTATGAACAACTGACCAAGCATCGAGAGCAAGTTTCCTAGTGGTTAGTCTTAGCCCTCAGAATAAGGATGACCGATGGATCTCGACCTTTCCATCAACAACGCTGAGAAATACCACTTGGCAACCGGGAAAGGGAAATCTTGGTCGCTGGCGGCATTAGGTTGCGGACCAAATGGGTGCTTAAACAAATGTCAAATACAATGTCCGCTCATACAGGCCATTAGTCGGAGGGAAGTCTGTTATGCTCTTAACCTGCAAAACGATACCAAAATACCAAATATGCGAAGATAAATATACCCAGAACATAGAACAGTGAAAAATAACAAGAAGTATTTTATTATTCAGAAAGCAATGTTCACTTGCCTCTTCAAGGGGGCAACCTCCAATAGAGCAGAGCTCGATTACAAAATAAGACACGATGCTCCTCGAGGGGAGTCTCTATCCTTTATATAGGATTCATACATGCAATGCCATGGGGCAATACCATGGTTATTATTAATACCATCTATCTAATACCATGGCCCATTTGTAACTAACTGTGGTCCCTTCATTAAATGCGGGTTAACCACTTACAATTATTAATATGGGCTTTATTGACTCTTTACTTAAATATAACTATGAATCGATCCTATTACATAAATAAGGGGGTTAGGGTGGGACCTTAACATGCCTTCCCCCATAAGAATAGCCTTGTCCTCAAGGTTGAAGCTGCAGAAACTGCTGAAGAATAGTGGTTGGTTCCCAGGTTGCATCTTCCAGAGAGGTGTTTTTCCACTTGACGATGACTTCCTTGATCATGCGGCCACGCAGGTGCCTTTCTCATGTATCAAGAACTTGTTCAGGTTGGAGCCAGATTGACCCTTCTTCATCCAGTTCAGGTAGATTGGTTTGAATTTTGCAGTTGTTCCTAATCACTTTCTTGAGGCATGAGACATGGAAAACTGGATGGATTTTTGCAGTGGGTGGCAAAGCTAGCTTGTAGGCAATTTCTCCAATGCGTTGAAGTAATTGATACGGTCCGTAGAATTTTGGAGATAGTTTCTGACAACCCTTGTCTTTGAGTGATGTTTGCTTATATGGTTGTAGCCTCAAAAATACCTGATCCCCTTCTTGAAATTGGCATTCTGAGCGATATTGATCTCCTTGTTGCTTCATGCGGTTTTGAGCTTGATGAAGATTTTCTCTAAGGTGAGCCAACATGGTGGTGCGGTTCTGTAGTAGTTGATCCATTGCTTGTACCTTTGAGCATCCCTTGATATAGGAAGTAGGGGAAGGAGGGAGTTGACCATAAACTGCTTCATATGGAGTTATTTTGGTAGTGGCATGATAGTTGGTGTTATACCACCATTCAGCTAGAGGTAACCACTGTACCCAGAGATGTTGATTTTTTGAAGTGAAACACCTAAGGTATGTTTCCAAACATTTATTGACTGCTTCAATTTGACCATCAGTTTGTGGATGATAGGAAGTACTGAGTTGTAGTTGGGTACCTTGTAGCCGGAAGAGTTCCTGCCAAAAGTTACTGGTGAAGACCGGGTCACGATCAGACATAATAGAAGTGGGCATGCCATGCAATTTGAAGATCCGATCCATGAAAGATTGAGTGACCAAAGTCGGTGTAAAAGGGTGGGGTAGGGCACAAAAATGAGCATACTTAGAAAGTCTGTCCACAACCACCATGATGACTGACTTGTTTCCTGACTTTGGAAGACCCGTAATGAAATCCATAGAAACCTCCGTCCAGAATGAGGTCGGGATGGGAAATGGCTGTAATGTGCCCGGGGATTTGACTGTTTCTCCTTTGTGGCATTGACATACATCGCATTTAGCTACAAAAGTAAGAATTTCCTTTTTCATGCTCGTCCAAAAAAAATATCTTCAAGTGCGAGCATACGTCTTCTGAAAGCCTGAATGTCCTGCAGTGGGAGATGAGTGCAACTATGCCAAAATGGGGCTTTTGAGGGTGGATGTTGGTGATATTACGACTCTGTCCTTGTATTGAAGAATCTAATCCTACCACGAGTAGCCCGCTGTGGAATTTGGATCCTTCTGCAATTGATTAATGAGTTGGGAGAGCCAGGGATGTGAAAACCATTCTTTGCGGGCCTCTTCAATCCATTCTGGAATGGGAAGGGAAATTGCGAGTAGGGTACTTTCCTCCTCAAATTGGCGAGATAACACATCTGCTACAATATTTTCATGCCCTTTCTTGTAAATGATCTCATAATCATATCCCAGCATTTTGGCGAGCCATTTATTTTGTTGTGGTGAGGATAGGCGTTGCTCCAAAAAATATTTAAGGCTTTGATGGTCGGTGTGGATTTGGAAACGTCACCCCAATAAGTATGGTCACCAGGTATCTACTACATGTAAAATGGCCACCATCTCCTTCTCATGGGTAGATTGTCCCAGATTCTTCCCACTTAGTTGTTGGCTCATGAAAGCCAAGGGTCGACCTTCCTGCATTAAGACTGCCCCAATACCTATACCCGAAGCATCACATTCAATCACAAAAGATTTGGTGAAGTCAGGTAGTGCTAAGACTGGAGTGGAACACATGGCATGTTTGAGAGCTGTAAAGGCCTGTTGTACTTCATCATTACAGAGGAATGAATTTTTCTTGAGGAGTTGAGTGAGGGGCCTAGCAATGCGACCATAATTGCGGACAAATTTGTGATAGTAGCCTGTGAGACCCAAAAATCCTCTCAGGTTCTTCAATGTCTTAGGTTGAGGCCAATCCTGCATGGCCTGGATCTTTTTGGGGTCCACCGTGACACCTTCACGCCCCACAATGTGGCCCAAATACTCAACTTTTTCCATGCCAAAAGAACACTTGGACATCTTGAAAAATAATTTATGTTTGCAGAGCAGTTGTAAGAGCAGATCTACATGCTGAAGATGTGCGGCCCGGGTGTGACTGTAGATGAGGATGTCATCAAAGAAAACAAGGACAAATTTTCTGAGATATGTTTTGAGTAGGTGGTTCATAAGGCTCTGAAAAGTGGATGGGGCATTACAAAGACCGAATTGCATGACCAGGAACTCATAATGGCCTTCATGAGTTCGAAAAGAAGCCTTTGGGATGTCTACTTCTGTCATGCGGATTTGGTGGTAGCCTGAGCAAAGGTCAAGTTTAGTAAAGAATTGAGCCCCATTTAGTTCATCCAACAAATCATCAATAACTGGGATGGGAAATTTATCTTTGACTGTCAACTTATTAAGGGCCCTGAAGTCTGGACACATATGCCATTCCCCATATTTCTTGAGCACCATGACCACCAGTGATGAATAAGGGCTAATGCCGGGACGAATGACGCCTGCTTCCAAGAGTTCCTTGATTATTTTTTCTATTTCATTATTTTGGGCAAATGGATATCTATATGGGCGCACATTTGGTGGTTGGGCTCCTGGGACCAAAGTAATGTTATGATCATGTTCCCCTCTCGAGGGTGGAAGCTCATGAGGCTTGTCAAAGACTGGCAAATGGTTGTTTAAGATCTGTTGTATCTCAGGATGAATATGAACAAGATTGGGTTCGCAGGCCTGGATGGCATTAAATTGAGCTATGACTCCATGGTGGCCATTTTTTAACAATTTTTCCATCCGATGTGAGCTGATGATAAAGGGAACTCCCGCCTGGAGTCCACGGAGGGTATGTGTGTGGTTGTTCTGCTTAAAACTCATATATAACTCCTGGAAATCCATTGTGATTGGGCCAAGTGTGCAAAGCCATTCAGAACTGAGGATAATGTCGCACCCTCCCATGTGTATGGTAAACATGTGGGTCCTTAATTGATAATCCCCCATTTGAAGTTTGAAATTTTCACAGCGGCCTTCACATTTCATTGTTCCCCCATCAGCAATTTGGACTTGGAAGTTAGAAACTACTCGGAGAAAACAATGCACTGCTTCTGCAACTCTTTGATCGATAAAATTATGTGTACTTCCACTATCAATCAAGACTACTACTGGTTGATGTTTAATAAAACCTCTGATTTTGAGATTTAGAGGCGAAGAAATCCCTGCCAAAGCATGCAACGATATAACTGGTTCTTCAAGTACATTGTCTGGCTAATTGTCCTCTTCTTCCTCCTCAGGTTGCTCAATTGGTGGGTCTTCCTCTGATGCACTGTGATCAGTGGCATCAATTTGAAAAAAATTGGGCTCCTTGCATTTATGCCTGGGGGAGTATTTCTCATCACAGTAGTAACATAATCCTTGCTTTCTTCTTTCCGCCATTTCTGCTGGTGACACCTTTTGAACCTTGAGTGTCTGGGTAGTGCTTTGAGCCTATGGGGGGCGACCCTTGGCGATGAAATTTGAGCGATTGGACTGGGCAGCCAACACTCGTTTGACTTCACGAGCTATCCTGCAAGCATGCAGCCATGAGCTAGGGTGGTGCAATTGGACATGGGCTTGTATGGCCTTTTTGAGACCACTGACAAAACATTCCGTGTAGACTCATCTTGTGGACCTCCAGTGCAAGCTAAGGCTTCAAATGTTGCAATATATTCATTCAATGTTCCTGTCTGTCTGAGCTTAGTGAGACGACCCAAAAAGTTAGATTCATGGTCAAAGCGATCCATAAGAGCTTTTTTGAATGTATCCCACATCAAGGGCCTTCCATAGCAATGTTGATGCCATTGCCACCATTGCCATCTTTCATTATCCAAGTACATGATACCCACACTAAGTTGAGTCACATTATCCAGGATGTAATTTAGTGTGAAATATTGCTCCATTTGTGCCATCCATGCGGCCGGGTGAGAGCCATCAAATTTATACATGTCCAACTTGGGTGGTCGCGGATGGGATTGTTGGGGGGTGCCAAAGAGGTGAAGAGATTGGCCAGACTCACCCTCGCTGTTTTCATTTCCAATATATGCCTCCTCGCGTGCCTCCACCTTGCCCTTAGAGAGTGTTATAGTTATTTCCTTCAGCTGCAATTGGATGTCTTTCAAGGATGATTCAAGGTTGTCCATCCTCTCATTCGCCATAGCTTGAGCTCTATTTTGTACCATGCACTTAGCCGATTTACTTGAAATTTGGGACCACGCGAATTTTTTGGCACTAACAACTGAATGGTACCACCTTGCTCAGCTCAGCGTCCTGATTCTTATGGGCTAAGTCACTAATAAGCACCCCGGGGGGTCTCAAATCTTTTTTTTTTTAACTCCTAACGGAGTTTTACTCGTTGCTTAGGAATACTGCAGTAGCTGAATCCCGGAAATGTCAATGCTGCCAAAAGTCCTACGAAAATCACACCCAGGTATAGAACCCACACAACTACTCAGATCTGGATGGCGGATCTAATGGATCTGAGAGATCTGAATGGTTGATCAGATAGATTTGAACGATGGAATAGATTGTTGCTGCGGATTCGATGGATCTAATATATCTGAATGGTTGTTCTGATAAATCTGAACTACGGAACTAATTGCTGCTGATGCTGCAAAACCCCACTTGCGAGATCTGATCTGGCAGAGATTATGCATGATCCAGAGATAGAGAAGGGAAATATGGTCTCCAGGAGTGTCAGGTGCTACATATCGCAATATACATAAGGGTCTAACATTAGTACTCGGCCCAATTTTTCAAGGCACTAACCTAGGAGGATCAACCGCACCCTTAGTCGTACAACCCGACTACCCTATCGTACGGGCGAGTAATCTCTCCGAGTGCTGTTCTCGGTGTACTATAGCAGCAAGACGTCCAACTGTTTATCTATGGCGAGATTTCAAGGGAGCTAGGGGGCTTCCGATATACCCAGAGGGTACTTGGAAGACAATATGTATGCGGTTCTGTCTAATGCGCTACTACTCGAAGGGGTACCCACAGGGGCTACAAGGGAGTCCAAAAAGCGTGACCACCTCTTGTATTTCCTGCATGCATGCCTCCCCAAATCCGCATATTTATGTGCTCAACAACAGATCCTATGGTTTAAAGACGCTGGAACACACTCTAGCCAAAAAAAAAAAATTACTAAAAAATGGAGATCCCACCGGCCCTGGAAAGTGCTCTAATACCACTTGTTATGCTCTTAACCTGCAAGACGATACCAGAATACCAAATATGAAAAGAAAAATATACCTAGAACATAGAACAGTGAGAAATAAAAGCAAGTATTTTATTATTCAGAAAGCAATGTTCACTTGCCTCTTCGAGGGGGCAACCTCCAATAGAGCAGAGCTCGATTACAAAATAAGACACAATGCTCCTCGAGCGGAGTCTCTATCCTTTATATAGGATTCATACATGAAATACGATGGGGCAATACCATGGTTCTTATTAATACCATCTATCTAATACCATGGCCCATTTGCAACTAACTGTGGTCCCTTCATTAAATGCGGGTTAACCACTTACAATTATTAATATGGGCTTTATTAACTCTTTACTTAACTATAACTATGACTTCATCCTATTACATAAATAAGGGGGTTAGGGTGGGACCCTAACAAAGTCACCTCCTCGGGAAACTCGATAGAATGTACATAAATATTAAATGGATAATTCATTGTAAAATGTCAATGGTTATTAATGGATTTCGTACAGTGTATTAACATAAAATCTTATAGACATGAGGTTTAAACCATTGAATAATTAACATAATACGCAAAAATTAATGCTTTCATGCTACGAGATATACTTTGAATATCATGCAAATGAAGTGTTATCATATAGTAGTATCTTATGATCCATGAAATTTATTTATATATTTGTGAGTTTTTGTATGTGTTACAATTGGTATCAGAGTCCCTAGGTTACTACACTAAGGCCTGAGTGGTTAAGCATTGAATAACAAAATAATTATGGAACAGAAAGAAGAAGGAGGCGTAAGATGAGGCAAGGAGTAGGAACCACCCTCCCTGAAGGTACTACCGACCAAAACCCATAGGTGTGGGTACAATTGGGTGAAGTGAATTAGAATGCAAATGCTTTGTTATTAGAAACAGTCCAACAACTTCGAGCAAAGATGCAGATTTTGCGGGCTGATAATGAAATATTAAGTTTGGAGCAAGAAATGATTATGAAAAATAATTATGGAACAGAGAGAAGAAGCAGGCGCAAGATGAGACAAGGAGTAGGATCCACCCTCTCTGGAGGTACTGCTGACCAAATCCCAGAGGTATGGGTACAATTGGGTGAAGTGAATCAGAATATAAATGTTTTGTTATTAGAAATAGTCCAATAGCTTCGAGCAGAGATGCAGAGTTTGCGAGCTGATAATGAAAGATTACGTTTGGAGCAAGAAAAGATTATGAAAAGCCTTTCAGATAGGCAGAATCAGAGAAATCCAAATCCCAACCAGGATGAAGAAAATAGAACTTAGCCATACAGACAACAAGAGGATTGCATGGAGTCTGAAGGAGGACAAATTGGTAATGCAATAGAATTTGATAATGTCTCCGATAAGAAGGGTACAAAAGGTAGAAAATTGAGCTCCAAGGGGAGTTCAAAAAGATGAAGCCACCAATATATAATGGAGAGGCCTCGTTAATCAATATGAATAAATACTTCCATATATATGAATATGATGACAATTTGAGAGCAAGGTTACCAATTTACCAGTTGCAGGGCAAGGCAACCTTGTGGTGAGAGGAAATCAAAACATTCAAAGAAATTAATAAGCAGGAGGTCACGTGGGAGCAATTTCATAATCATTTTAAGGACAGGGATTTGACTGAGTAGTTTTATGACGATAAAGAAAAAGAGTTTCATAACTTAAAACTAGTACAACAATCTATGGATGAGTTCATAGCCAAGTTCACTTTGCTGTTGAGATATGACCTCGATATCTGTGAAGAGAAGGCTAAATTCCAACACTTTATTAGCAATTTACCCATCTACATGAAAGAGAAATTGGACGTTGATAACCCTAAAACGATGGATGAAGCAGTCCGAAAGGCTCGAATTTGTTATCATCAAATGAAGCAGAAGGGAGAAGGTAATAAAAATTGGCTAAGTAAGAAAGGACATAAAATTTTTACAGTCAATAAAAACATGAAAAATGCTAGTACCAAATATCCAAGATGGAAGGGACCAAATGGATCTGCTCACGAAAATTAGTAGGGGTATAAGCTTCAAAATGAAGTGAAACAAAGTGAAGCATTAAGCAAGTTAGAATCTTATCAGGTTCCTAAACCCCCTTTGTAGTGCTGGGGTTGTGGGGAACCCCATTAATACAAAAATTCCCCCCATATAGCGAGAGCAAAACCGATTTCAAATGTTCAAGAAGCTTCTACAGCGGATGATATGGCGTGGAACATACCTTGTATTAATGCAGCATTGGAAGATCGCCAAGAAGAATATCAACCCTTGATGGTGGAACTCTAAGGTAAAATATCCAATCACCCTGTTTCCATTTTAATAGATCCGGGTGCAAGACTAAGCTATGTCAACCCAAGAATAGTTGATTTGTGCCATTTAAAATGTATAAAGTTTAAAATTTCGTGGCTGGTCCAACTAGCCACAGGAGCTAAAAGAAGACTTGATGAAAAAATAGAAGACTGTGAAATTGAATTGGAAAAATAACAGACTAGGACAAATTTAAATGTACTACCATTAGGTTCCTATGATATATTGATAGGCATGGAATGGCTGGAACGACAATGGACCTTAGTAAATTGTAAAGATAAGACAATTAATTTCCTGTCCAACAATGGCACGAGAATAGAAATTCAGGGTGTAAGAAGAGAAGTTAAGTTATGTCCCATTACATCCCATCAGCTAGCATGATGCATGCATAAAGGCTATCAAATCTATGTGGTTCAAGTGGGGTACACAAACTCTAAAGATAAATTGTCCACCTTGGAGAAAATACCAGTGGTACAAGAATTTAAATATGTCTTCCCGGAAGATATTCCTAGTTTACCACCCAAAAGAAAACTTGATCTTACCATAGAATTGGTTCGTGGAGTTGCGCTAGTTTCCAAAGCCCCTTACATAATGAGTGTCCCTAAGTTAACAAAATTAAAAATGCATCTTCAAGGTCTGTTGGATACGAGTTATATTTGACCTAGTGTATCCCCTTGGGGAGCCCTTGTTTTATTCGTGAGGAAGAAATATAATACTTTCTGGTTATGCATAAATTTCACACGATAAAACAAGTTAACAGTTAAGAATAAGTACCCTTTACCTCAAATTGATGACCTCTTTGATCAAGTTAAGGGTAAGGTGGTATTTTCAATGATTTATGATCAAGATATCATCAAACCCGAATTAAAGATGAAGACATATATAAAACTACATTTAGAACATGCTATGGCCATTATGAGTTTGTGGTTTTACCATTCAGACTCACTAATGCTACAACAACATTCATGAGTATGATGAATGGAATTATCCACCCCTTCCTTGATAAATTCATTCTTATATTTATTGATGACATTATGGTATATTCCAAGAGTATTGAGGAGCATAAAGAACACCCTCGGGTGGTGTTACAAACCTTAAGAGAAAACTAGATATACACCAAATTTAGCAAATGTGATTTTTTCAAGGATCAAATCCAGTATCTAGGACATATTATTTTCTATGAAGGCATAGCAGTAGATCCAGAGAAAACCAAGACCATCATGGACTGGCCTGTTCCAACAAACGTGGCAAATATACGCTCCTTTATGGGCCTTGTTGGTTATTATAGGTGATTTATAAGGGGGTTTTCTAAGGTTGCTTATCCAATTACATCCTTGCAGAAATAGGGAACAAGATTCAAGGGGACTAGGGACTGTCAAGAAAGTTTTGAAAAATTGAAGCATTTTCTCACCACCATGCCAGTGTTGAAGATTGCAAACCATGAGGAAGATTTTGTAGTATGTATAGATGCGTGTAAAGAAGGTGAGGGCGTCAGAACAATAAAGTAATTGCTTATGAATCTCGTAAGTTAAAAGATCATGAGAAGAAATATTCTGCTTATGATTTAGAGTTGACTTCTGTAGTTCACGCCTTAAAAGTGTAGTGGTATTATCTATTGGGAAAACGATTTTTACTTGGAACAGACCAAAACAACCTAACGAGTTTCTTCAATCAACCTACCTTGAATGCGCGCCAAGCTTGATGGACTGCATTCTTAAGTGAATTTGATTTTGAAATCAAACATTTAAAGGGAAAAGAGAACTGAGTGGCGATGCGTTAAGTAGAAAATTTCATTATATCTACAAAATTTCATTTAGTCAAGAAAAATTCAATTTTGCTGAGAAAATAAAGGAAGCAGCTCAAAAGGACCCATTATATGGTTATCTTTGGCAACAAGCTAAATCTTCACAGAGCTCTGTGGAGCAAAAAGGGTACAATATTAACCCTGAGAATTTGTTGATGTTTGAAAATCGTATATGTGTTCCTAATCAATTGTCAATAAAGCAAATTATATTAGTTGAATTTCACAGAAGGCCTTGTGATGCAACAACCTGGAAAATGGGAAGAGTACCTACATTTGGTAGAGTTTGCTTACAACAATGGTTATCACGAGTTGATGAAAATGAGTCCTTTTGAAGTATTTTATGGGAGAAAGTGTACCATCCCTGCAAACTGGAATAGTCCCGAAAATAAAATGATATTAGGATTGGACATGCTAGAGGAAATGGAGAGAACAACAAATTTTTTTTGACAAAATCTGAAAGCCGGACAGGATAGACAAAAAGATTATGTTGATAGGAAAAGAACCTACCGGGCGTTTTAGGTAGTGGATCATGTGTACGTGTGAATTAAACCAAAGAGAAGTACTCCCATATGGGGAAAATGTTCCAATTTGGCTCTTCGGTTCTATGGCCCTTTTCAAATTCTAGACAGAGTAGGACCAATTGCTTGTCAACTCACCCCACCTAGTCACATTCAGGTTCACAACGTATTTCATGTTTCTCTTTTCAAGAGTATGTATATGATCCCAGGCACATCATACATTGGAAAGAGCTTCAAGTATAGAAATATATAGATAAAATCTCTTGTCATCTGCGTATATGTTACAATTGTTTATAAGTGTATCAATTATATGACAATTGTACTTGCGGCAGGTCGAGTGGGAAGAAGAATTTATGGTCGAGCCCCTATGCATACTCGATCAGAGAGAAGTAATGTTGTAGAGGAAAGCTATCATCCAGGTTAAAGTTCAATGGAAGAACTTCAACCCAAAAGAAGCCACTTGGGAAGATAAAGATTTTATGCAGGAGGAATATCCCAGACTATTTCAGGAGAAAATGGAAGAATGAACACCACGGACGGTGTTCCGCTAAGGTGGGGGAGATGTGACATCCCTAGGCTTGTGATTTACTTTTTGGACATTTTTACTATTACAGATAAGTAAACTAGTGACAATTAGTTATTGTGTTATTGTTAATAATAATTAGTAATTAAGTTGTTGTGAAAAATTTACACTATCCTTATGGAAGATCTAAGGAATTATGGATGAACCTCAGTAACTCTCATTTCACTAGATAGTTATCAGTTAAAGGAAGTTATTCCCTCATCTCCTCTTCCTCCAAGAAAAGGGAGGGGAGGGAAAGGAGAGGGGGTTGGGAAAAAGAGGAAGGGATTCTTAGAGATGAAGAGGAGTTCAGTGGGAAAATCTATTGAGATTATCTTCCCTAGTGGAAGGAAGCATTTGCAGGCTGGACTTGGCGTCTTGAGGCCGAAACAAATTCGCTGCTTCCTTGAGAAACTATTCTGAAGGAATTGAGCTTGGGGGGAGAACATTGGACGTAATCGCCAAATTCTCATTGGAAGGGTGGAGAGGTTTCATCTGTGAAGGATTGATCTTCCAACAACAAATAAGTAACAAATGCATAGTCTGTAATTATGTGACTGTGGTATGAAATATGTTAGGAGAAATTCTTCCTATAGTTATGCTTGTTAAATATTTGCATTTAAATTAGATAATTACCTTTTAATGGTATGATGAATTAAATGCAGTTAAGGAAAAATAGTAGAAACTCATGATTTTTCTATGAGAAAATGAAATTATGTAGAACTGTTGTGCTACTGAAATTGTTTCCTGACAGACAGGAAGATTATATTAAAAACACACTCGAAGCTTTTGAAAAGAAAATTGCTGCTATCAAAACTACTTTTGGGAGGAAAATGAGACCATATTAAGCATGTGAAACCACAACTTACTGGAATTTATTTCTGGATAAATTTATATGGTAGAAAGCACAAGAATGTGTAAACTCATTGCATTGTAAAATAAAGTACTTCTGTATAAATAAATATTTCTTGCAAATATTCGCATTATATAAATAAAGAATTGTGTACAATCTTTACATGGTAAAAGGAAATGTTTTTGTGTAAATAAAATATTACTCGGAAATGTGTGCATTGTAGAAAGAAAAGATTTTATAAAATCATTATATTGTAAAAGAAATTACACTGTGTAAATAAAGATTTCTTGAAGATGTAAGCAATATTGTCCTATGAGAAGAAATGTGTGAATAAGGAAAATGACTGGTTGTTTAAACAACTAGCTCTATAGTCTCCTCAAGTTATGGAAGAGGAGTCATTTCGACTTTTATTAAGAGTTAAATTTGTAATTAAAATACAACCCAGAAATCAGGTAGGAGCAATAAATAAATTCATGGGCTAGTAAGAAAATAAAAAGGAAAGATTGAAATGGTAAGACAACTCCGTCAATTTAGTAAAGGGAAATTGTTCCATTCCAAAAATTTCAAGAAAACCAAATTAAGGGTTTAATATTGTTAAAGGATAGGAATAAAAGAACGACTACCCTATTCTAGATTTGTTCCTCGGCGAGTCTTAATGAGACACCAAGGAAGAAGTTCTGGATGATAAAGAATCTTATACTTAATAGAAAGATTAAGAACAATTATATATTCTCGGCATACAACACCAGAGAGTCTAATTAAGACAATAATTTCTGTTATGTAGTCTACAAGAAACAAATATTAAACAAACACTAATACTAGCGATGAATAAGCACCTCCTAAATCGATAATAATATAGGAAGACTAAATCAAGCTATTATTTGACTGTAAGTACTGCATTCATAGTATTATGAGGCAAATCAAATCATTTAACTGTAAAAGAGTAATTGACGCATTTCGAAGTGACCACAAAAATTTAAAAGACTAAACCCATTACTTGCCTGGAGGGACAAAGTTCCTTTTCCGTCGGCTCCGGAGGTATTTGAGGGCGTAACAGTCGAATTACCTGCGGTTAGAAGCATGAAAGAAGGTATTAGTTAAGTGAATAAATTTAAGAATGAAACTATAACCTTAGAAAAACTAAATCAAGATGTTGTAACAGAGTAAGCCATACCTGCAAATGGAAGACAAAATTCGGGTATAGTTGGTAGAATATGACTACTCCCATAAATGGGTTGAATGTCTTGGTTGAACTCACTGCGGAGTGAAGCCGAAGAGACAAGACCCATTTGCTAGAATGCAACCTCAGTAGGTTAGGGTTTGTAGAGCAAAGTTTTAGGGGTGGACTACAAACAACTAACCAAGCACAGAGAACAAGTTTCCTGGTGGTTAGTCTTAGCCCTCGGAACACGGACAACCGTCGGATCTCGACCTTTCCATCAACAACGCTAAGCAATACCACTCGGAAACCAGAAAAGGGAAATCCCAACAGCTAGCTACGTTAGGTTGTGGACCGGCTGGGTGCTTAAACAAATTTCAAATACAATGCAGGCTCATACAGGCCATAAGGCGAAGGGAGGTCACCTCCTTGATAAACTCGATAGAATGTACGTAAATATTAAATGAAAAATTTATTGTAAAATGTCGATGGTTATTAATGGATTTGGTATAGCGTATTAACATAAAATCTTATGGACATGAGGTTTAAACCATTGAATAATTACCATAATGGGCAGACATTAATGCTTTCATGTTATGAGATATACTTTGAATATCATGTAGATGAAGTGTTATCATATAGTAATATCATATGATCCATGAAATTTATTTTTTTTTGTGTGAGTTTTTGTATGTGTTACAAAATCATATATTTTTAAATCTAATTTCATTACTTTATGTTGTGAAATTAGCTCACAAAAAGATAGAAAAGAGAGATAAACGCCTTAGAAATAAGCCTCTTCGAGGGGGAAACCTCCTTTACATTACATAAATGAACAATTCTTGGATGATACAAATGACAAGACCTCCTTTCTATATATAGGAGTCTAAGGGTCATAATATACTCAGAGCCAACATAACAATAATAATGTAAGGGCACAATAATAACAATAGTGGGCTTCTATGGGGCACAATAATAACAACATGGAGACTACATGGGTACAACAATATAATAAGGGGGTTGTACTAATAACAATAAGGGGTTACACTAGTAGTATAGCAACCTAACATGCCCCTCTCCTTCAAAAATTGTTGTCCTCAACACTTGAGCAGTTCTTGATGCTTCTGTATAAAATTCTTGTCCTCCCATGTGGAATCTTCAGCGGGTAAGTTCTTCCACTTGATGAGATACTCTAAAATTGATCGATTTCGTAGCTGTCAGGTTCTTGTTTCTGTGACTGCTCCAGGTTCCACTATGATTTTTCCTTCCTCTTCAAGTTCTGGCAATATTGTTTGAATTGGGATCTTCTGCAAATTTTGAATGAGTGGCCACACTTCTTCTTCCTTCTTCCATTCATCCCTTGCTTCGTTTATCCAATCTGGTTGGATAATAGAAATAGAACAAAACAATGCTTCCACATCCTCATCCTTTCTTGACAGTGCATCTGCAACAAAAATTTTCTTCCCTTTCTGTAGACGATGTCAAAGTCATAACCCAACATATTTGTGACCCATTTCTTCTGTTCTTCTAAAGATAATATTGTTCTAAAAAGTATTTATGCCTATCATGATCCATTTTTACCTTGAAGTGTCTTCCCATTGGGTAAGGTCGCCATTTTTTAAGTGCATGTAGTATTGCCAACATTTCCTTCTCATAAATAGCTTGCTTGAGATGTAGCCATAAAAATACCCAATCACCTACATCAAAACTTTTTTCACTGCGATGTTGATTCACCTGTTGTTTCATTCGATTCTGCACCAAAGTGGCGTTATCATTTAAAAGTTGGATAACTTGTTGTTGATGCTCAATGTGATCTTTCAATGTTTGAAGCTTTTTCTTCTTGATATGTCCTTCTATCTTGAGAGTTTGAGGAGTGGTAATTTCTTCCAATGCTTTACAAGATATGGTCGGATTCATTTCTTGATGCTTGATTTGATCTTTCACTTCTTGAACATTTTTCTTCTTGATATGTCCTTCTATCTTGATAGTTTGAGGAGTGGTAATTCCATCTAATGCATTACAAGATATGGTTGAATTCATTTCTTCTTTCTCGATGTGATCTTTCACTTCTTGAACCTTTTTCTTTTTGATATGTCCTTCTATCTTGAGAGTTTGAGGAGTGGTAATTCTTGTCAATGCTTTACAAGATATGGTCAGACTCATTTCTTCTTTCTCTGGGGTTGGTTCTTGGTTTATATCCTCTTCTTTTGATGTTTCTTGATCCTTTTCTTCCTCCTTTTCATAATCTATGTAAAATAATTTCTTCTCAGCACACTTATGACCTTTAGTGCATTTTCTATCACAATTGTAACAAAGCCCTTTTTCTCTTTTTTCTTCCAATTATTGTGGTGTAAACCTTGTAGGTTGTGGAAGGCTAGGAGAAAAAACACTTCCATAATTATAGTCGTGAGTGGTAGGATTCCTTGTTTCCATAATTCCACTTTCAATTTTTCTTGCCCACCTGAATGCCTTCTCTAATGAATCAGGTTCCCAAAGACGAACCTCATGTTGGATGTTATCCTTTAATGTACCTATGAAGACATCAATCCTTTGATTCTCTAGAATATCATTTACCCTTATATTCAATTTTTGAAAGTCCTCAATGTGCTCTGCCATTGAAAACTTTTGTTTGAGATTTATCAATTGGATAGAGAAGGTGTTTCTCTTTGTATCCTCATAATGTGCTATCATTTCCTCCGTGAAAATTGACCACGTAACAAGTGGTTTACGAGAACAAAGCCCTTTATACCATAAATATGGATATGGTTCTAAATATGAAGATGCAATATGTACCTTTTGTAATAGTTGCACCTCATGTAGATCAAAATATTGCTCCATCTGTAGTATCCAATTTATTGGATCCTTTCCATCAAACTTCCTCATATCGCCTTTTCTTGATTTTAGGAGCTCGATCTTGAAACGACTGTAACTCTGTAAGTTCAGATCTTCCAGTTTTGAAATCGCGACTTGTAGTATCCCTCTGCGTCCTCTTTCCAATGCCACCAGTATGATCGAAATTGGATTCTCCAAGAAAGCGTTATGCACAATCTCTCAAGATGGCCTGATTATATACCTTTTCAGAAGAGTGAACTTGTATGAAGTGTCTAGTGTCACTTTTTTGACCTTCGGATTTGAACAATATACACAGGAAACTACAGTTTGTGCTCTTTTTGAAACTTCTTACGAAATTTCAATCTGATGCTCAAAACAAAAGCCATGAGGATTTTTCCCAGGTCACCTCTTTGGAATGTAATTCGGGAGTCTACAAAAATCCTAACTTCCTTAGATCATATCTCTGCAAATATAGTGAGACAAGCTCTGAAATTCGGACCCGAAGTTCAAAGCAATTTCAGATCAAATGGGTTTTTTTTGTAGCTTCTGAAACATCGCAGAAAATAAGTTATAGCGAAAATTCCACGATGACCCGTTTGGAGCAGCGAAACCCTATAATCCAAAGCTCTAATACCAAATGTTATGAAACTAGCTCACAAAAAGATATAAAAGAGAGATAAACGCCTTCAAAATAAGCCTCTTCGAGGGGGCAACCTCCTTTACATTACATAAATGAACAATTTTTGGATGATACAAATGACAAGACCTCCTTTCTATATATAGGAGTCTAAGGGGTCATAATATAATCAGAACCGACATAACAATAATAATGTAAGGGCACGATAATAACAATAGTGGACTTCTATGGGGCACAATAATAACAATATGGGGACTACATGGGTACAACAATATAATAAGTGGGTTATACTAATAACAATAAGGGGTTACACTAGTAGTATAGGGGCCTAGCACTTTAGTTTTAGTTTTTGAGATAAACGGACATCTATGTTCCTAATGTTCAATTTTATTTTTTCCAACGCTATCATATTAATTATAAATCTATCATGTGAATAAAATATTATGATTACTTTATTTTTAATATTAAATCATATATTTTTTAATTCGATATTGTATAAAAAAATATAGCTACATAGAAGCTGTTAAAATTATTTATGTTAAGTAATAAATATTTAAATATATTTATTTTAATTAATACTATATAAATATACAGGGTTTTAGATAAACTGTGATAGGGTACACTTTTCACTACTAGATGTTAAGTAGTTAGTTTTAGATAGACTATGATTAGGTACATTGGGTATACCTATATAAATATATGGAATTTTAGATAAACTGTAATTAAGGACATTTTACACTCTTAGATGTTAAATAACAAGTTCAATTCTCCATTTTATTGGAATATTATTCTTGAACATAATCATAATATAACCTTATTTCTATCACACTTTTAAAAATTATTATATAAATAAATATCAATAAAATATAATTAAATTAAAAAATAAATAAAAAGAGATATTAAAATCAATCTAAGCCTGATTGGTTCTTCTTAGCCAGCTTAGCCTGATTGGTTCTTCAACTTGTCCTGACGATGAACCACACTGGTTGGTTCGAAACGCGTCGACAAAAGATTGATTATGTGATTTTGTCGAAAATTATCTAAACAGAGATATTAAAATCAATCTTCATAGAAATAATTGTAAAGTGCCCTCTCTTACTTAACCAAACTTGCATAATATATTTACCTTCTAAACTTTGGCAAAAGATAATTATGTAATCACTTTTGTTTTTAGATATATTTATTTATTCTGTAAAGTGTCATCTCTTACCTTACCAAACTTGCATAATATATTTACCTTCTAAACTTTGGCAAAAAATAATTATGTAATCACTTTAGTTTTTAGATATATTTATTTCTATAATGATTCGTTGATGGTAAAAACCATTGTAAAAATTTTTTCCCCTTTAAATCAATCATTCAAAAAAAATAGAATCATCTCTTAATTACCATCTCCTCCATTATGAATTTGGGCTTTTAATGAATGCGACCTACTTTCTGGAATAAAAAATGGCTAGTTCTGTAAAATAATTTACCTAGCAACCTTCTTCAAGTGAGGCAATAGGTTATAATCCTTCGTTCAATTTGATGCAAACAACCTATTCTTACTGTAAATTTGTCTTTCTAAAGCTCTCGGAAATATTTAGGCCATATTCCATGTACTGTAAATCAATTTTTATGTGATATTTATTCCTATCAGTGTATCATTTTCCTGGTTCCCTTACACATGGACCATGAAAAGAATATTCCCTATGAATGTTTTTGGTACAAAAATGGCTGATTTTGTGGCCACATATTGTCTAAAAAAACCCTTCGTAGATGTACACAATGTTTATAATATCGCTTTCATATAGGCCTACCATTTTATACCAAAAATTCCAAAAGTATAAGCACATTGTGGACCATGCTTGATGTCTGCAATTACATTCACACAACATATCAAAATGAATCGAATTCAATATTTTAACTCAGGTAACACATGAAACCGTCTCAATATTTTACGGTTATGTAGGGTTCCATCTAATTATTTTCTTCCATTATTCAAATTAGAGCTCTTAATTACCATCTCCTCCATTGTTAATTTGGGTTTTTAATGAGTGCAACCTAGTTCATGGAATAAAACATTTCTAGTACGGTAAAATAATTTACCTCACATCCTTCTTCAAAAAGAGGCAATAATTTGTAATCCTCGGTTTAATATGATGGAAAGAACATGTTCTCACTGTAACTTTGTCTTTTCAAATCTCTGGGCAATGTTTTGCCCACAAAATAGCATATTTGGCCACAAATTTCTACTTGCTAGAGTCTGATACAATGCCAGCCAAGCTCACCACAGTGAAAACACTACATAACATCATTGCAAATCCATCCAAATGGAGAATGGTCGCCAACAAATTCTTTTGGCGATTACAACTTTTGAAACTCATACATTTCGAATGTAATGCACGTGTTGAGAATGCAATGTAATGTACATATTGAATAATCCTTGTTGGAAAGGAAGAAGAGGTAAAACACAATTTAACACACAAAATACACACGAGCTGCAACGTTTCTATTGATCACACAAAAACTTGATTATTAAAATGAACTCGGTGAGGGGTATTTAAACTTTTTCTGACTAGCATCTTCCCTAAAATATCTTGACATGCAACCACACACTAAATTCGACTTTACTCAAAATACGACTTGACTTGACTCAACTTGAATCAGTTATATGACTCTTTAAATTTAGATAAATTTCCATGCGGAAGTAATTAGCTATTTTCACAATCCCCCTTAATTACGACTACTAAACTAAGACATGACTCATGACAACTCAAACATGCTTGTTGGTCTATGTCTTAGCGAGGCTTACAACACCCAATCTTCTTCTATGAAACTCAAATACATCTTTTGCTAATGACTTAGTAAATATATCAGCCAATTGATCACTAGATTTACAAGGCTTCAAGTGAACTTCTCCGTTGCTCACAAGCTCTCTAATAAAGTGATATCTAGTATCAATATGCTTTCTCTTTTGATGAAACACATTATTCTTAGATAGTGCAATCGCTAATATGTTGTCACAATATATATTTGTTGATCCTTGTTGTTTCTGCTTGAGTCCATTAAATACTCTTTTTAACTACAATGTTTGGTGTGTTGTTGATGTCGTTGCTACATATTCTGCTTTTGCTGACGAAAGTGTCACAATAAGATGCTTCTTAGATGCCCATGAAATCACGCCTGAACCAAGATGGAACACATAACCAAAAGTGCTCTTCCTATCATCCAAGCAACCTTGTTAGTGTACCCAATCAAATCATTCTTCTCTATGTTTTCATACATTATGCCACAAACTCTAGTTCATGTTATGTATCTCAAAATTCTTTTTCCTGCTCTCTAATGTGTGTCTTTTGGAGTCTCCATAAATTTGGAGATCAAACTTACTCCTTCCATAATATCTGGTCTTGTAGCTGTGAGATACATGAGGCTTCCAACCAATCTTTTGAATAGAGTTGGATTGACTTTTGATCCTTCATCATCCTTGCTTAACTTTGTACCTATTGCAACTGGTGTAGGGACAGGTTTGCAATTCTCCATATCGAATCTTTTCAACAAATCTCTAGCATATTTATTTTGACAAATAAAAATTTATTTTTCAGATTTCTCAACTTCTATGCCAAGAAAATATTTCATAAGTCTGAGATCTATCATATCAAATTCTTTCTTCATGGCTACTTTAAATGCATCCAATTCAAAATCACTTGTATAAATCATGTCATCAACATATAAGGAAACAATCAAAATTTGTACATGCTCATTTACCTTTGTGTACAAGGTAGGCTCAATATTTCTATTGCAAAATCCATTCTTGATCATGTAATTGTCAATTCTATTATACCAAGCTCTAGGTGTTTTCTTGAGTCCATAGAGCGCTTTCTTCAACCTGCAAACTTTATCTACTTTACCTTCAACTTCATATCCTAAAGGTTGCTGTACATAAATTTCTTCTTCTACAATTCCATTCAAGAAAATTGATTTCACATCCATATGATATACTTTCAATTTATTCTGAGTTGTTGTGGCTAGAGGTGCTCTTATAGTATCCAATCTGGCTACCAGAGAAAACGTTTCTCCAAAATATATTCCCGATAGTCGTGAGAATCCTTTAGCGACAAGTATTGCTCTAAATCTGTCAATTTCACCTTTCTCATTCAACCTTTTCTTATACACCCATTTCACAACAGTTAAATTTTTATCTTTTGGAAAATTAACCAAATCCCATGTATCATTCTTTTCAATAGCTTCAATTTCTTCATCATTGGTTTGCACCCGATTTTCATCTTTGATTGTTTTTTCAAACAAAGAAGGTTGTAATGAAAACAATGAAGAGTTTGAACTAGCATCCAAATCATCATAAATATCTTTCAGACTTCTCATCTTTCTCTTACCATTTCTTGATTCATCACTTGATTGACTGCTAGGATAATTCCAATCTATTGATCTGCTTGAAGATCCATGCTGCTCAGAAAATCTTGGGAGTCCTTACTGGTGTGTGCTCTTGTGATTCTTGTTGCTCCTTTTTTGCTACATCATCTTCTTCCATCAATGGCACTTGTGCATCAACTGTTTTGTCCATATTCCCATTCCACGACTCTTGTTCTTTAAACACAACATCTATGATAATTATTGTCTTCTTAGTGATAGGGTTATACATTTTGTAAGCTTTTGATTGCTCACTATAATCAGTAAATATGCATTTTTCACTTTTATCGTCCATCTTACCTCTTAGGTTTTTAGGCACGTGTGCATAGGCTACACATCCAAATACTCTAAGATGAGATACACTACAAGACATACCTGACCATGCTTCTTCTGGTACTTTGTTCATCACACTCTTTGTAGGGGATCTATTTATCACATAAATAGCACATGCAACTGCTTCTGCCCAATACTCATTAAACAAGTTTCTTCCTTTCAACATGCTCCTTGCCATGTTCATAATTGCCATGTTCGTCCTCTCTACTACACCATTTTGCTGCAGTGTATATCTATTTGTAAATTTTCTTCTGATTCCATGTTGTTTGCAGTAATCACGGAATGTCTTTGAATCATATTCTCCACCATGATCTGACCTCAATACCTTGATCTGACGATCACTCTGGTTCTCGGCTAAGGCTTTGAATTCTTTGAACTTTTCAAAATTTTCAGACTTCTTCTTCAAGAAGTAAACCGAATTCCTTCTACTATAATCATCAAAGAAAGTGAGGAAGTAACAACTTCCAACAATTGACTGTGTCCTCATAGGTCCACACAAGTCTGTATGCACTGGCTCAAGTGGTTGCTTTGCTCTGTATGCAACTCCCTTTGGAAAACTCTCATGGTGTTTCTTTCCCAAGATGCATCACTCACAAGTACTAGTAGGTTATTTGATGGGATGTAATCCTCTGACCATTTGTTTCTGATGCAACAATCTTAAACCAGAAAAAGTGCAAGTGCCCAAACCGAAAGTGCCATAACCAATAATCATTAGAACATGCAATTGTAAACAAAGTAAACTTATCACTGTAATTCATAATTAGAGGAAAGAGTTTGTTCCTCATCATTTGCACCTTTGCAATCAGCTACTTTCTTGTGGGCTTTGTAACAACCCCGAAAGTAAAGCATGCAACTAATTAGATCAATTATACTATTTATAGGCTTGTCACATATAACACACTCTTGTCCTTGAAAAATAACTTTGTATCCCTTCTGCTTCATTTGACCAACACTTATTAAACTATGTTTGAGACCAGGGACATAATATACCTCTAAGATTGTCTTTGGCTCCCCATGCCTGGTCAAAATGTTTACCACTCATTTTCTATCTACATCCACAGTCTTGTTAGTTCCCAAATTTACTTCCGTCCTCACAGATTGATCCAAGTTTGCAACCAAATTCTTGTTGCTTGTCATGTGGTTATTGCAACAACTATCCAATAGACACACATTATCATAAGGTTCATGCATGTTATGTCAAGCTAGGAACATGGATTTAGTGTTGTCTGTAGTGACATAAGCTCTCTGGTTTCCTTGATTAGCTATCTTCTTCTTGCAATCATGGGCATAGTGACCAAATTTATTACAACAATAACATCTCATCTTTGATTTGTCATCTCTTTGATTACTGTTGAAGCTTCTATTGTTGCTTCAAATATAATGTTCATGCTCTTCTGACCACCATGTCTTCTTCCTCATCATATGCCTCTCGATCCACTTCTGCCTCGACCTTTGTCTCTTGAAACATAAATCTAACTTTTGAAAGTGGTTTCTAAAGTGGAATCCTTATTTTTGTCTATCCTTGCCTCATGGGGTAGAAGTGATCCCATCAACTCATCAACTATCAATCATTCCAAATCCATGGCTTCTTCTGTGGCTGCTACCACAACATCAAATTTGGTAGACAAATATCTTAGAACCTTCTCAACCACATTTTGATCTTTAATATCTTCACCATTATTTTTTTAACTAATTTACGACAGTGATGACCTCATTCATGAATGAATCGATGTCTTTTGTCTCTTTCATCTCGAGACTTTCAAAATCACTCCTAGTATTCTGCGACTTAATAATATTGACTTTGGCCATACCTTTATAGCTTGTCACCAATGTCTACTGTGTTGTCTTTGTTGAAGATGTGATCATAATTTTCTAGAACACTAATCAGTCAACTCCCTATTGGATAAGATGCAATGCATGTGCATTCTTCTGTTTGTCTTTCTTCCATAGTTCTCTCTCTGCATTAGCGAGAGCTCATTCTTCTACTTCATCCTTAGGTTCTGAAAACCCAAACTGGACATGATCCCAAACATCACGAGCCTTCAACGTGGTCTCCATCTTAATGGCCCACACATCATAATCCTTCACTGTAAATAGTGGGAAACGGGGTTAGAAATTTGAGAAAGTCGTCTTTAACAAAAGTATACTTTTAGAATAAAAACCTCTTTTTCTTTAAAAAACAACTTTTCCAAACAAAATATTCCTTTGGAAAAAACCCTTTTAAAGCTCTTTTAATTTTTTAAAATATTGTTTTGAAACAAACCTTTTAGAAAAGGATTTAAAAAACCTTTCACAAAAACAACTCTATAAATATTCATAAAGATAATCTCCTTTAAAAAGTGGTTTTAGGATTAAAAAAACACGTATGTGACTTTTACGATATAACACCCTCCTCCCACATATATGCAAGTAACTGGACAACCGGGGTAAACATGTGACGAGAGGCTACTATGATATGATTCGACCTCCTAAGATACGTTAAGGAAGTGGAATAGACGGAAACACACCATACAGACCTTCAACATCATCAATAAGACTACTAAGAACCATCTCAACCTTTCTGCTAACCAGCCCCTAAGTCCTATTGATTTTTTAAGCTATTAAGCCTATAGACGCTCCCATGTTATGGGCATGCGAGCATCCGGGGACTATTTCCAGCAGACCTGTGCTAGAGTCTGAGGAATTTAAGGCACTTTTCAAGCCTAGAATTTTGGCCACTGCCTAGAACTTATTGTAACTTTCGGAATCCATTAAACACATGATGACAAGATTAATTAACCAAAAACTAACTCCAGAGCTAGGGCTGACCATCCCCAACCGGGACTAGCATTATGTCAAACACTTGGCATCAATGCAACCTACATGTGTAAACAACATATCTAAGCATAGGGGTCACATACTTATCTGAGATTCGTTATGAGGCATTGTTTCCTTATCACTTTAGCTATAAATTCATCCATTAGGCCATAGATACATTTTTCATTCATATTCAAGTAAAAACATGATGATATCCATACATAGCTATTGCCATAAAACATATACATAACCAACACAATAGCAATAGAAATACCAAGGAAATCATAGTCATATAACCCACATATAAACAAGTATAATACTCATAGAAATAAAAGGAGAAATAACCTCATATTGTTGATGCAAAATCCAAACTTGGGATGGGGCTTCCACGTTCCACCTTACCATAGAATGGTTCAGCCAAATCTCTCTTCAGTCATTCACCCCCGTGCCATATTCCAAAAAATGAATGTGGGATCTCATAAAACACATCAATCAAGAACCGTCCACGGCTTCCAAACGCCAACCACCTCAACCCATCAAACAATGATTCCAGGTCATGGTTTGACATCACAAAACCATCATCAAATTTGTCTCTACCCAAGCCTTCCAGGGCTCCAAAGCGTTTGTTCCAACCAAGGCTCCAAGACTAGTAACTCAACCCATAGCTTATACCGGGCTCTAGAGCATTTTTCCAACCAAGGCTCCAAGACTAGTAACTCAACCCACATGTTATACCGAGCTCTAGAGAATTTGTCCAACCAAGGCTCTAGGACTAGTAACTCAACCCACCTAGGGTTACAGAGCATTTGTCCAACCAAGGCTCCAGGACTAGTAACTCAACCCAAGTTGTTAGAGGGCTCCCGAGCATTTGTCCAACCAAGGCTCTAGGACAAATAACTCAACCCAAGCCATTACAAGGCTTCCAGAGCGTTTATCCAACCAAGGCTCTAGGAACTAATAACTCAACCCAAGCTAAAGGAAACATGAGAGCCAACCATAATAACAAACAAATAAACCCACAACATCATGACTATCCAGGAAATGGAAAGGCTAGGCAAATCCAATGTCAATCCAGGCAATCCTCTATGCCAATGACAAATCATAACCAAGAAACCACATGCATGTGCCATGCATGTTGAAGCTAGTGAGGAAAACACACATGCAACTCGATACCTGCTAGAAAAACCTGTTGTAGCTGCTGATCTCGATGTCCTCTTGCATTTTCCTGCTCTTACTTTGCCTTCTTGCTCCAAAACTCCAAGTATGCCACACCCCTCCAAGAGTGCTCCAAGAAACTCTAAGTGTCCAAGAGTATGAGAGAGAGAGAACAGAGAGAGCTCTAAAATTGAACTGGCCAAGCTTACATTGACCAAGTCTACCCACTGATCCTCAAGAGCCTTTTTATCAATGAGGCCTGTATTTTCTTCAATTTTCCTTATTTTCCTTCATTTTCCTCCTCACATGCAACATGTGACCTTTCACCTCCCTTTTCTCCTAATTTCCATTATTTTCTTAAATAAATGTCAATTAATGCCTCATGCCTTTCCAAATTTCTTTTCCATTTCTTTTTCCAATTTCCTTTAGCCATAATAACTGAAATGAACACCCACTAGGAAGTTTTTCCCACCATCTAGATTGGAATACGTGTCCCATCACCATGTCCTTATATATTTTTACATGAATTTTTAACTAGGGCTGTTACAGAACCCTCCCCTTTGGGGGAACACCTTCCTCGGTGTTCAATGACACCTATAACCAACAAGACTACTGAAAACAAAACATATTGCCCATGGAGCTATATAAGACAACTCATTGTAATTTTTACAATGACCATTTACTAAAACATGACAAACATACCATTCATTGGAGCTTTATATCACAACTCATTATGGTATTTACAATCCACATATACTTATACACATTTGCTTCAACCAGAAAATAACCTATTGTCTATGGAGCTTTATAAACTAGCTTGATACAATATTTACAATAATATACACATATATGCATTTTCTTGACCAAAAAATAAAAAGGATACAATGCCTGGATCCACAGCAAGGGATTCCAAAGGCTCACACCTCCACCCTCAAAGTAATACCAGGATTCACCTCCTTCCCAGGAAGTCTAAAATCCACTACCAAAGTCAAAGTTGCATACAATATCCAGTGCTATAAGCCCGCGCCTGTTGCACAAAAAATTGTCACCTTGACATTCTGCAATCTGTGTGAGTCCATTACCACTCATACTTTCCTCCTTTGTAAGTCTTAAACCTCAGTTCCTCATATCAAGCCTTGAAAATAAGAGAAAGCCCTCAAAAGTCTCTAAAACTCCGGTTCCACACTTTCTCTTTGCATTACCTACGGTCCCGCACCTAATGGTCATGGCTCTTGCGCACCTGACCGCTCTGTCTCTGTGTTATGGGTGTGGACCCATATAAAAGTTAAAAGGCATGAGTACATTCTGAAAAACTCACTTTCAGTCATTTCTAGAAGCTTCTGGAAGGAATCTTGAGGTGGCAAGTTCGCTCCCTTAAGGTTCATGCATCCCATACCTTAAGGAGCTAACCCCTTGATGTGAGGAGCTTATCCCTTTGAAGGAGGACTCTATCCCTTCATAGGTGGACTTGTAACCTCCTCCTCCACACTATAAAATGAAGCATTGGGCTGGTTACTTGGAAGGTTGAAAGCTAAATATTTTTGAGGTGAAATGTTGTTCGAACTTATTCTTCTTAGTTGAGCTTTTATGAGGAGAGATTACATACCTCTAAGATCTCATTTGGAGAAGTGCAAAGCTTGTCAAAGTAAAGGAAATTCCTGTTTCGAACCCCAGGAAGAGCTTGTTCAACATCAAGGCTGAAAAGGTTGTAAGATTCTTCTACTTCAAAGTTAATACAAATAAGTTTGTTTTTCTCAATAAGTTGTTGATGTATGGTTTATTTTATGGATTCCTTGATCACCATGATAGACATTATTCATGATATTAGCTATGCAGGTGCTATTTTATGTTTTCTTGTTTGTGATTGCAGGTTCTCAAAAAGAAACTCTTTCGAACGGTTGAAGGATGGCTGCTACAAACTAGCGTTGGACTTAAGGTAGGGTCTAAACACCTATATAGTTTTTGTTTATGATTCACATATGTCTAGTGAAAGATAGATTTGTTTTTCTGCTTGTTGCTAGACTATCTTCTGATACTAGGGAGATCAGCCTTGTCCTCAAGATCGATTTACTGGCCAACAAATTGGTGACTCCACTAGGGATTTGAATTTGGTTTTTGGTTTTCCTTTGTCTTTGACTTGAGAAACTTGTTTGCGTTTCTGGTTTTTGATTGATGTATGTTGGCTTGGGTAGTTTTTAGAATTTGGATTATTTTTTGTTTTTTTTTTTGAAGTTTTCATGGGACCGCACTTTATCTTTACAGACAGTGTGGGCATCTCCACGTTCTTCCTTTAGGAAACAGAGTGGTACTGCACCTAGTTCTTCTGGAACTCTGCGGACCCTATAATTTTTTTTGAAAAACCTAAAAAGTTTTCTTCCAGTTAAGTGTAGGTTTCATTTAAGGTTTTTAGTGTCTACCCAGATCCGCATTCTTTCTGTCAAAAATCTCTTGTGAGTGAGTTCCGATGGTATTTTTGTTTTAGATGATTTTCTAGAAATTTTGCATGCCTGGAATGGCTTTCACTTGGTCTCTGTAGTGACTCAAAGATCAGAAGCTTGAGAAACCTTAGATTACCCTGGTGTCTTTTTGTCTTCTTGATGAGTCTGACTGGGTTGTGGAATCCATCCTTTGTGAGAAATAGATTTAGTTTTATCCTTACAAATCTTTGAATGAACTTGGTTATAAGTTTTGAATTTCATTTTTCCAAAAGAAAACATTTCTGGATGTTTTTTGATTGATTTGTTATTCTGAACAAGTGAATCATTAGTTTACTAAATAACTAAGTAAAACATCCTCAAAAAGAATTGAAGATTTTATTCAATAGGGTTTAGAAGTTTCCAGATCTCAAGATTAGTTTTTGTAGTTTTGAGTGTTTTCTAGAACTTGTAGTTCTCTTTTGAAGAAATTGTTTTTTTTAGTTTCGAGTTTTGAAAAAGAAAAGGGATTTATTGTGAGCTTAATTAGTAGTCTCATTTTGAGTTCTTATTGAAAAAGACAAAAATATTTTCTTTCCATTTCCATGTTGAAAGAAGGATATGTTTCTTAAAAGAATTGCATTCTCAAACTCTTTCTTTTAGCTAGAATTTCATTAAAGGAAAAATGAATTGTTTATCATTTTAGGTGCATCTTTTTAGTGTTTTTGGAGTCAATTATTCACACCATCAAAGTTTCATTTTCGTACCTATTGACTTAAAGAACAACCCATAAAAGCAACACTTAATTAAAATTGATCTAGTAATATTTTTTATTTCTAGGGCTCTTATCACCAATATAGCTTAGGCTAGTATCTTGGAGTAGGGAGTAATTAACTCTCCAAGATAGTTAAAACAAACAAGTAGATATATCTTGTGGTAGGAAATAAATCCAGTTGTAATTGATACATTCTGGGAAGCTTCTCTTAAAGGAGTCAATCACGAGATCATGTCCAAACCTTTGAGACAATCAAGTCTGTTTCACTGGGAAAGATAGAATATTTGTGTGTATTATAAACGATAAACCTCTGATTAACCATTGTCGAGGAGCCTGGGGTCACTTGTTGGTAAACCTCGGATCAATCATGTCGAGGAGCCTTCAAGGGGATTGAGCTTTGTTACTCTGCCATTGCACGTAGATCGGATCGTAGACTATTCCCCCAGTTGTATTTTTTGTTGTTGGTAACCTTAGTGTCCATAAACTTAAGATTATTTCCTAAGGTGACGGTGAAGGACGGGTATCACTGTACCTGGAGCTGATTTCGACTAGACTCACTTGGACTCTCTCGGGGGTTCTCTTCACTCGAGATGGTTTTGTGAAGAAACTTGTGCCAGTCTGTTTCATTAAGCAGGTTGTCGGGGTAACTGTTCCAACCACCCTTTTTGTATTAAAATTCTACGACATTGGATTTCATCACCAACTAGTGTTTTTAGTACGGGAAGTCACTGTTTGTGTGTGGTTTGAACTCTTAGATTTTTTAGATGTGTGATTCAGTTGTTTGTTTCTTTAGAGACTTTAGGTGCTTTTATTGAAATTTTCTTTGTTTGCGTGTGATTATTTTCATCCTACACCCAGAGATTGTTATCCTTGTTCAATCATGTCAATACAGTCATCTATGTTTTCCCAATCATCGGAAACATTTTTATATGGCGGTCCTACTGTTCCTTTGGGGTACCAATCACTTTCTGGTACTTTTTCAGGAGCAACTCCTCGACCGACTGAACATTAGTTATCACCTGGTAATAATGGAACTAAAACGTTGAACACAAAGCAGATTTTTATGATGTCTGGTAGTATTCCAAATCCTCAACCTCAAGGTAGTCAGTTACCGCTTGGGGGGCAAGGTAGTTAGTTACCGCCTAGGGGGCAAGGTAGTCAGTTACCGCCTGGGGGGCAACCTCAAGGTAGTCAGTTACTGCCTAGGGGGCAACCCCAAGGTAGTCAGTTTCCGCCTAGAGGGCTACCTCAAGGTTTTCAACCTTCAGGACAGTACATACCACAAGGTCAACCCCAGACTCAGTATATTCCTCAGGATGCTTATCAACCCCAGAATCAATACGTGCCTCAGGGTTATCAACCTCAAGGTCAGTACCCAACTCAAGGTTTCCAACTGCCTTCTGGTTAATCATTTTTACAAGGAGTTAGAAATGTGCCTCCTAATTATCAGCCCTACGTTCAACTAGGTTACGGTCCTCCATATATACAACCTTTTATGGGTCTCGGAATGAATATGGTGTGGGATCCGTCTCAAACTAAATAGACTTTGCAACCTAATGTGTAGTTATCTAATCAACCTGGACAACCTTTGATTTCTAACCAATCCAACAACCTGTCCAAGCTACGGTTCAAACCTCTGCACCTATTTTAGTTCAGCAGCCTGGGCCTAGCTCACCTCAGACTCTGCCTCAAACTGTTGCTGCAACTGCTGCAATTTCTGTTCAACCTACCACACCTGTTTCTGGAGTAGCTGTAGCTCCGGTTTCTACTATCCTGGCATCAGTGCAAACTCCTCACATCTCTATGCCCTAGTCAGGACCTACAGTTCAGACTTCGGTCCAGATGCCTGCAGGACAAGTTGGTCCAAGTACAATTGCCACGAGTCAACCCTACCAGGGAAAGTATCAATTCGGTCCTACTGTACAAAACCCAGTTTATCAGTATCAACCGTACCCTGGCTATACTTATCAACAGCCTAAAAAACCCCAGTTTGGTCCAGTTAATCCTAGTTTCCCAGGAGGTTAAAACATTCCTAATGCAAATCTGATTCCAGGTTATCTTGGATATCCTCCTTCTGGGGCTGGTCTTGTTACCCAAGGTTTTTGTGACCCTAACCGTCAGTTGCCATTTATTGCAACTTTGGATTTACCTGATTTGTCGTGCCTTATGAACGATCCAATTTACTATCTTCCGTTTTGGCCGCCAATGCCTAATAAGTTGCCCAGTGATATCCCGAAGTTTGAGGGTAAGTCAGGAGAGGACCCGTCAAATCATGTTATGACTTATCACCTCTGGTGTGCATCTAATTCCATCATTGATGATTCAATTCAATTACGTCTTTTTTAACGAACTTTGATTGGTCTTGCTACCAAATGGTACATTGAGTTTCCACGAGGCTCTTTTTATAATTTCAGTCCGTTAGCCACTTCTTTCTTAACCCATTTTCAGTTTCCTATCAGATACGACAATGGCACGGAATTGTTAACTTCACTAAAACAATCCATGTCCACATATATTTCTGATCATATTCATGAATGGTGACATAGAAGGCGTTTAGTGAAAGTTTTCATTCCAGATCAAATTTTAGTGGAATAGTTCGTTAAATCATTGTTACCTAAAATCACTGAAGATGTAGCTAAGGCAGGAGTTGTCACTGAAGAGAAAGTCATTGCTCAGGCTCAGTACCTTGACCTCGTCTATACGCAGTCAGGTACTTTACATGAAAAAATCCCCGATCTTCCAAAAACTACAGCTCCTTCAGGGTCTCATGCCGCTGATGGTATGATTGGTTCAGTTAGTATTAAAAGCAAGAAGAAATCTTCAAAGAATTCTTCCCCTACAATAACTTTACCTAATTCCCCAAAAGGAGATTCTTCCATTGAAGTTTCTGCCAACATCCATGTCGTAGATTCATCTAAGACCAAATCTGGTAGTAAAGAGAAGGGAAAGAACAAAAACAATCAAAATTCAAAAGATAAAACAAATAAAAATGAATCTATTGACGAAAAATGAAAACCTCTCTATCCTTGTTTCATTTGCGACGAGGATCATTTTACTAAAGAATGCCCACATCGAGCAGAGTTTTCGAAATTTGTTAAAGGTTCTCCAACGCCTGCTGTCCTGAAGGATACTTTTCCTACTCAAGAAAGTAAAGTGGTTGCTTCTTCCTCGAATGCCTCAGAAGAACCCATTATGATGATGTCTCATGTTAGAATTGCGACGCAATCACAAGATTATGGTAGTAAAAATCTTGTTGATGGTAAAGAAGTAGAATCTTCTAATTCAAACACATCAACTTCACCTCCTCCTGGTTCCGGTCCACTACAGATCAAGAAACCCAACCCTGACTTAGTAATCAAACCGCCTGCTAAAGGTATATTTCAGAAATTAGCTTTCAATCCACATGTGAGAGCTGCTCAGAATTATAACATTGTTGAAGACCTAGCCATTGCCCCTTCAGCAATGTCGGCTTTGGAAGTGTTGCAATCATGCCCAGCACAACGTAAATTACTATTGTCTTCTATAGGAGCTATTGATATTCAGGATTCGAACCTAATAATCTTAGATTTAGAGGATAGTACACCCCACCTACCTCATCAAATGGCTTTCCAGATTCCAGTGTTAGTAAAAAACAGACCTTGCTTTCAGACTGTGATTGATGAGGGAGCTTCTACGTGTATTATGTCGATCCAGTGTTGGAGATCGCTTGGTTCTCCCACACTCAATCAGTCTCTAACAATTCTAAAGGCTTTTGATGGCCGAGGGTTCCACCCTTTTGGTATTTTGCAAGATTTACCTATAGGGGTCGAAGGCAAAACCGTAAATCTAGATGTGGAAGTGGTTGATGCCCCTCTAGATTACAACCTTCTTTTGGGTTGCAGTTGGTCTTACGCTATGACTGCTATTTTTTCATCGGACTTTCGGCTTATTAAGTTTCCTCATAATGGAAAGATCGTTATGATAGACCAGCTAACTTATTTCTCATCTGACCTAGCCTCTACAGATAATGTTCAACACATCGGTAAAACGACTATTCCTTACAAGGATGTTAGAGTAGGTTTGATTAAAGATTCTGGTTTACTACGAACTTTTTCCTTCCCTCCTCCTAATGTATCACTTCTATTGCAAATATTCATATGATTTCATCGAATACTATTACTTTTGATGATCCTCGGATTGTACCTTCCGATTCTGAGGTGGATTCATTTGATGGTGCGATGCCTTTGAGTCCCTTTGAAATTGAATATCAGGCTGTACAGTCGTTTTCTGATTCCTGACCAGTGACGAGGATAGTTTGTTCCTGTCTCAACCTCGTTAAAAAATGAAATTGAATGTCTCAAGGATAGTTTGTTCTTGTGCCAACCTCGTTAAAAAATGAAACCGGGTGTTTTGAACATAGTTCCTTGTCTTGTGTCAAGCTCGTTAAAAAATGAAACACAGTGTTTAGAGCATAGGTCCTTGTCTTGTGTCAAGCTCGTTCAAAAAATGAATCAAGGATCATGGAGGAAAGTTCTTGATCTTGTGTCAACCTCGTTAAAAAATGAAACAAGGGTTATGATGATAGTTCTTTTACTGTGTCAACCTCATTAAAAAATGAAACAACTCCCTTTCCAAGTCGAGTCTTTCTAAGATCTCGAAAGTGAACCTTCATTCCATCCACCTGATTGAATGTAATGAAGCTTGGGGGGCATGTACCTCGATTTGAGTCATTATGCTAGGGGCATGCGAACTTATAACAAGCATAGTTTTTCATTTCAAGCTTGTGTAAACATGAAACCGAATCCAAGCAGAGTTCTCTATGGTTCAAGCTTGTGTAAAAATGAACCCATACCCGATTTACATCTCGTGATTGCCATTTTTATTTGCTAAATTTAGCTAGATGAGCCTTGGTTTTTTTATTCCATCACCAATATCTCTTTGGCCGATCATATGCTTTCACTTGGTTGTTTTTCCTTTCCTGAGGGACCGCAGCGATGAGTGATTTTGTTAGCCAGCCTTTTAACCATTACATGTTTTGAGCAGTTCCACCATTATCGGAACCAGTTGCTACCCTTTATACCACTCGTTCCTCTAGGACGAGTCTTATTTAAGCTCTTTTCTGACTTGTAAAAAATGAAAAGATTGCCGAGTTTTTTCCTTTTTAACTCGTTAAATGGAATTAAAAAGGCAGTCCACTTTCAACTCTTTTCTGACCCTATAAACATGAAAATATCGTCGGACTTTTGTCGTTTCAAGTACGATACTGGTTATGAAATGACGTGTCTTCAATCCCTTTTCTATTTTTTTGAATAGAGGCCACTAATTATGAAAAGTACTCCTTGATTGTAATGGTCAAGCGGTTCCCTCGAGTATCATTTTATACTTTTTATGGCTCGAGGGACACAAATTTACGAAAAAGGACCCCCCTGGAGTTTTCTTTTCCGTGTCTTTTTAAAACTCTCTAAACATGAAAAAGACTCTGAGTTTTACCTATGTCGGACTCATTAAATCCTAACGACATTGGACTCGTCACCATGACGAGACTAGATTCCTCTTTAAACCCTTTTCAGACTCGTTAAATATGAAAAGATTGTCGAGCCCTTGTCCTTTCCAGCTCGTTAAAGTATTGGAAATGTCATCCCTCTTGTATTATTTTATCTTTTTTCGGACCTGAGGGATTATTTTAAGAAAAATGACCCCCATGGATTTTTCTTAAGTTTTTCTTCTGACTCCCTAAAATTGAAAAACACCGAGTTTTTCCTATATTGGACTCGTTAAAATTTAACAGTAAAGGACCTGTTCAATTTTAAACAGGAACGAACCACTCCTTCTTAGGGTTCAAATTTTAAAATAAGTTGGACTCATCTGAAGGATGAGCTTATAAACAAGAAAATGTTATCCTCCTCAAGCTTGTCAAAAATAAGAGGTACTTGGCAGAAATGGTGGGGGAAAAGAGAGAAAAATGAACTTGTTTGTTACACTTTGTGTATTAGAAAGCAGTTAACCACTCTTGAACATGACTGGGTTGGTAAATCCTTTGCCTAACAGTTAATCAAACCATATTGAAAGTTTTCAGCCAGTTTCTGTGTATTAGCTTTGGGTCAATTGTCACCAAGCCATCTGCAGTGTCGTTATGTGTTCAAGAGATTAGTTCAAACAAACCATTCATTTGCAAAATATATGTCATCCATTTTGACTATCCCTGAGCCAGTCCTTGCCAACATATTTCTTCAAAACTTGATCTATGATTTCGTGTTGTGGGCTTGCCTATGACAGAGCGCTTTCTATCAACTTCAGCTCATTATCTAGAAAGATGATCTAGAAATCGTCAGTACCATGAAATCTGCATGCCCTAATGGCAGGTTTCTCGTCTTCGATGATAGGTTGCATCATTGACCTTCGATCAAAGGATTCTATGACATGTTCAACATCAACTCATTTATTCACATTTCATGGATTGTATTGAGTACTTTCAGAGCCATTGACATTACTGGTGGTTTCTCTCACACTTGTTAATAGTTCACATCATTGACGGGTAATCAAGTGGTTCCTACCATGTTCGACTTTGACACATTCATTCACATGGATAGAATCATACTAGTTCGGGAAGTAGAAATCAAGACCCTGGATCTAGTTTCTACCATCCAGGCTGCAAGGAATTTTGTTATTCATTATACAGTGGACTATTCATAAACAGATGGTTGCACCCATACTGTGTCTACATATGATGTATTACAAAATCATTCCTGTATCAGAACAGTTTAGTTAGTTTTCTAGTTAGTTTTGATCTGAGTATGGGAATGCCTACCTCAGCGATGATATGTTCACATATATATATTTTGCATTGAATGTTTTTATAGGTTTCGACTGGGGTGTCCACAGGATGATCCTTGAAATGATAAAGTACTTCACTCTTCATAGATGACAAACTCTATCTTCATCTATTACAAACTTCGCACTTTAGGGGGCAATCTGTTGCACAAAAAATTGTCACCTTGACATTTTGCAATCTGTGTGAATCCATTACCACTCATACTTTCCTCCTTTGCAAGTCTTAAGCCTCAGTTCCTCATATCAAGCCTTGAAAATAAGATAAAGCCCTCAAAAGTCTCTAAAACTCTGGTTCTGGACTTTCTCTTTGCATTACCTGCAGTCCTGCACCTAATGGTCATGGCTCCTGTGCACCTGACCGCTGTGTCTCTGTGTTATGGGTGTGGACCCCTATAAAAGTTAAAAGGCGTGAGTACATTCTGAAAAACTCACTTTCAGTCATTTCTAGAAGCTTTTGGAAGGAATCTGAGGTGGCAAGTTCGCTCCCTTAAGGTTCATGCATCCCATACCTTAAGGAGCTAACCCCTTGATGTGAGGAGCTTATCCCTTTAAAGGAGGACTCTATCCCTTCATAGGTGGACCTGTAACCTCCTCCTCTGCACTATAAAATGAAGCATTGGGTTGGTTACTTGGGAGGTTGAAAGCTAAATATTTTTGAGGTGAAATGCTGCTAGAACTTAGTCTTCTTAGTTGATCTTTTATGTGGAGAGATTACATACCTCTAAGATCTCATTTGGAGAAGTGCAAGGCTTGTCAAAGTGAAGGAAATTCCTGTTTCGGACCCCAAGAAGAGCTTGTTCAACATCAAGGCTGAAAAGGTTGTAAGGTTATTCTACTTCAAAGTTAATACAAATAAGTTTGCTTTTCTCAATAAGTTGTTGATGTATGGTTTATTTTATGGATTCCTTGATCACCATGATAGACATGATTTATGATATTAGTTATGCAGGTGCTATTTGATGTTTGCTTGTTTGTGATTGCAAGTTCTCAAAAGGAAACTCTTTCGAACGGTTGAAGGATGGCTGCTAAAAACTAGCATTGGACTTAAGGTAGGGTCTAAACACCTCTATAGTTTTTGTTTATGAATCACATATGTCTAGAGAAAGATAGATTTGTTTGTTTGCTTGTTGCTAGACTATCTTTTGATACTAGGGAGATCGACCTTGTCCACAAGATCGATTTATCCAGCCAACAGCGCCACTTGTCCTCTCAATGAACAATGATCGGCTCATTGTTCTAGTGCACACTCCCAATGTGCATTTGATTCCATCTGGTAATGCTAATTACCAAAACAAATCCATCCCCGACCTTCCCTTCTCTACTACACAGTCCCTCAGGCAATCCGGCCACTCCCTTTTGTGCAATCACACACCTTCCATGTTCCGCTACCACCCCCATTTTGGTTAGTCCATCCCTTGGCAAGGCTTCCTCGCATCAGAAGATACAAAAACCAAGACATATCCATACCTTAAAACAATCATACTAGTCATAACATGCTCATGGAAATCAATGGACATTATTGGGTACCAGTGTCCCACAATGGCCCTGCTCCTAAAGTGCTTTACCAACATACTATTGCCTTTTCGAATTTATTTTGCTATTTTTGCTAATTATTCTTGTCAGTTTCAACCACTTAACTGGGCCTTTCATGCTTTCCTATAACAAGCACGTAAATTCCATTAGATTCAAAATAATTTGAAATAAATTCAAATCATACCTCATTGGTGGCCCGTCAATAATGCACACTGGAAATCCTATTCGCTTCCTGTCACAATAAGTCAAACTAGAATCTTTGACCAAATCATCATGTATAAACATATCACATTAGGTTAGCTCAAAATTCAACCATCATAGATCACCATCATAAATCACATGTAACCACCATAAACTGAAATCATAGATCACATGTAATCATCATAGACCAAAATCATAAATCACATGTAACCATCACAAGTTAGAATCATAGATCACATCCAAATAATACTGACATAAAATACTTATACTTATCCTTCATCGATCCTTACTTCTGCCTTGCTTCCTTCTGTAGACACACCGGATCGGTTGCCACACCCGAAAAACACCCAATGACTTCTCCTCAACCATGTGCACATATGCATAGTGTGCATCACACGCATACAACCACGCATGACATACAACATCATGAAATACATGCACCTACACTTGACATACAACACATACACCTACACCCAGTGTACAACACAACAAAATACATACGCCTACATCCGGAGTACACCACACTATGCATACATGTACACCTGATGTACAACACATTACATACATACACCTACACTCATTGTACAACAAAATACATCCATCAATACCCGATGCACAATACCGCACAATACATGTACCTACACCTGGCGTACAACACAACACAATACATCTATGCCTGATGAACAACACCACAAAATAAATGTACCTACACATGGCGTTCAACACAACACAATACATGTACTACACAGAGTACAACACAATAAGTACACATGTCACGACACCCCAACTGCATAATGCACATACAAAGTATTGCATGTACACAACACAACATGTAGGACCTGCACATAATACCACATGTATAACATGTACACAATACCACCTATACACAACACCACCTACACAATGTGTGCACAGGGTCACATGTACACGACACCACCTGCACAATGTGTACATAGTGTCACATGTACATCATAACACCTGTAAAAGATGTACATAACGCCAGATGTACACGACACCACATGCACGATATGTACATGACACCACATGTACACAACACCATATGCACGACAGGTACACAACACCACCTGCACACAACACCATATGTGCAACATATACATGACACCACATACTCGTAGCACCACTTGTACAATCATGCACACAACACCATATGTACAAAGCACCATATGTACAACATGCACACAATACCATATGTATATATCACTGCATATACAACATGTACATAGAAACATATGTACACAACATCGCATATCCAACATGTACATAGCACCATCTATACCCAGCACTACATATGCAATATTCATACAACACTATCTGTACCACCTTGTACATTACATTGCATAAACAACATGTACACACATTATATATACAAAATACCACATGCACATAACATCACAGATGAAACATGTACAACATATACACAAAAATAATACTACACATCCAAAGCCACACTATCTCTACCAAGAAAAGTTGCTTCTAGTGTCTCTTCGCCATCCATGCTTATCCTAGCATGCCACGGACCACACTGCTTTCATTTTACGGATGCATCCCTCGATATAGTCTACCCATAACATAAACATAGGAATCATACAAGCATGAAATATCAATTCATATCCACATGATATTGGCCTCATATATTTTTCATGACTACTCTTCCCACTTGATTCCTCATAGGCAGGAACCTGTTCATGTCATTCACTTGCATAAGAAATCATTCCTCCACAAGAATGATTCCTGACAACTCTGTCAGATAGTGACATATATACATAGATAGATAGATACATATTCATGAACATTAGCATAGAACAATCATGATCCTCTCACGCAATGACATACATACGTACATATATACATATAAATATTAGCATTAAAAATCATGATCCATGATGATCCTGTCAGACACGATATACATACATACATACATATATAGACATCAGCATAATCATGATCAAAACATAATTACTAGATATCATGAGGTCAAGGCTAAGAGAACTCCCTTTATGCATGCGATGCATGTGCAACATCGAAAACAACAATTCCCAACATAGCCAACGCATATGACGCCTCAAATCCATTCACCTTACCTTTCTTGATTACCTTTCCCATGATTGTCCTGCCATCATCCATTTACACCAATGGACCCAACCAGTCCAATTGGTTTTCATACTCTTGCCTTCAACTACCCTTGCTATTATAGCATCATTTAGTAACCACCTTTGTATACTTGATGCTCTGAGTCACAGCCTTGGGCAGCTCTTTCCCTTCAGGGTTGGTCCAAATATTAAAAAATATTATTTTAAATTCCATACACGACTCTACCCTACAAAAAGCGAGTGCACACGTGGGTTCATCTATACCCAACCTATGTATATGATTTGAAATATGAAAAAGATATAAAATCCCTATTTTTTGGGTGGGGTTTACGGGTTACACTGGAAGCCTACCTATAGGAGCTTATGGCCTAACTATTTCCCAACTGAAAAAATTGTTTTGAGGTCATATAAATACACCTCATGGGGAAGGCCTAAGGGGAGAGAGAAAGATAGGATATTGATATTATATCCAACTTGTCCCTGATCAAGTTCGATTTATCCTTGTGCCTCCTACACTCCCAGCTATAGGAAACCCTTGTTTCCTCATTGCGATGTCTATTTCCTTTATATGTCATCCATGTGTATGCATTTGAAAGAGGATTGTTGAGGCTTGGGCTGAATGGATTTGAAGGAATATTTCGCTTGGAGCCATGGACGAATCAGGTTGTATTCTTCCACATTCTTTTTTAGTCATCAATAAAGAAGCCATGTCTTGTTCCTGATGTTAAGATCTTAATGCTTTAATTCATGTTTTAATCTAAGTAATGTATGATTTCATGTTTTATACTTATATGATTATATATATGATCTAACACATATATCATGAAAATGATTTCAATTAATACTGGGGTATATGATTTTCTTGAATGAGTTGCATGTTTTAAAGCATTGGAGGAAGTAGAGGGTTTTGACCCTACGGGAACGACCTCAAACATAGGACCTTCAGGTAATAGTTCTTCTTCCTACTTCAGTAGTTTAGGTATTAAGGTTGCTTGTTTGTTTGCTTCTTGTTAATGTACGCCCTCTTCTCTTTTGGGGTGCTCAACCCATACCCTAGGGTGTATTATTCCTGTAACAAAATTGGCGACTCCGCTGGGGAATACTTCTAGTATTTCCTAGTTTGGGTTGTTTCTTGCTTGATCTGGGCTTTCTTGTTTGGTTTCTTGTCTTTCCAGTATCTTTGACTTGTCTGCAACCTAGAAAAAAATTCTGACCTTCTCGATCAAACCTATTTATTTTTATTTTTCCTTACTGACTTTATATACATGATTTTTAGTTTACACAGTAGCGTATACATGCACTTTTGTCCAAAGAAACACGTGTATACGTGTGTTTCCTTGAGAACAGTCGCGTATACACGTGGGTCTGTCACTACACAGTCGCGTATGCCTGGTTTTATTTGAATTTTTCAAATGCTGAGTCTAGTAAAGGATTTTTCCTGATGTTTCTTGCTTCTATTTAGTCATTGATTGTCTTGGAAAGTCCTATTGTTGGCAGATTTTCAGTTTCCCGTCTCTCTTTGCAAAAAGACCTAATCAAACTAGGGTTTGATTTTTGGTAAGGTGTCGGTTTCTACATTTGAGTTCAAGGATTCTCAGTGAAGTTCTTTGTTGTTATGAGTCTTTGGAATAGAGAATTGGTTTCAACTTGTTTATAACCTAACCTTTGCATTACTTTGCCTTGCTTTCCTGAAAGTTGGCGTTCTTCATTTTTGAGAAAGTTTTTCTTGCAATCTTGCAAAGTTTTCTTGGTCATCTTGCATTCTTTCTTGTTTGCTAGAGTTTGTGTGTTGCTCTTCAAATAATTTCATTTGAGTTTGTAGCCTCTTGTCACCCTAAGTCTTATCATGCTTGTGATATCTGTGTCCTGTGAAGTTTGAGGTTCTTTACGTTTGAATTTGATTTTGAAGCCTTTCGTAGTTTTTTTTCTCGAAAACTCTGTGTCCTTAGAAAGAAAAAGGATAAAAAACATTGTTTTGTTCCCTTTATTTTTCCTTTTTGGTTTTGTTTTTGGTATCTTTATCATTTTGAGAAAGTGTGATGTCTTTTCATTAGGTTGAATTCCCTTGATTTTGGGAAGAGTTTGTGAGTGAATTTGTTCTTCCTCTTGTCAAGTTTGGCCTCTTGATCGTTTTGAGAAACACATTTTCTTGTTTTTAGAGTAGTCTTTTGAATCTTTCATTAAGCATTTAGTTTGCATTAGGATATTTGTATTGTAAACATTTTTAGTCTTTTTTGTAGATTTTGAATGTGTGAGCGTGTGTTTTGAAAAAAGACAAAGAAATTTTTTCTTTCATAGTTTGTTCATAGAACCTTGTAGAAACTGCTTTTCATCGAAAGCAAAAAGTTTCCTGTGCATGTAGCTAGGTTTTTTATTGATTTTCTTACATCCATAACATCATAAAGTTACACTTTTATCTTACCCAAAACTTAAGAAAATGAATTAAAATCAAGCGCTTAATTTAAAATGAACTAGATTTTTTATTTTATTTTTCATAGTAACATCAACTAGTCTAGGAGAAGAAACACCTGAAAGTAGCTTGATTGATTGTATCTTTAGGGACATTTCAGTGAGTGTTATTTTCTCCTAGATTTTCATAGCTTTATAATTTTTTTGATTCTTTACAAGTTCTCATAATAATTAAAATTGGTTGATCGACCAGTTATTCAGTCCAGGAGGCTTCGTGAGCTCTCACCTACGAGTGTCGAGCCTTCTTCTAGAAGGCATAGGAGCAATTATGCTGGTGATTTTCAATTAGTAGCAGCGAACGCATCGAAGATTGATCCTCTGCATCAAGCTATAGTTTCACAGGGTAGACCTAGTGCAAGTCATGATTTGGATAGGGATACCCCTGTTCTTTCTAGGGTCCTCTTCCTGTCGAAAGATGAAGTTGAGGTTGAAGAGATTCCTAAGTCACCTGTGACTCCTTCTTCACCTCTTCCTCCTAATTTTCCAGACGTTCTAATGTATGTTGGGATCCTGACTCATAGGCCAGCAAGCCCTAGTTTTTATTATCCTTTTCCTTCGATGACCATTGCTAGGAGCATGAATCCAGCTATGAGTGCTACTAGTGAGCATACTCCTCTTTCAGTTCAAGGAGGAGGTACTATTTCTATATCTACTAACGCTCCTAGTACTCCAATATTTGGCTCTACTTCCATTCCCTATGCGAGTGGGGGAAACCAAGCTTTTGCTTCCCACATTGGTTCCTTCCCCTTTAGGATGCCTTCTAGTGCAATTCCCTTGGTTCCTTTATCCATCCCATCCGTTGTTTCCACAACCATGAATTCTATGGCTAGTGGTTCAACCTCTTTTCAGGGTTTTCCTTTTGGAAGTGGTCACATACCTCATTCTAATCCTTCTTTAGGATCTCTTCCTTTTTCCACTCAAGGTCAAAGTTATAATCCTTTTCAAGGATGGACTAACCCTGCTTTTAGTGGCTTAGGAATCGAGAATTAGTTTTCTTTTGGTCAACAAGGGAACATGCCTTACTCCTCCGTAAGTTCCTTTTAGGATTTTTCTCCCTTTGCTAATGCATGAAACCCTTACCAAGGGCTCTCCTCTCCTTTTAATACTTCACTTGGGGGAAATATTCCTGGTTATGGTAACTTTTCGGCAGGAGTTGGTCAAACTCTGAATTTCTCTGGACCACAAGGTTTTCCTTACGGTTCAGTTTCTTCTACGAGAAATCCTTGGAAACCTGGTGCCTCTACAAATCCAGGATATTCTTTTCAGACTATTGGGAATCTGTCTCATAGTGGGTGGAATTCTCAAGCTCCTCTGTGCTTACCATTCCTAGCAACCCTAAATTTTCTAGATCTCTCAAAATTGATGAATGATCCCATCCGATATAATCCAACATGGCCTCCGATTCCTACCAAACTTCCATCGAATATTCCAAAATTCAAAGGAAAGTTTGGGGAGGATCCGGTTGACCATATAACAACATTTCATTTATGGTGTTCATCTAACTCCCTAATTGATGATTCAATCAGGTTGATATTGTTTCAGCACACCTTAACTAGAAATGCTGCTAAATGGTATATAGAGCTTAATGGTGGTACCTTTGCTTTTTTTTGTGATTTGGCTACTACGTTTTTGAACCATTTTCAGTTGCTCATTCATTATGATGCTAGAACTGAGCTATTGGCTAGTTTCCAATAAGATAAGACAACTTACATTTCTGACCATATTCAGGAATGGCAGAGAAGGAAGAGGCTCATCAAAGGCTATATTCCCAATGAATTACTTCTCGAATGGTTTTTAAAATCTTTAAAGCCAGAAATTTCTAAGGATGTATCACTCTCTGGAGTGTTCACCAAAGAACATGTTATCTTTAGAGCCCAACAATTAGAACTTATATATTCTCAGTCTGGGATTCTTGAAAATATTTTTCTATATACTACTTGATCCAAGATCGATTTAGCTAAACCAAAGCCAGGTCCCCATGACGACGGGATTGTCGGATCGATTGATAGTAGCATGGCTAACCTACTAAGTCAATTGCAGCAGTTGTCTTTTCAAATTGCTTCTTCAATTCAGTAAATGTCGTCAATGTATACACCTTCTCAACCTTCAACTATTAATGCTATCCAATATTCCAACCCCAAAGTAAATCAACAATCTGATGGGAGGAATAAGGGATGAGGTAAGAAGAAAGATAAGGATGGGAAGAGTAATGCGAAAAATCCTAGTAATAATACTTGGGAGGGTAAAAAGGAGTCTAAAAAGAAAGTTAAGTCCCCTTTCAAATTTTGCAATGGAGATCATTTAACTCATCTTTGCCCTAAGATTCAGGATTCTTAGTGCTTGTCAATGTAGCAGGGTTCTTCTAGCTCTCAAGAAGTTATAACTAACCCTTTTCCCCAAGGGCAGCAAATGTTTGTTGGCGCGAATACTAGTACTGGAAACCCCACAGGGGGTGACCAGGAAGGGGAAAATCCATTAAATGTATATATTATGAGTACTCATGTTGATGTTTCTACAAGATCACATGATTATGGTGAACCGGAATCTGCTAAGGCTAAGGCCACTTCTAATATTCTAGAGCCACTCCATATTGAGAGGCCTGCAGTTGAGTTTATACCTCAGATTCTGAAAGGCTCTTCAAAACGTTCACTGATTATCCCTAATTCCAGGGCTACCCAAGACTACTCCATTGTCAAAGATCTGGCCCAATGCCCTTATGTGATGCCTGTGTTAGAGGTACTCCAGTCACGTCCGGCACAAAGGAGTGCACTAGTCACTACGATCAGGGCTATAGATCCGAAAAACTCTCTTATTGTTACATTTGACATGTCAAATATTAAGAAGAGACTACCTCATCACATGGATTTCAAAATTAAATCTACATATCGAAAGATTAATATCTTTTGAACTGTAGTTGATGAGGGAGCTTCCACATGTGTCATGTCTATTGCATGTTGGAAAGTTATCAGATCTCCTCAAGTTCTTCCTTCACCTACTCTCTTGACTGCATTTGATGGTCATTCTCATAGGCCGCATGGAATTATTCCAACCTTTCCCATCTGTGTTGGGGGAAAGGTGGTCAATATAGAGGTGGAAATAGTTGATGCAAATTTGGATTATAATCTTCTATTGGGACAAAATTGGATTTATGAAATGGATGCCATTGTATCATCATTATTTCGCATCCTATGCTTTCCCCATGAAGGGAGAATTGTTATTGTTGATCAAATGGAGTATTCTTCGAAAGAATCCAATGCATCCTCTGATTCCTTCGTTCCCTTCGTGAATAATCCCAAGCAACTTGTTGAGAATTTAGGAGTTGGAATGTATTCCTCACTGATGGGAACTTTTGATGTTCCTTCTCCTATTTCTCGAATAAATGCCATTTCGTCGTCCAAGACCCCTTCTCGAAGAGATTTCTTTAGAACTCATTATTTTTTGGATCCTTGGCCCTTACCCTTTTCTACCACCACATTAGAAGCATGGAAAGTATGTTTCTTTCAAGGAGTAGGCGATATTGACAATAAAATTCCACTATTGCGGCTAGTGATTGTCATGGTTGTATGTATGGATGGAACTTTCACTTTATATATAATATAACAAAGACATCACGTATTCATGCATATGTTTTTATTGTGGTTCAACTATTCTGGTTACTTTAGCAATGTTTGTTGTTTAAATCACACATTTGTGTATGAACTAATTCATATATGATTGTATGAATCTTGTTGAAGTTGTGTTGTTGGTTTAACCCATAACTTTGGATTGTTGACTATTCTTCTTTCTAGCTTTTTGATGTCATTTAGGTCGTGTGTTCATTGCAGGCTACGTACTATTACATGCTTGTAAGGGGCACACTTTATTTTCCCCTCCATGTGTTAAAACCTCCCCATGCATCTCCCTTGACTTGCTGCAGGGTCACACACTTGCTTCGACAAATATATCTTGCTTACCTCTGCGTGCTATCGCAGTCAAGGCATAGCTCTACTACCCATTGCTGGGACTCCTCCAATCGGTCTGAGGTCCTGTTGGGACTTCTTACTGGGGAGATCCCCTGAAATGTTGGCGGGTCCAACACTGTGAAAATTTTTGGTGCTAGAAGGAGGACCAAATGAAAAGCTGAGTCCTCAACTTCTATTTTGAATCTCCGCACATCTTTCTTGACTAACTGTACAATTTTGCCTCTGAGATGTATGTCTTATGGAAATGAGTTTGAAGTTTCGGGGGATATTTGGAATGACTTGTCACAAAACACATATGGAGGTGAAGGCAGAACAGTCTAGCTTAGTCATAGACCTCTCTTTGCCAATCTCTGTCACAGGGATTGAATCTATGAGGATTACATGACCTGGTCATTGTTCGCATTCATGCTTAGAGGGAATCCACTGGAATGGTGTGTCACACTGCCCAATCAATCTATTCACTCTCTTAATCAGTTAGTTGTAGCTATGGATTGTTCTTTCCATAATTTTGACTATAAAAATTTAACAAAAAAATTATGGAATTACAGAAAATCCCTGATGAATCCTTGTTGCAATTTTGGACCGCTTTCGTAATCTCGCATTGCAATTAGCAGAGGATGAAATTGACTGGAAATTTCTCCATGAAATATTTTAGTATCTTCTTCACATATATGAAAATCCATAAGTATTAGAATCATTCAAACCCCTCCTATCATACCTCGATGTTAGAGCTACCAAATCTAAGACAGACAAGGTTGTTATCACAAGTGGTTGTCCATCCTCTTCTCATCGAACAACTCTAGCTTCATAATGTGAAATGGGAGAAGGTGCACACCCATTTGTTGAACTGACACATCCTCCCACCCCACCTACTCTAGATATATGCGCAAATTTGAATTGCAAGACTGTTGGTTGTCATGTGGACTTGTTTCCTCAACCCCCGTCCCCACATTTTGTTGATCCTCTGGATTGTACTATGTTGTGTTCTCCCATTACAGACTCCACACTTGTTGTTCATGAGTATCAAGTTATCGATGGAGTTGGTGTTGATAATCCAACTTGCACTATCATTTATGATGAGTATGTGTGGGAATTCTAATAAGAACCCGCGATGAAGGATGATCTCCTTTTGTCCGCACCTCATTCACTTTTTCCTAACATCTTTGGTGATTCTTCCATTGTTAATTTTTAGTGTGAGAATTCATTCCCAAACCCATCTACTTCCGATCATTCATAGAACACATCAGATCTCAGTCTATCATTGCATAGCGAAGAGGACAAATATTTCCTTGCAAATCCACTCAATATTTCATCTGTCATTTCCGAAAATGTAGAGGGTGAACATTTTTGTTTCTCATCAACTACACTGTATGATCCGTTAGATCATGAGGATGCTGATGGACATATCAAATTTTATGTTCGTGGTTGTCATGATCTCTTTGCTCCTTCATCTGACCACAATGTTGATTCATTCACTGTTGATCTTTCTAAGCCACCTATCGTTGATGATCTACCTGATAATGAAGTCGAAACCCCTTAAGTTGTCAAGGCACTTCAGCCCGAGATGACGGTTATGTAAGGTCCTCCTTGTCTTGAGGTTAATTCCACTCCTGATCAGAAATTCGTTGAAACACCCAAGGTTCCTCATCACTCTCCTGTTTATATTGAAGATCAATCTAATTCACAGATTTCACATCCTCCACCAGAATCATATGATCCTATCGCTCATGCATTGGAGGAATCATACACAATGATCACTCTTGATAAAAGTAAGTTCTCTTTCTTTCTCATGTTTACTCATTTGTTAGGGTCAAAAGAGTGTGCATGTTTATCATCTATGCACAATGTGTTGCATAACCATGTGATTAGATATTGATCCATTACCTAAATGATAGCTCAAATTTAAAAGTGTTTGAAAGAGTGTTGAACCTGAGCAACTGGATAGATCTCGTCTTCCTGATTCCAGTGCTGTAAACGGTTCAAAAAACTGACATCGTATGAAGGAGTTATCGCAATTTGAAAAAGTCCAGTAAACTACAATTTATGGACATTTGACCAAGAATAATTTATTTTTGGAAATATTAATTAAACGTCTTTCTCTAAGTTCTGTATTGAGCACGTGGGTAGTATTCGGAAAGTGGTAAGTGGTATCTCGTGCGCCCTAAAGGCTTGAAATGGTATTCCTAAATTTTATACGATTAACCTTAGTGGTCGACACGTAGCACGAGAAAACAACTTTTCGCGCGCGCTCTTGACCTGATATCAGCCGTGCAGGAATCTGTGCGACATTGAACGATAGCCATTCGATTGGATAGGTCACATTGGTGGTAGATATTGTCCGAGTTAGTTGGTGAGCGGATGATGCGATATCCTTTGGATCGAGTGGGATAGATCGACAGTGGAGATTCTGCTATTACAAATTCTTCCGATGTGGATTTTCCTTAACTGCCGGGATTATATCACCTCATATACGTGCAAAAATACTTATTGTAACAGCTCGCTTCTAATGTTCCAGAATGGCGGAGTGGACGAAAAGGCAGATATGCTAAAGTTAACTGGAGTTAGGTGTAGTTCGCCAAAATTGGTGGAGTATCCCTAGGGGATATTGCCTAAAGGCACTACAAGAGCAGTTTTCGACCAGAGAGAGAGAGAGAGTGAAACAAAAGGCTAGCTAAGCTAATTGGAGCCTTCTGAATCTAATGGAATAGTCCAAAGAAGATGAGGAATTCATCTTCATAGAGATTTTCATCCGGGGAGATTTTGGAGCTCAGGGCCACTAGGAGTTGGAGGCAGTTGTAGGAGCTACCAGTACTCATTCTCAGCGAACCAATAGTGATTCATAACTGTAATGAGCATTATGAATCCATTGCAGGGATTTGTAGAAGCATTTAGAGACTTCTAAAGGTGGAGATGCTACAGGGAATTTTCAGGAAGCTTAATGCCAATCGTGGAGGAAGGCCTAGTTTGGGGATGCAGTGCAAATTTTGAGCAAATGATCAGTCTATTTTTGGTGTCTGATATGTGGTGGAGACAGTAGATCAGGTTTCAGTGACAGTTGAATAATTATGAAGGAGTTAGTGCCATCAAGAAGCTTAGGGTAGCTCAGAGCACTAATTGAAGGAATCAAGTCTAAGGGAGCTTAGATCTGTTTGCAGATTGATGACAGCCATGACAGGGATATAGATGGTATTCTAGGTGCATTGGTTTAGTTCAGTAACCTTTGGAGTTAAGTGTGGAACTTTTAAAAGAAACTTTGCCATAATCCCAAAGAGCCAAGTCAAGATGACAAAAGCTCAAGGAGACGTAGCCCACGATATTCGGGTGAGCTCCTAGATTATATTTGTTGTTATGTGTGGTTGTTTATTTGCTGCATTATATGGTTGTTATATGTGTTTAATATCAGTAGAAACAAATGGAATTAAAGCACTTAAACAGTTAAAAGAAAACATACACCTGTTTCAAGTATTTAATTCCGTAAATGTCATATATAAGCTAGATCATTTATTTGTTAGACTGACTGAGAGGTTCTTGTGAGCATAACAAATTGTCAAATTTCCATTTTAGATCACCATGATATGTCCATAGAATTCTTATCTTGCGCTTTTATTCTTTTCTTTTCTATGGACATTTTTAAAGTCGAAGCGTTTTGGTCTTCATTGTTTTACCTTTCTTTCTTGTTGGTTTACATGCTTATCTTTCTTGTTAAAAGAAAACATACACCTGTTTCAAGTATTTAATTCCGTAAATGACATATATAAGCTAGATCATTTATTTTTTAGACTGAGTGGGAGGTTCTTGTGAGCATAACAAGTTGTGAAACCCCCATTTCAGATCACCATGATATGTCCATAGAATACTTATCTTGTGCTTTTATTCTTTTCTTTTCTGTGGACATTTTTAAAGTCGAAGCGTTTTGGTCTTCACTGTTTTATCTTTATTTCTTGTTGCTTTACATGCTTATCTTTCTTGTTAACTAGGCCTACACCAACATGGTTCAACCAATGCACCAGTGGCTGCATTAGAAATATCACTTCATGTGAGCAGGCCCATGCACTATTTAGTTTAGGACTAGGACTAGTGTTTTCTTTTGATTGCTTTGTTTACTTTGTTTGCATTGCTTGTTTTCTTGATTTTCTTTCTTTCTTTGCTTTCACTTTACTTTTTCTCTTTTCTCATTTGTTTTGTTTTCTTGTTTATGCACCCATAGGTTTAGTTTTGCATGAAGCTGTGTGTGGCTCTCCAGACAAGTAAGGTAAAGTACAAGAGGAATTGTACAACTATCAACACTTGGTTATCTGTTGTCCTCTCAATTTATGAATAGCTTATGTTCTTTAGTCAATGATAACCTGATGGAAAATATGTTATGTTCAGAGTGAATCTTGGTGAAAACACAATGCTTTCACTTTTAACTAGTATCGCCTACTCTAATCAGTTTGTTTTAGGTTAACCCTTGTTAGCTCAGTCAAGTAGAGTAAGGTGAGGGGAAAAACCTTAACAAGTATGTCAGAGGTATGTATAAAATAATTCTATAAATGGAAAACCTCTTATACTCTCAACAAGTCAGGATCCCTCTTCCAGCTCTGAAATAAATAAGTTCTTATGCACATTTCTTTGAAAAATGAAAAAAAAAATGAAAAATGAAAAAATAAATCAAGTGAAAGAAGAGAAACGCCTCCTATGGAGAGAGGTGATGAAAGCAACTCCACTGGGGTACTGACCAGGCTCACTGCCAGCAGAGCAATTCTTGTGTTCCCGCGTGACTCTGCCGAGGTACTATCCTCGCCTGCTGGCAACAGAGTAGCACCAGAGATGAAACTAAGACTCTGAAATTTATATTACTTGTGCACCAATATACCCCTTATCCCCAATCAAAATGACTCAATTGACTTGGTCTGGTATGTGTGATGACGGTCAGTAGAATGTCAGGGACTATTTCGTTAACTCAAGCTTAGTGTTGAAGCCATGACGATCAAAGAAACAAACAATACTTCTAGAGGAATTAGACTCACTTTTCATGAACAAGTTCCATAGAGAGCTCTGGAGTTCTACCAGTGTGTCGCCAATGTTGTAGTGGCTACAACCACCCTCCAAAATTTTGCCTACGCTTCGTTTTGGAGCCTCCCTCCTCAACATCTTAGCAGCTATCTTGACTTGATCAGGCACTTGTGTTTATTTGATTTATCTGTCTCTTAACTACTTTTGTTCACTTACTTATCCTTTCGACTAACCACAAGTTGACCCAACACTTGGTTCACATTCAATCTTTGTGATTTTTGGGAAAATTGGGTAACCCTGGAGGGCAGTCTATCGTCCCCTTGGGAATTGCGCTGAGTAGACCAACAGTTTCCCTTCACTCGGAAATTGCACAAAGCAGGCAGTCAGCATTTCTCTAGAAAACTGTGCAGAGCAGGCCAACTGCCTTGATCCCAGAAATTAAGCAAAGCAATCAACCCAGCCTTGCTCTGAAAAATTACACAGATCCACCTAGTAGTGAGCTAAGGCTTAAAACTTCGCTGACCTAGCAGGCAGCCAGCCTTGCTCTAGGAAACTGAGCAGAACTGAGAGACATCCTGAGCTACTCACCCTAGAAACAGTGTATAAGCTTTCCCCTTAGTGACTGTCTATTGAATATGCCGATAGGTTACCCAATTCCCTCCAGAATTGCACAATCCTTCTTAGCATGTCGGACAGCTTTTCCTAAAAAATAAAAAGTGAAAAAGTATCTATTTATAGCAACAGGGAGTTACATGCAAAGTCGATTTTAGTAATTTATCGAGAAGTGTCACATTTTCCTAGATTTGCGACATGCGTGTCATAAACCCTAGATCTAACAAATCTATTTAATCGATGCTATAGAGCTCATTCTTCACATTAGATCTTGAAGCTCTAGCATATTGGAGGCATCTAGGAACCTTTGGTACAATCGACGTAGCTTTTCTAAGTAAGTTTTTCTTTTCATGTCTTTGCCGCTTTTTATTTCTCGGCTTGTGTGAGTGTTGTTTTCCTTGTTTTATTGAACGAATTCTATCGTTTTAATGTATTTTAACTTATAGAAGTGTTGTTTCAAGTTTTTCATTGCATTTCCTTAGTGTCAGTTGCATAACCCTATTTCTGCACTAACAGTCGTCGTTGTAGCGACTCCCTTCATGAGCTTCATTATTTTCCCGTTTGACTGATTTATACACTTTCTTGAATTGCATACATGTCTATTCACTCCTATTTGTACATATTTTCTAATTCACTCAGTCCCTTTCATTTTCAGGTTTCCCTTGGGCAGATCTAGGCTGCCTTGGTGCAGATCTTGTTTCTCCCAACATGCACTGCACATTCCTGGCAATCAAGGCTCTACCCTGCCTCCAAGAATTGCACAGAGGCTGCCCACACTGTCTCTCAGCTATGCTCTGTGCAATCCTAGGAGGCAGTGTCCCAGTCCTATCCACTAGAACTGTGTAATGCACAATTCAAGTCAGCAATGAGCCTCACTAGAAGCTAAGACCACATAATGGCAGTTCCAGCTGATAGTCTCCCAGCCTCCGAGAGTCAATGCTATGCAATCTTGCCCAACAATCACCTAGTTTGTTGCCTGATTGATTATTTAGTTGCTTTATGTTTTCGGCTGACATTATCTTTCTGTGTGTGTCTTCTCTGTCTCTAGGTATAACAGTTGTTGAGAAGCTTCTCAGTAGTATAGGTAACATGGCCTCTAAGAGAGTTGGATCAAAGGACACAATTGAAAGCAGTACTGGAGATGTGGTTGAACAGGTGTCTATGAGCTTGCCCATTTATGAAGACACACACCTGTTCATTGAGAAAGACATCAAGATCACATGGAAAGACATCAATAACACATTCACAAGCAACTTTGAGGAGAATCTGGAGGATCGACAGGTCTATGTCAACATTCATAAGTCAGGATTGTACAAGCTTGCATGCAGGTATCCCGTATTCCCATGCGTAGACATGATCCACTAGATTGTCTCACACACTAACTCAGAGACGATGATACTGAGAAGTGTAAGTGGAGTAGAGCTTGCTACCTTCAAGACAAAAGATTATTAAAAGATGTATCATTGGTCACAACTAGTGAATAGGATGGATGCATCGTTCTAGACTCCCAACAACAACGTGAACACAAGATACATCTTGAAGCATTGGGTAAGGGAGCCAACAAAGTTCAGGACAACACCCAACCATATATACAAGACAAAGAAACTCGGGAAGGACTACCAACTCTTGGTCATCTTTGCATGTCATTTGTATGGCCAAGAGAGTACAAAGATTTTCCCGCAAATTTGGGTTGTTATGTTGGATCAACTGTCAAGTGAAGGAAAACCTTTCAACTAGTCTGACATGTTGACTCTCCAGCTGAAAGTGCATGTATCAAATGCCCGAAGTCTACACAAGGACCAATAAGCAATATTATTCATGTCTTCCTACCTTCTCGATGCAATCTGTTCCCGTCAACAGTTTCCAGGCATGGGTTTGGCATGGACACCTTCAGAGAATGCTTTGAATGTATATTGCAAGTTGCTCTCAGAATGTAGCTACCGAGGCGTCATGGCTAGACTTTCTAACGACTTCAATGCCCCTCTGTACATGTGTTGGCTTGTTGGGGCCTGAACCAGGTTTGGAGTTAATTAGGCAAACAAATCCCTGTAGTACTGGCCCTTTCGACAACATTTCATGGAGCACGGACCGAGGTCTCACCCGAAGTAGTATGAAGGGGTGTTGGAACTAGGTTTCCGCACCCTTGAGATTTCTGAGGCGTTGATTTGGTCCAACTATGAGTCCCTTCATGTAGGTTACTTTGCGAACTTCCCCGGCCTTCGTGCCCTGATATATATTCACCTTCGCACAGTCCTATCTAGGGGCTATGGGGCTTTCGCACTGCTGGAGTAGTAATCTGCACTATTCCCCTAAGTCACAGCCGATATCTTACTTATATTTTTATACAATTAGTTATATTCACATAAACAGATGCCTTATATCATATTTACTTATTCAACACATTCCCATTAGTTTGTGCAGTAAGTAAACAGTAAACTTTCTCTTCATACCCAATAATGCATAAAACAGGAAAAGATACATAGAAATATGGTAAAACTTCTCTTTCATTAATTCTTCCCACAGTTACAGACTCAACTTTTCATGTGCACTCAGCTGCAAGGGTCCGCGCACTCAGTTGCGGACTACTAGGCCTCTGCGCACTCAGCTGCAGAGCCTTCTCCTACTCTACGACCCAAAGACACAACTGACACTTTGACTCAATTCCTCTGGTTCATCCTTAGATTCGATCCTCCCTTTTTATACTTCGAGCCTCACTCTATTTATTCAATCCCATGGTTTGCAGACCATGGGTAGATCTTTCAAACCAACATTACATTAAAAAAACAAGGGCGAACAACCCTATGACTCTATTACAGCTTCGCGCTCTACGCCCACAATTTGCAGAGTCTTTACAATGGAATTAGTCAAAACTTGGGCTTTAAGCCCCAAAAAATGCCTTGGGGGAATTCCACGCCCAACAGGTCCCCAACACAAACATCGTGACTCGCCCTCAAGTCACTTTGTCGGTGCGGAGATCTTCATGCGAAGACCCTCAAACTCTGCTCGAACGGCTGCAAGGTCGGCAATGCACTAGGCGGCTGCCTACTGAATCTCCTGTACACGTTGTTCTGAGACTACAGTGTCGAAACTGCTCCCCTGCATCTGTTCCTGCGTCCCCTGCATCTGCGTGAGCTTGCCTTCAATTGTTGTTGTGATTACGAAGGCCTCATCGATCCAAGGTTGAACGTGCACCTTCAAAACTGCCTTTGTGTCGCGCTGCGTCTAGTTGCTCCTTAAGCACTTTGGCTTGTTGCATTCGTGCGAGCCTTTGAGTGAGGGCCACCGTCTATGTGGTCCCTTTGACACTATCATAATGCTGCTAGAGCTCACACGCCTCTATCTCTAAGCGCTCAATGTTAGGCTCCTCCTGCAAATTTGTGAGGACCCCGAATGGCTCTTCCAATATTCTGGTGCAGTCCCTTACTACATTGTTGATCTCCTCCATCCCTGATGTAATAGCGTTGCCGCGCTGTTCCCTTACTTCTAGAGGAGTGGATGGTTGTGCCTTTAACCACAACTCTGCTATCTGAAGATTCAGCTCCAGCTGAACCTTGTCCATTTCTTCTCGCACCTCGTGCACCCCTGCTGCTAATCTTTGGATGCGCGCCTCTGCTGGTGCTTCTGCTAGGATGGCCAGCTTAGGGACCATATGGAAGGCTTCTTCTAGTACCTTTACCATCTGCCTATTTTGCGACATGGCCTCGTCGCGCTGCAAGCTCAATTGTTCCATGTTGATCTTCTGCTCACTCAGCACCTGCAACGCGCGACTCTCCCTAGCCCGCAGTTCTGCAGTAATCCCATCCTGTAGAACATAGAGCGTCTCCCATGGGAGCACAGCCATGTTGATCCCTATCCCTTTTAGTGCACTAATCGTAGGCCGGTCAACCTCATTTTCTATAACCAGTGCCCCTTCTGGCAGCACTATTGTGTTGGTTGTCCGAGCGTGTAGCATTTGCTCGGTTGCAGCTGTCCCTACTACGAGGCTGGTCGAAAGAGTACCAACCTGAGGAGTGCGCACCTACAACTCCTGAATCTGCACTCGAAGGGCCCCCAACACAATCTGATTCTCCTCCGCAAAGTTCTGGAGGGCCTCGGTGGTGACGTCGCACACTGTCTTGCCTATGTCATGCAGATCACCCTCAGTAAGGGTGATCAGGTCGATCGACAGCTTGGATACTTTCAACTTCTTGCGCAGCCCCGTCCACTCGCTTGGGCGCTGGCGCTTCAATTGTGTTGATGCTATTTGTGGGTCTGCAATGCCCTACTCTTCATCTGTTTCCATCTCTTTCTCCTGCCCAGGCGAAGGCAACTTTTGGTCGTTGCGCACCATCTTTGCTGCCTCTTGTGCTACTACTACTGTAGCCTTTGTCTGCTCTACTGCTGCCTACGCAACGTCCCATGCCTCCTATGCTTTTGTTGCTGCTGCTTCTTACCTTCTCTTTTTTGCCAATTGTGCCATGTGCAGTTTGGCCTCCTCTTTCTTCTTCTACGCAGCAGACTTCTCTACTACGGCGATGTCTGGGGTGCGCCACTTCGGCGACCATGTCTCCAGTACATTGAAAATCACATCATCGGTGGCTATGAAGGGTATCTCGCTCCACTTCTTCATAGGGTCCTTGCACGCCCTGAGGTATATGTGGTGAAAGTCCGCTTTAAATTTTGCAAAAATTTGCAGGCTATTGTAAACAGTGGGTGATGACCACGGCTTGCAATTAATCCCCATTCTGATGTTCATCTCCATGAACACCCAGAATATCTTACTGTCGCGGATCCGGGTCACGTCCTTAGTGGCCCATAATGAAGCGTACTTTGCAGCCTCTGGGAGATCCATAGCAATTGTGGGGATCTGGTTGTCCTCCGGCAATTCCCCTGCCACCAACACTATGGACAATAGAAGCCATGCATAATGGAATGTTTTTCCTTGTTCTTGTGCCTCGCGACAATTCTCCAGGAACTCTTTGCATAAGAATTCGAACTAGTTAAACTGGACCCCTTATGCATACTGTTTAATAAATTCCACCACCGGCGTGGGCACCTCATCCGCGCAACACTTCCGCATGAGCTTACCAACCAATATCTGGGTTGCAACTTTGACTGCTATGTTGTTGATGTTGGATATTGCGTAGCCCCTTTTCTTCTTCTCCAACTTGTATTTCTTTTGCATGGCCTCCGCGAGGGCCATATCACTGCTCTTCCCCTCTGAAATGTTTGCGGGGTCCTCTCCTTTACACGGAAGCCGGGTAATGCAGTGTATTAAGTGGTCCGTGATGGGGATGGGCTCCTCCAGCCACAAACACTCACCATGCACTAGGTAGAGGAGCTATCTGATGACGAATATCGTCATTGGGGGGCGATGGAAATGCGACACCTAGAACAGGTTTAATAACCCTGGCTTTTCAACTCCATGTAACCACTTTCACGGCTCCAATTCTATAACCCCCGCCACGGTGTTCTGCTTGGGCTTCATGAGTTGCGCGGTCTCTAGGTGAGGGAATTTCTCGTGGTCAGCGAGATCCCAATATTCAAACTTCAAGTTCGGCACCCGTCTTAGGTGCGTGCCCTCAAAGATGATATCATCCGGGAGGAGCAGAGTGTGAAGAGAGCTCTTGCTCTCATCGAGGTCCTTAGGTACCTTTTCCTTCGCCTTTCGCAGGGGGACATACGCGGGCAGCTTGGTTGAAGGGTGCGCAACCTTAGTTTCTACCTCCATGCCCTCGTCCTTGTCTTCTTCAATTATGAGGTCTTCTTCCTCCTCGTCAGTTTCTAGGTTAATTTCTTTCCCCTTTTCCTCCATCGTTAATCTGGTGCCCAGCGAGTTTTGTGTGGACACATGCACTGGAATCATTGGTTGTTTATCCTTCTTTGGTCTCGGTGTGCGCGGTGATTTAGGGATTTCTGCAACAATCTTGGTACCTTCAGGGGCAGGCCTCTTCGGCGGTCATCTCTGCAATTTCCTTAGCTTCCTCAGATGTTGCCATCTTGCTCGTCTAGAAATCTCTCAATCGCTCAATCAGGGGTTCAATCAATTCTCTGCACAGGGTAAACAGGTCTCAGTTCGGGATACTCAGGGCGCACAACAGCTTAATTCACAAATGACCAAGTGTTGTTTACGGTGCAGCCCTTTGTATTTTATAGCGTCTTTTGAATTTGAATTCGATCGTTCCCCCCATATCCAATTCATTAATGCTCCCTTGGTGAATGATTTTCCCAAATCTTTCCCATAAAGCACATCTTAATTGTCTGCTGCCCGCTCCCTTTGTTCTCAAGTCAAGCATCACATCATGAATAATGACTACAACGGTCACTTTCCAGCCAACCCGCACAGCAGCGCAACCCACCTTGTGCGGTCGCGGACCTTGTGACACTTTGCTCCTGCGCGCAGCCCCAACATCACACAGCTCCCGGGTAGAGTAGTTTATAGTCTCGCACCTCCTTTCAACTACCTGGAGCGCTAAGACTAGACTTCCTACGGCTAGTCAGCTAGCCGCACCACCTGTATAAGGTTTCAATCGGTCATCCATCACTTTTCCTAGAAAACATCCACCTTTTATTGTTACTAGCTACATCACGCACTTTATCATCTGCAGCACGCCACCATGGGTGATCCCTTTAGTAATATGCGGTCTATCCAAGGCATCAGGCTGATCAACTCTCGATGGTAGTCCCCAAATTCGTCAACGTAATCGTGCACACCCTATTTTATCACCCTGGTTTTCTTATCGAGAAAATCCTTCTTTATTTCATCCTCCAGCTTCTTGACTTCCGCTTCCACTAGAGCACTTTTCTCCCTTAATCGCACCCTTTCTTTCATAAGTTCTTAGAGCCTAAGATCACCCTGTTGGATTTCTTCCTCAGGTCCCAAGCGTTTTGCTTTGTTCAGCTGCGTGATCCCTTCTTCTAAGGCTCCGTGAGCCATCATATCTACTGGTGCTGCTATGCGCAGACTAGCCATCTTATACTCTATGGGGATTACAGTGTTCACTCCATATTCCAGCCTCAGAGGCATTTGCTCCGTCAGTTTCTTGCATGTTGTCCTATAAGCCCATAGAACCACTGGTACGCGCAGGTCCCAATCAGTCTGTTGTGCATCATATACCTTGTTCAATGCTTCGCATACTTCATTAAAGGCTTCTGCATGGATAACCTTCTGCACACTCGTTCTTTCCATACTCCATTGTTCCAACCGGAGGGGTCGTTTGTGCAATTTCCTTGCCCGCACATGCTTATTGATCGTGTCTCCTAACACGAAGTCTATGTGCATCCGCGCAGGTTTTTTAAGATATGCCTGTATCCATCTGGACAGGTGCACACGCGGAGCGTTCTGTCTAGAAATGTTGTTGTCTAATCGCATCTAAGGCATCCCAAAACACATGCACATCATTCTTCTGCATTCGTGCCAGTCCTCAAAGCTTCCATGGTGCGTAACCCACCACCTCGCAGGCATAGCACGCAGTACACATTTCACAGCCTCGAAATGTTGTTGTTCCGACACCTCCCTTTCAAATCTGTTTAAGAAATCATCTACCTCACTTGACCCATAATAAGTAGGCAGATCTCTTACTTTCATTGATACACAGTGCAACGATCTTGTCATCATGTTGTAGTTTAGCGTAGTTACCTTGTGTAACTAGTTCTGCCATCACTCTATTTCTTTGTTCGAATCTGATGTACAGGATCTTTTGTGCTCCCATGAGATTCGTCCATCCACACTGGGATTTACCCAGTCTTTTTCTCACGCAGTTATCTTGTAGATGCAATCTAAGTCATCGTCACTTTCATAGTCGCGCACTGGCTCCATGTAGCGTGATCCTTCTGCAGGGTCCAAAGGTACTACTACGCGTAGGGACTTTTTCTCAAAAATCATCTTGCGCTTCTTTAGGTTTATCACCCCGTTCATGTCAGTGGCCCAATCGATTCCTAATAGCGTGGGGTAGGGATTGTTGTCATCAACAATATATATCACTTCAAAATATGCTATCGTGCTTGCTCATTCAATATCCATTACGATTCCCTGCAACCTTCCTATAGGTAGGATATTTTGTTGGTTCGCCATTTGCAGTTGGATAGGAGACCATTGCAGCATACGCCTTCCCATGCGCTCCCATGTCTGCTTTGGAAGAACGTTCACATCTGATCCTAGGTCCAGAATCACTTGGTCCATCTCATATTCCCCAATCTGCGTGGTCAACCTCATTTCTCTTCCCATTCTTATCGCATGCTTTCCAACCTTCCAGACTATGCGCGGTTCTCCTCGCGCAGTCCCACCACATCTATTAATGAGTCCCTGCAGTCCCTTTACAACCTTGTTGTCGCGCAGCAACTTCATGCATGTTTCGAGGAATGTCGTGAGCATTGATGGGTCCATTTTTGGCTCGGTCTATCTTTTCTTCCTGCAACTGAGGCATCATCGAAGCTCTTCCTAGCTTCCATGCAGGTTTCCTTAGCGTGCTCCAAATAAAACTCTGGTTCTTTCATCGGAGCCTTGTGAACCCATGTACTATCTTTAGGCTGCTTGCCTTTATCATCCCCTGTCATAATTCCACTTCAGAGCACAGTGTTCACATTAGGATCTTCCTCGTGTGGCTCAAACCTCATCATCTGCAGGTTCTGAGTTGGGGGAGGTTCGAGCACTCCCTTGTCGCGCAACCTAGCTATCAGTATGGGACAATCCTCCATCTCATGATCAAACAATGTACAATATAAACACGACGGCCGCATTGGATTCATACAATCATATGCATGATGTCCTAGCCCTCCAAAATTGTAACATATCAACTATCCGCGACCTCTTCCAGGTCCTCCTCCACCTCGGCCTCGTCCGCGCCCTTGAAATCCGGTTCGCGCCATCCCTACATTTTGGTCAAGGGGCCACGTTTTGGCCTGAACTCTATAGGTGGGAGTCCTATCCATCATCAGTTTATAACTTCTACAGGTGCGCTCATCGTGTCCTACTGACCTACAAAAATTACAGAACAACTGTTGCGAATTCTGCGTGTACTTCTGCAAAAGATGATAGTTGTTTATGATATGCTTTCCTCCTATTTGACAAATTGTGCACCACAAAGCAAGCGTTATGCTAGGTCTTGCTTGTGCCTCTGGTCTTAATGAAATCGGCCCTCCTCCCACGAGGTAATTCGCGAACATCGGGCAGTGGTCCTTGTCATGACCCTGACCCTTACATTTAACACACCATACCTCTTCGCGCACCTCTGGGCGAGCTGTCCTATCCTATTTCAGACTCTGCATCTCAAGGCATAGGTTTTTCAACTGCGCGTGGATCTGTTGAACTCCTAGGTTAGGATCCTGTATCAGGGTCTCATGTAGTCTCATTGCGATCTCCAAGGCCTCTGCCTGAGTCGTTAACCTCTGTTGTGACAACATGTTCCTCAAATGCGGCGTTAGCGATGCTACAAACCATTCACGATGCTATCCATCTGTCAAAGTCATATTGGCTTCACGAATTGTGCACTTCAGCCTCTGATCCAACTCCCAAGGAGTCTCACCTGGTAGCATTGTGATCTCCTTGAACCTGATGATCGACTATGCCTCTGACTTCGGTCTGCTAAATTCTTTGTTCAACGCAATTTGGATATCCGCAACCCCCGCATTTGGATTGTCATTAGAATACTTGATATACCAAGTCAGCGCACGATCCAGCAGAGTGCTGACTAGCGTCGCTTTCTTTATATTATCGTCTATAACCCCCTGTGCTTCCCATACAGCCATTATCACAAACCAAAACTAGTCTGGATCTTCATTTCCTATTCCCTTGAATACTGGCAATTTTATCGCGCTTTCCATATCAACTCACAGTGGTGGCGAAGGTGGTATGGGTGAAGATGGGGGTGAAGGTGGTGACACTGGTGGTGTTGTGGGTGGGGGTGGTATGTGCGGAATCCTCTGCCTTATCAAATTGATCGCACTTCTTGGTGATACCTTCGCGAGCTCTTCCTCGCCCCCTCGCAGAGGTGAAATCAAGGGGCTAGTTTCTAGCCCTGCACTTCCTTCATTTCTGTAAATTCTTCCATTTCGCGTAGTCGTGACCATCAATGTATTCGCATAATCCGCTTTTCACATAATAGCATTTTAATCCAAGTGTTCAGAGACTTAATGTATTTACCTCGTGGTCCTTTGAGAAAGCATCGTTCTACCTCGCTATAGCTGACAGAAGTATCTACCACGAACTCAGCCATGAATCCTCCTATAATCTGATCGACCCAGTGATCAACAACATGTGCGATCTTATCCTCAGATGCTTCCAATCTGCGCACCAATTATGGAGTCCATACAATAGGATTATTAATTTTCCACCTTCCTTGGCTATCTGCTAGCTTCGCGATCCACTCGTACATCTCAATAGGGAAAGATGCGAAGAAAATTTCATAGATCTCTGTGTACAAGTAGTAGTCTAACCACTTCTCCTTTGATAGTTGCAGATTCTTATTCTCCTGCGCTGCGAACTCATGGATCTTCCTGTCCAACCAATATTCAATTTCTTTCTTAGTTGGATTCCAGTGATACGACATTAGGCATCTCTATGCAGATCCCAGTCCTAGCAACTTAGCCATTTGTTGGCTTGTTGGGGCCTGACCCAGGTTCGGAGTTGATTAGCCAAACAAAACCCTGTACTACTGGCCCTTTCGGCAACAGTCCACGAAGCACGGACCGAGGTCTCACTCGAAGTAGTATGAGGGGGTGTTGGAACCAGGTTTCCACACCCTTGAGATGTTTGAGGGGTTGATTTTGTCCAATTGTGAGTCCCTTCACATAGGTTACTTCGCGCACTTCCCCGGCCTTCGTGTCCTAATATATATTTGCCTTTGCGTAGTCCTATCCAGGGGCCATGGGGCTTTGACGCTACTGGAGCAACAATCTGCACTATTCCGCTAAGTCACACTCGAGATCTTACTTATCTTTTTATACAGTTAGTTATATTCATGTAAACATATGCCTTATATTATATTTACTTATTCAGCACATTCCCATGAGTTCGCACAGTAAATAAATGATAAAATTGCTATTCATACCCAATAATGCATAAAATAGGAAAATATACACAGAAATATAGTAAAAATTCTCTTTTATTAATTCTTCACATGGTTACAGACTCAACCTGCCCTACACACTCAGCTGCAGGGGTCCGTGCACTCAGCTGTGGACTACTAGGCCTCTGCGCACTCAACTACACAGCTTTCTCCTACTCTACGACCCAAAGACACAACTGACACTTCGACTCAATTCCTCTGGTTCATCCTTAGATTCAATCCTCCATTTTTATACTTAGATCCTCGCTCTATTTATACAATCCCATGGTCCGCGGACCATGGGTAGATATTTCAAATCGAAATTACATTACAAAAACAAGGGCGGGCAACCCTATGACTCTATTACAACTTTGCGCTCTGCGCCCACAATTCGCGGAGTCTTTACAATGGACTTAGTCAAAACTTGGGCTTTAAGCCCCAAAACACGCCTTGGGAGGGTTCCATGCCCAACAACATGATGATCTTTGAACAAGAGCTAGCTTGCATGTTAAAATCAACATTATAAGCATCGCTGAACATTTCAGATTGGTACGCCTCACCTTATGGCACCTTCATTAGGATGTACAGCGTGGAAAAGGATCTACATTTATTGATGAAGTTTTCCACAAACAAGATGGTCATGTAGGAGGTTGCATACCACATCTCGACAGGGTTATCAACTGGATTGCACAAGAAGAAGAAGGTGCCATGGCATATCCTTCCTGTGCAGATTGGGTTGTATGCAATCCGGAGTTTTAAAGAAGTGGATGCCGAGGTCGAGGACTTCAAGAAGTTTAATTTCAGAACCAAGATTTTCAATCCGTATGATCCACATGGATTATGCACGGACCGCTATTCGAGAGTGTACTATCCATGGATCCATGAGGTGTGTCATTGGCCAGAGGAAGACCCATGGAGATATTGCTATAATTCCTCTAGGCTTAATGAACTGGTCAGCATGGAAGTAGTGTGGCTAGCAGCACTTAAGGCAGTAACACCATAGGGAGCAACAACAACAGAAACTGCAAGCAACAAAACTGTGCAAGACGAAGGTAATATGAAGATTGTCGAAAGCGCAGAGGCAGTGAAAAGCTACAAGTTTAAGGAAGATCCACTTGTGAAGAGAGTATATTTGGAGATAGAAGCAAAGAGGTGACAACATGATAGGAGAGGAGCACAGAAAAGGAGAGACGAGAAAAGATTGGAAGAGATGGAGAGGAAGTTGCAGGAAGTAGAGCAGAAGCTCAAATAATAATAAGAGCTGCGTAGAAGAGAGAAGGAAGCGCAACAGGAACAGGAACATGAATATGAATAGGAGGAAGTGCAAGGCACACAGACAATGAAAAATGTGTTGATACAGGTTGAAGACTCAGATCCACCAGTAGCAGAAGAGTAATAGGGTGAGAAGCCGTGGGAACAGGAACTTGCTCAGTAGGACGAACCGATGGATGAACATATAGACGTAGAGATGGACCAGATGGAAGAAGATCAGGAATGCCAAAAGAAACTAAGGTCACCCCATAGGCTTCACCAACTCTAGAAGCATAACAAGTCCCAATTGAACAAGGGGATATTGTTCTCCTTGAGGATACCGGGAACATATGTGTACAACATAACCTTTGATGAGTCACAATATAGAGTTGTTCAGGCATGTAGAGCAAACATCTCGGATGAGCATGCATCACCTATGCACTTTGAAGAATGGGTTATTGTGTTAGATGTGCGAAGACATCCAACTACCTTGGCTAATGCTACAAAGGCTTATGCCGAACCCACAAGCTCAAGTGTGAAGTTCTTAAATAGAAGATAATGAGAGCATGGCTAAGGAATTGCAAGCATCCAGGCAAAGAGAAGAACAATCAAGAGGATCCGCCAGAGCAAAGATGAAGAAAGTGATACTTGCTGAAGTATCAGCTCTTGAGACAGTCATGCGGAGACTATATGACAGGTTCGTCATCGTGCACAAGGCAATTGTTCATCTACATGATCATCAACAGCATTGCACTAAGATAGCGGGAACACTCACAAATGTACATGCCGATGTTGATCATGTACAAACATGGACAATGAGGTACAAGGGAGTCCCGCTTCACTTGCACAATATGATGAATCCACAGGTAGAGTTGGATGAAGCACGCATTCGAAGTCTGATCCAGAACTATGAGGAAATCCCGTCGCTCATCACTAGTTTTGAGGCTTCATATGCATGGGTGTGTAGGAGTTTGGATTTCATGGTGAGAGAGTATGGCACCCCGTCAATCAGAACACTCATCGAGGCCAAAGAGAAGAACCAAGTCCGGTTGGAGCTCATTGCGTACTTTGATCATTTGATTCTCATGGCCACTAGTACAGATAACATGCATATGTATATCGTCGGTCTGGCCTTTCTCAGGACTAAGGTGTGCATGTTATAGGATGAGTTGGACAAAGGTTCAAAATTAGTATACCCAGAAGCAATGGAGGCAAGAGTTCGTTTCTAGGAAGAAACCATGAAAGAGTACGTGGAAACCATTGCGCACTACCAAGCTTGCCATCAGTTCGTCAGCGAGGATCACAAAGAGTATGTTGATGAGTTGGTCTTTCCACAGCTGTCTGAGTCTTAGTGTTGCCTTATCTGGCTGACTCAAGCATATTTTTGTCCCACATAGGTATATGTGGAAAATGTATTATTGTTGTAAACATGATGTAAAGTGGAATTCCAAGTGTCATTAGTGAAATGAAAACAATCATATCTAATGTAAAGAGATGTAATGAAGTTGAAGAGTAATTAGGGTAGTCCGAGAGTCACAAAGGGGAATTTCAAGGGTCACCCCACCCTTTGTTATAAATATAACCTCATAACTCATAGAATAGGATTTTGAAGGGAAATCTTTTGCTAGAAGTTTCTTAGAAAAGGGCTTGAAGAGTATTGTGATGAGCCTTGGCTTCTCCACAGTGCATAGCGAGTATGTCTCTTAGGAGGAGCAGGAAGTGTTGACTGTAACGTTCCACTATTGGGGCTAGTGGTTGTCATGGTTGTATGTATGGATGGAACTTTCACTTTATATATAATATAATAGAGCCAAAACGTCTTCATGCATATGTTGTTATTGTAGTTCAACCATTCTGGCTACTTTAGTAATGTATGTTGTTTAAATTACACATTTGTGTATGAACTATTCCGTATACGGTTGTATGAATCTTGTGGAAGTCATGTTGTTGGTTTAACCCATCACTTTGGATTATCGACTATTCTTCTTTCTAGCTTGTGATGTCATTCAACTCGTGTGTTCCTTGCAGGCTACATACTATTACATGCTTATAAGGGGCACACTTCCTTTTCCCCTCCGTGTTAGAACCTTCCCATGCATCTCTCTTAACTCGCTGCAAGGTCACACACTTTCTTCAACAACGATACCTTTCTTACCTCTGTGCTATCATAGTCAAGGCATAGATTTACTACCCACTGCTAGGACTCATACTCCAAATGGTCTGAGGTCTAGTTGGGACTTTTTTCCAGGAAGATCCCTTGACATGTTGGCAGGTACAACACCATCAACAATTATATAGGTTTAAACAACAAATATGAGCATAGGGGTCTCATACTTATCCGATAATATCTAAGAAACATTGATGCCTCATCATAATAACTGCATTACCATCTATTAAGCCATATATTCATTGTACATTTAGTGATTAACCAAAACATGATGAGATCCATACATCTTTACTGTCATAAAACCCATTCATAACCAACATATAAACAACAAAAATATCAATGATATAGCAACCATATAAGCCACATATAAACAAGTATATTTACCCATAAAATACCAAGGTGAAAGAGAGATCCCATTGATGAATGCAAGGCCAACCGGGTTCGACACTTCCACGTTCCACCCGACCATAGATTAGCTGAACCAAATATCTCTTCTTCCAATCACCTCGTTCCATATTCTAAGCATGAATGTGGGATCTCATATAACAAATCCATCAAAATCAAACTAGGGTTTTTAAAGGCAAAACCACCATAACCCTCAACGAGTGATTCCATCTCACAGTTGGACATCACTAACCACCACTAGATTGGTCTACACCCAAGTTGTCCAGGGCTCCAGAGTTTTTGTTCCAACCAAGGCTCTAGGACAAGTAACTCAATCCACAACTACTGCTAGGATCCAGAGTGTTTGTGCAACCAAGGCTCTAGGACTAGTAACTCAACCCACCAAGGTCTCCATAGTGTTTTTCCAACCAAGGCTTTAATACTAATAACTCAACCCAAGTTGTTATAGGGCTCCAAGGCATTTGTCCAACCAAGGCTCTAGGAACTAATAACTCAACCCACAACCAAAGGAACATGAGAACCAACTAGAAAGAAAAAGGGAAAGACTCCCACAAAACCATGCCTATCTAGGAAATGGAAAGGGTAGGAAAAACCACTGTCAATCCAGGTAATCATCCATGCCAATGACAGATCATGACCAAGAAACCACATGCATATGTCATGCATGCCAAAACTAGTAAGGAAATCATGCATGCAATTCGGTACCTACAAGAAAAACCCGTTGTAGTTGTTGATCCCGATGTCATATTGCACTTTCCTTTTCTTCCTTCACCTTCTTGCTCCAAATCCCAGGTATGCCACACTCTTCCATGAGTGGTCCAAGAAAACTCTAAGTATCCAAGAGTATGAGAGATAAATAGAATAGAATGAGAGCTCCAAAATTGAACTGACAAAAGTCTGTGAACTAATCCTCAAAAGCCTTTTTATTAATCAGGCCTCTATTTTCTTCATTTTCCATTATTTTCCTTCAGTTTTCTCCTCACATGCAACTTGTGACCTTTCACCTTCCTTTTCTACTAATTTCCATTATTTTCATAACTAAAACGTCAATTAATGCCTCATGCCTTACCAAAGCCTTTGTCATTTCCTTTGCCAATTTCCATAGCCATAATAAACCAAAGTGACACCCACACTAGAATGTTTTGCCCAACATTTAGCTTGGAATATGTGTCTCTGTGACCATGGTTATTATTTTTCCTTTATTAACTCTTATTACATAGATTTTTTGCCAGGGCTGTTACAATCTCAGTGGCGATTAGTATTGATTGGATAACTTAACTTACCAAAAGCATCCTTAAATAATTGCATGCACTCCCATGCAATTTCTCCTTCACGTTGTTTAATATCCCACAATTCAGATAGTATTTGTTGATTCGTCTAGGGAAGTTTAAACTCCTAAATAAATTATCGCTACACTTCATCGAGGGTAGGTTCTGATGTAAAGCAGACCATTTAATAAACCATCTAAGTGCCCTTTCTCTTAAAATAGTTTAAAACTCATTAAGCTTAGTAGCATTATGTTTTTGTCTAGCCCTCCATATGGCTTCACACAAATACCAATGTTGTTCAACATCCTCGTGACTCCCTCATCCTAAAAATTTAGAATATCGAGTGAATGATCATGCTACGTTACAGAGCATTGCAATTTCACTAGGCGATATCAATATAAATCCTTACAAAGCAAGCTATGAAGATCCTGAGGAACTTGATTGAGAAATACTACCAAAACCACTAGAAGTACCAGTTGTATATGCATCGTGGACCTTTTGAAATTTTAAAGCAAGGATAATTTTAGGGGCGAATGTTCGCCCTTTGGGGGAATTAAGGGGTTTTAAATTTTTAGTGGGCGAATATTTTGTATCATAGTACATTTTTACAAATCACCTCAAATAGCCCACCTTATTTTAAGGGACAGGGTAAAAAAGGTAAATTTAGCCCTTGAAATTAGGACTTACAACCTTCCATTCGCCCATTTTCAAGAATAGGTTTCATTTAAGTGAATCCATTCACCCATTTTCAAGAATAGGTTTTATTTAAGTGAATCCTATGGGCCAAATACCATATTTATAAAAGAGGTATGGTAAATTAATAAAAATATAAATAAATGAGAGGTATGGTAAATAAATAAAACATTTTTTATATTTATTCCATAAGTCACCTTATATACATGTAAGGGTGTAAACAAATAAAAATATAAGTAAAGTGGAGGTATGGTAAATAAATAAAAATATAAATAAACTAGACGTATCATAAATAAATAAAACCTCTTTTTATATTTAGTCCATAACCCTCGTTCTATTTATGAAGGCTCAAGAAAGAGGTTTTATTTAAGTGAATCCTATGGACCAAATACCATATTTGTAAAAGAGGTATGGTAAATTAATAAAAATATAAATAAAAGAGAGGTATGGTAAACAAATAAAACATTTTTTTATATTTACTCCATAACTCACCTTATATTTACGAACAATCAAAAAATGGGTTATATTTAGGTGAAACCTATGGCCAAAATACTATGGGACAAATACCATGGACTAGATTGTTATTAATACCATGCAAAAAACCATTATTAACCCTAATATTAGAATTAATACAAATAAAAATGGCACATGGTATTGACCCATGGTATTCACCAAAATGGCACATGGTATTGACCCATGGTATTCACCTAGAATGTAGCCTATTTAAATGGGGGAATTAAACCAACATGTAGCCTATGTTAAGATTCACTAGGACTTTACAAAGTTTTATTATTTAGTGAAAGACTCGCCAAGATCTTACAAGATTTTATAATTGAGTAAAATATTCTAATAAAAATAAAAATGGCACATGGTATTGACCCATGGTATTCACCAAAATGGCACATGGTATTGACTCATGGTATTCACCTGGAATGTAGCCTATTTAAATGGGGGAATTAAACCAGCATGTAGCCTATGCTAAGATTCACTAACACTTTACAAAGTTTTATTATTTAGTGAAAGACTCGCCAAGATCTTACAAGATTTTATAATTGAGTAAAATATTCGCCATGCCTGGTGAGAGATTCGCCAAAAAATTATATATACATATTATATTATTGATAAAATCGCCTTCCATTTTTCCTATATACCATGGAGATTCTCCCATTTATTATATTTATAAATTTAGGGGGGGTTCTTAAAATTTTGCCTGTTTTAAAGTCTTTACTAACTTTGAAAGAAAATAAGCAGGATTCTAATAGGGTACCAGGGGGAAGTTAGGGAAGGATATACTTGTTTTGTTACCTAGTGAGATGTTACTTACAGGGCATGCATCATCTTCATAAAATAGTTTCCTCATCGAGAGGAGTATTCTGGTTCATTATCTCAACTGAAGGATATCCACTATTTCCCTCCATATTATTGACAATACTACTTCCAACACCTCTTATTTGGCTAGAATTCACACCATTACTATCTCTTGTATATCGAAACGTAGAACTAATCGGTCCTTCTATCCGTAACCTTGGACTATTCAACACCTCTCCTATTTGGTGTAACTCTCTCTCTCATCTTCGGATCTCACCCTATGACTTTTCTCGCCATTTTTCATCTATATATTCCCTTCTCTATGTTATTAGATCTCGATCCCTCTATGAATCATTTGCATCCATTGCAACAAGTTCTTCTGATATTTCGCAACACTATAGCATCTCTCCCCTAGGTCCTACCCCCAGTACTTAGAGTTCAAAGCTGCCATGTTATGTTGTTTAAATGACAATAGTTTTCTTCTACCATCAAAACTTTAATCCATAGAGGGATTTTCTTCAGAAATCTCCCCTACAACTCGTACTTGAATACTTATTTTTCTTTGGAAAAGGATTGATGATCTTCTGTAACAAATTCAATGACATAACTTTCCAGAGTTGCTTGTACTCAAAAGTAAACAACCTTAGTGAGCTCAGTGTCTAGTCTATATAACTCAGCTAGATCAACAGTATTCCAAGTGTGATGAAGTCTCAGACGGTTTCTAGACTCTTCTTTGATTTGCACCTGAAACAACCAGCTATGAAGTTCTTCAGGGAACTTACACCAGAATATTTCTTATTGATTGCAAGTGGGCTCTGCATACAAAACATCCTCCTTTACTCACTCTAAATTATTTTTTAAATTGGTCAATTTGTTGATGCCACCAATCCTAAATATCTCCTTTAAGGATCATTGATACCATGGTATAAATCCCTTCAAAATATTCGAGTCCTGGAAATAAAACCATTTGTGGGAATAAAATTTAGATAAGTGAGACCCAAGGTTCAACCTCTAGTTTCCAAAAAAGAGCTTCGTCATAGTCTAGCATGATGTCGACATTTTCACTCCTCCACAAGGAAGAAGCACCTCACCCAAGGTGTGCTAAGACAATCGAAGATAGAAGGGATCAGATGTAGTTGTGAAGAGAGTCTTAATAATTAGGTTAATTATCATATGGAAATTATATTTATCAGTGGACAAACATTCAAAGCTTATTGGAGCAAAAACGTTCTTCAACAATAAATACTAAAAGTCACACATAAACATAGTTTCGAAAAAAATTTAATGGGCCACTCAAACATTATCCATTTTGACACCAATACACAAAATCAATTCCCCACAACACCTCATTTTATTATCAACCAAGACCATTACATTACAAAATATAACAAAATTACAATGAAAATCAACAAAGGACCCAGACTTTAATCCGACAACATTGTGCATAGGCTGGAACTTCCTCCTTTGAGTGCATTTCTTGTAGCCTTTTATAGATTTTTCTCCTTAATATTTCTCACTTGATCTGGTCAACTTTGACAAAATTTAGGTGACATTATTGATCCTTATCATCTTTTTTATTTTTAAAAAATCCAATGTGTGCATCCTCCTTTCGTGGCTTTTGTAAGTCCCAAGGTAATTGCCTCTAATTTCTTTTTGTTGCTTCCTTTTTCTATTCTTGGCTTCCGACTAGTTTTATCATCCATCTCACCACTTCTACTAATCTTCTACGCAAGCTCTTTTATGGCCAAATCATAGCAAAATTTTGCCAAAACCATTATAAAAAATGAAGGACCCAAGACAACAACAAAAATTATCACTCTTCATGTTATGTCTAGCCTCAATTTGCCTTAACGAAAACCAAATCTGTTGACCTTGGACAAGAGTTTAGATAATACAAAATGATAACAACTAACAATGATAAACTTATAGCAACTAAGATAAACTAAACTATCAAAAGTAAAAGAAAAATACCATGTGGTGAAGCAAAACATCAAGAGTCAGATGAAGTAACTAGGGCTAGGTCTTTAACACTTATTCGAACTGGTGTAGGAGGTTTCAGTTCACATTGTGGATGGATTTTGTTACAACCCCAGGTTAAAAGTTCATGTAATAAAGTTAATAAAGGAAAAATAAGTCCAAGGTCATGGGACTCATATTCCAAGCTAAATGTTGGGAAAAATCCTAGTGGACGTTACTTTTGGTTTATTATGACTAAGGAAATTGGCAAAGACAAAGAGGAGGCATTAATTGGAATTTATTTACAAAAATAAAGGGAAATATGAGAAAAGGGAGATTAAAGGACATAGGTTTTCTTGAGAGGGAAATTGAAGGAAAATTAGAAGAAATTGAATAAAATAGAGGCCTCAACAATAAAAAGGTTTCTGAGGATTAGTTCACAAGCTTTTTGTTAGTTTAATTCTAGAGCTCTCTCTATTGTCTCATTCTCTTGCACTCATAGAGAATTCTTGGAGCACTCTAGCATTAGAGAAAGGAAAGCAAAGGAAGGGAAATGAAAGCATGGGAAAAGCAAGGAAAAGTTGGATCAAGCATCTTCAACATGAATACTTGTAGGTAACATGTTGCATTTGTGATTTCCTATCTAGTTGGTGAATGCATGGTACATGTATGTATGTATTTGGTTATCTTGTTGTCATGGGCATGATTTTTTCCAGGTGTGACAATGGTTTCAGCCTTGCCTTGCCATTTCTGGATAGCCATGGTGTGATTGGGTTCCTTCATTTGGTTGAGCTTTGGATTTCTAGATGGTTTTATAACCAGGTAGGTGGTCTCAAGAAAATTCCCATAGGGCCTAGGAATCCCTTGACCAGTTTTCGCGGGATTGCGATAAAGCCTAAGGGTGTAGACGGGAAAAATTCCTCAAGGTATTGGTGAAGGAATTCTTAGGCATCCAAGCTTGTTTTGGGCCTAGTAATCCCTTGACCAATTTTGGAAGGATTGCGGTAAAGCCTGAGGGTGGAGGTGATTTAATCTTTGAGAAACTTTGGTTGTTTGTGTATCGATTTACTTATGTGATCTCTTGATTGGTTTTGGCGAGATCATGGGAGCATGAGGGTGGAGGTGATTCAATCTCCGAGAATCCCTTGTTGTTTTTGTCTTGAATCCCACATTCATGCTTAGAATATAGCACAGGGCTGATTGGCTCAAAGAATTATTTGGTTCAACTCAATCTATGGTTGGGTGGTATGTGGAAGTCCCTAACATGGTTGGATTTCGCATATGTTAATAAGAGGTCTTTTCCTATTGTGTTTTATGAGTACTTGTACTTATTATTATGTGGCTTTGATGGTTGTTCTATGATGGTTATTATTCTAGTTATATGCTGGTTATGAGCACAGTTCGATGACAGGATCTAGCTATGGATCTTGATATGTTTTGATTAATTAATGAATGGTTAATGAATGCATGAGCTAAAAAAATGTTATTGTAGCTATTATGAGATGGAATTAGACCTTCTTGATGATTCTCAGATAAGTATCAGACCCCTATGTTCAGATGTGCATTCATGACTTGTAAACTACATGTTTTCAATATGTTTGAGGAAATGTCTGTCATGGTTATGCCTGGTTAGGTCAAGTCCTTGATCAGGTTTTGTATGGATAGTTTTTTCCTGATGTTATTTATCATTCTATAAAGTCGCATTGAGTTATGGGTAGTGGTTTGGAGGCTGACCTGGAATTTAGGCTCAGAATTTGGGACCACGCCCTCTAAAACGAGGTATTTGTGTCATAACTACACCCTGGTAGGCTTATACATGTGGTTGGAGGCCCTCAACCACATGGATGCCTTGTCATGCATGTGATTGGGAGCCCAAGTCACTAAAAAGGCATTCCAACTTAGGGTTTGGGCGCTGGGAGTGGTTTTTTAGCTCTTGGGTGTCTTGTAGCTCCAGAGGAAGGTTAGTAAGGTCCCAATTTGTTGTTTCCACTTCCTTAACTGTACTTAGGAGGTTTAGTCATATCATAGTATCCTTAAGCTCATGTTTACCCCAACAGGCTGGTGAAAGTGGGTAAATGTGGGAGCGGTGGTTACAGGTTTCAAGGTGAACAAGCAGAGCATCTAAACTAGCAAGACAATAACAATGGTTGCACCCACTTGAATTCATTCACAGGAGAGATTATATCATTGCAATCTTCATGTTTCTCCTTCAGGAACCTGTCCAAGAGTTTCATCATCTTCCAAAGAAGGGTGATGGAGTTCAGGTATTGCATCCATCTTTTGCTAGTGTGTCCCAGGTCAGCAACCCAATTGGCTACCTCAACATGAATTTATTAATCATAGTAAGCTTGTTGGTCTTTGGTGGTCAAGGTTTCAAGCTGGCATATTTCCTCTTCAATTTCAAGGGTTGTAGTGGAATCGAAAATGGTTGTGGCATCTTAGGCTTGGGCTTGGGATTACGGTCGACCTTGAGGACCCCTGCCCCTAAACCCCCAACAACAACACATTCGCTGTCAAGGAATACTACACTAGATAAATAATGGCTAGGATATAATTCTTTCCCATACTAACCATGGGACCTGAGGGATTGTAGATGAGAAGACCATATAAAAGTAAAACACAGAGAACTGCAGATTGCTAAAGAGATATCTGACAACTTTTACACGAAAGAAATTGATGAGGGAAAATAGATAATATATTCTTGGCAGGGTCCAACAATCATTGAGAGTCACAACATTCGATTCACAACTCACCCCCATTGAGCCCATAACATTATAGGTCACCATCCACCAAATAAAAGTTGAACTAAAGAAGGAATTTGTTTAACTAAGGAAATGGGATATATAGATAATACCTGATGTTCGCTGACCTACCAGACTCGAACCTATGTAGTCGTGAGGGTTGGTTGATGGTCGTTGCCTCTCACTCGTCCAATGTCTATCTCCGTCATTGTCATGAGTGCCCCAAGTGTTGTGTCCAATTCATACTCCAAGCTTTTCCCCTTGCCATTGTTCAACGACCAATGCATGAGTTGAAGAGCCTCAATCCCTAAAGATATATCTCTTAAAATTCTAGTGCATGTCAATCCATGGTTGTGGCAAAAAGTAGTCACCAAAACCAGAGAGGAAGCCCACAATCCATGCCACATCTGTGTGTCTTCTCCACCAAATGCAAGTCCACACTGTCAGTCACCCAAAGGAATTGTCCCTCTTGTAGCAAAGATGATGTCCAGACATAGTAGAAAAGCGAAAAAACAAGATATCTCATCCCACAATGCTCAAGCAAAGAAATGTCTATGACAAAGATGAAGAGTGATAAACTTTGTTTACATGCATGTTGCATGCAATAGATTAGACATAACACCCCCAAAGTGGCAAGTCGACAAAACCTTTTTAACGTCCTCACTTTCAATAACCCAAACAAAGATTATATATATATATATAATATTTAATATTTAATATTTGTATTATTAATCATATTATACCTATCCCGTTATATTTCTAAATAATATAGAATATGGTATATATGCAATTTCTAAATAATATAGAGTCTAGTATATATTTTAATTAATTTTTCCTCTAATAAACATCTTTCATTCATTAAAAGACATTTTATTCAAAATAGAGAGAATAACTCCAACTTAAACTATATCAATTTTATTATTATTTTATATATTATCACTTTTTCATTTATTCGACCCCACTAATCAGTTCCCCTCGAAGATGAGCCCATTTTTCTCTTTTTGTTGGGCTCCACTCTTTTTGGCTACACCCTTATGGAGATATCTCTTTGGATGTTTCCAATGCCGTACCATTTCACAACCCAAATCTCGTGTCAGGTTTTTTTTTTACATGGAGTTACGTACAAAATAAGCAACCAGATTCGTGTTTGTCCTGTATTTGGAGTCATACGCACTCACAAATCGTAGGCATTGGCTTGGTAAACACGGTATTGTAATTATAGTCGTAGGCGTTGGCTTGGTAAACACGGCATTGTAATTATAGTCATAAATATATAATAAAAATATTTTATCTAAATATATATATACTAATAATATTTTTGGCACTATACCTAATAATATTTCTAAACTAATTTTTCTGAGCTATTTAGATTTATCAAAAAATAATTCGAAAGGACCAATTCCTAAAACTATTGGCAATTGTACTTCCTTAACTTTTTGTTTTTTCTGGTCACACTGATAACTTTTATGGCACTCTCCAAGTATCTTGTATTGGGATTAAGTTATTAGATTTAAGAGAAATCAATTTATAGGAAATTGTTTTATTATTTAATTTTTTTTTTTTTTTTTTTTAAATTTGATTGTATTAAATTTTGGTTATAATAATTTTTATGGTGAGATTTTTAAATGAATAATAAATTTTACTAAATTTTATTTGTTGGATTTATCCAATAATAAATTTAGTGGAAGAATGTCATTACATTTTGAAAGACTTTTAAGATTTGTAAATAAATTTTTATTTTATGATGAAGTATATGGGGAAATGACAATTGAGATGAAACATAGTGAATATACTCCCCCTTATCTGTTACCTACAAACACGATATTTGATTTGTCTAGTAATAATCTTATAGGACACATACCTATAAACATGGGAACTTTAAATAGCCTGCAATTGCTAAATTTATCTGGCAATTGATTGGAAGGGTCAATTCCTACATCTCTTCGTAATATATCTACTTTAGAACAATTAGACTTGGCCAATAATAGTTTGACTAGAGAAATCCCTGAAGAACTCTCTAATCTATGTAATCTAGCTGTTTTGGATGTTTCTTCTAATAACCTTTGTGGGCAAATCCTAGGAGGAACACAATTTTCCACATTCATTGCAACATCATTTCAAAGAAATAAGTTTTTATATGGATGTCCTTTAGATCCATGTAAACCCAAAGAAAAACTCACAGAGAGAAAGCGACAATGATAGTACTATTTCCAATATTAAAGTGGGGTGGCTTGAGCATATGGATGAAAATATATTATTAATAGCATCGGGGATTGGAATTGGGATTGAAATTTTAGGAGTAATTAGTTTATTCATCTTTTGCAAGAAAGCAAAACATTGAGTATTAGCTCTACCACCTAATAAATCACAACTTTTATATAGAGTATATCAATTACCTACATTAAAAAAAACCAATCTTTCTATTGGTTTTAGTTTCACCCTCTGTATTGATTTTGATTTTCATCTATGATAAATAGAATACTCATGTAACTACTCGATGATATCTATTTTGATTTTTATCATCCTTGAGAAATATAATAATCATATAACTACTAAATGATATCATTTTGGTTTTCATCTACAAATGTAACTACGAAACGAAATGATATCTATAGTATATCATCTACTCACATATATGTTGTATTATTCTCTCACATATATCTTACCATTGTTAAATGATATATGAATTGTATTGACTCATGCATGGAATTTTTAACATGAGTATTATCATTTCCATATAAACTTTAATTTTATTTATATTTACATAATTCATGGTATGTATGAAAGAGATGATTTCATATTACATAAAACAAAATTTTATAATGATATTTACTAAAATAAATCAAGTATTTAAAGTGAAAATTTGTAAAAATAAAAGTAAATTATTGCAGGTAAATTAATGTATTTTAAATTCTAAAAATATAATATGAAATTTTTTATAATTAATTTTATAATTATGTTTAGAGAGTTTTGGATAGATAGTCGGGTGTTTTATAAGACATTTTTTAGGTGTTTTATTAAGATATTCTTTGATATAAATTCTCTGCTTTATGGAAGTGATGTGTTGGACATGATGAAAATGTAGTCTTGCCAAAATTACAACACCACGAAAATAATCTCACAATTATATATATTTATTGAGAAATAAATAGTTTTGAAAATTAAATTTCTTAAGTACAAATTGTATATTATTTTATAAATGATAAAAATTATCAAAAATATTTTATTATTATTAAAATTGATATGAAAAAAATTGCTAAAATTGTATAATTAAATTTATAAAAAATAAATGAAAAAGAAATATAAATATATTTAATAATAAAATTAATTTAAATTAAATTTTATTTCAAGTTTAATAATTATAAGAATCAAAACTTTCCAAATATATATATTTCTTTAAATTTTACACTCTTAAAAAAGTTACATGAAAAAAATAATCCTTTTAACACAGGAGAGATTCCAATACTTAAAATTTTTAAATTTTAATAAATTTGAAATTTATTACCAATCAAATAACATAAATATTATATATAAATATTATATTATATATAATATTGTTTCAAAATCTACTTAAACACCCAGAAAAATCAAGTCTTTTGAGATACAAACCCTTTTTTAATTGATCTTTCTTAAAACTTGATAAACATAAAATTAAAAATAAAATTAAAATAAATCTAAGTTAAAAGTTTCTAATTTTTATCTTAATCATATTTTAGTGAAACAATAATCCATTTGTATTATTATCAAGGTCCTTCTCGTCTTTATCCTAATCACATTTTATTATTATTATTTTATCCTTATCACATTTTTTTCATTATTATTTTGTTTCAAGGATTATTAGTTAGAAAAAACAGTAATTATGTTATGATGGACAAGATTTTGGTATGTTCGTAAATTTTTTGAATGGTTAAATTTGGAATTATCTTATGGTTGATGAGATTTTGGTATTTTGTAAAATTTTTGAATGAGTAAAGGTGTAATTATCTTCTGGTTAGTGAGATTTTGGTATAGTATGATGGAGGTATTTATAGTGATTATTTATTTGGAGAGATGACTTTTTCTAAAATTTATTATTGCACTGAGATCCTCCATTTATTTTATATGGATTTTTTTGTTTTTGTTTTTGAAAAGTGGGAAATTTTTCAATAACTTATGAAATTATCCATGAATATTATTGTAACACACTACGATGAAGCGATCATTAATTTATTTTATATGATTTTTTTTGGTTTTGTTTTTGTTTTGGAAAAGTAAGAAATATTTCAATAACTTTTGAAATTATCCATGAATGGAGCGACCACGGCACAAATATTATTGTAACACACCATTGTTAAGAGAGAAGTTTAAGAGATGTTAAAACTTTTAGCAAATTGTGTTTTTTTGAGTTGCTTTTAATCTGGGAAATGAATTGCATAATCTACGTGATAAATGACACATTCTATTTAATTGGATATATGATATAAAGTATGAAAGTGCATAATTTATAAAATTGGTTGCATCATTATTTTTAGTCATAATTTTTGTTTTTTAATTGGATATATAATATAAAGTATGAAAGTGCATAATTTATAAAATTGGTTGCATTATTATTTTTAGCCATAATTTTTGTTATGGGTTAGTATTTAAAGGTTTTAGCATGTATTGGCATATACATTTATACTCTCTTTAAGTATTATTGTTTTTTGAATTATATTTTTCTTTTTAAGATTACTATATTTAGAATCAAATTATAAAGTTTAATTCAGGTTATAAATTTTGAAATAATTTTATTTTAGAATTCTATTTTTCTATAATATTGATTTTTTTGGTAAATTAATCAAAATTTCTCTTTTTTACTATTTTAGGAGTATTCAACATAGATTTTCTATATTGCACTTTGCGGGCTTAACATAATCTTTGAGATCAACATTGATCATTCCATTATAACAATAAATAATTTTTATTAGTGTTGGTAGAATTGGTTAATTGCAATACAATAAGGGTTTATCTAATGTCCTTACATCTCATGTTCCACCTTGGGGAAGTATTTCAATTAAAAATGGTAGTGGCATTCCCATGCCATGTACTATGTGTATGGGGATGGTGGGGTGGGTGTGTGTGGATTGTTAATAGTGCACGACATCTCATGTTCCACTTTGGGGAAGTATTTCAATTAAAAATGGCAGTGGCATTCCCAAGCCATGTACTATGTGTACAGGGATGGTGGGGTGGGTGTGTGTGGATTGCTAGTAGTGCCTCTTGGATCCACTTGGAAGTGGTAGTTGTGAGATTATTTTGGCATGCCACTTTTAGTTATGTGTTGGCACATTTGGTTAATTGTAACATGATAAGGTTCCAACTAATGTCCTTATGCCTCATGTACATGTTTTACTAACATTGATATATTAATGTTCATCAATATTTGACATGTTACTATATGCTATGTGTCAATGTCATATCAAACATAAAAATGATAATAAATGCCTAACATTGGTAGAAAACAACTATTAATGGAAGAAAGACCCAATTAGAATCTCTCTTGAATAATAAAGGAAAACCCATTCATATTTTTCTTTAGAAACCATTATTATTTTGTGTTTTATCAATTGTTATTGGATCCACCATTTAGTCATTTTTTAATTCAATAAATTAAATACAACCAAAATAATATGCAAAAGTAGAATAGTCTACATTAATCAAATAAAAAATCAAAGATACAAAGCCAACAAAAATAATGTAATCAATAAATAGGAATTAATTTGGTTACCTAAGATACCCCAAATGGGGTGGGAAGGAAAGCATAAGGGGGTAGGGGGACAAAGTGGAGCGTGGGACCGACCATCTCCTCAAATAGTAGAGGAGAGAAACATGGCTATCACTATCCCCCAAGGGATAGATATGTGGTAGTAAATTGCCCACTCCCTTATCTTATTGTGCTACATTAAGTTGTTAACCTACCCACAGTGAGATTCCTTGATGTGATACGCCTATTAGTGTCTCTTAGTATATGTATCAGGTATATGCATGCTAGATATATACCCACCTCACATCAATATGCTAGTATTTTATGACCTATTATGCATATGATTAATTAATGGTTAAGATTGATTAATGATTAATTAATTTATTGACACTTAATCCTAATTGTGCCAAAGGCTCTTTAGCCCAAGATTGAAGAGATGTTGTAAGGTTATGTTATGTGATGCGATGTTATGTTATGTAAACATTTTTGACTCGGTGAAATTACATAACAATAAAAACAATACAATTAAAAATATAAAAATAAAATAGATAATTATAATTGTTAATTAAAACATTTTCAATGGGTCAAATTACATAAAATTAAAATTAAATAAATATAATTATCAGTTATTAATAATTAAATCAACCTAGATCCATCTTAACTCCAGATCTACCCGGCACCTAGAGATATCAAATCTCTTTAGGTGCAAACCTCTTTTAGAGTTAAAAGAGATTTGATCCCTCACAACGCTCGGTATATCCAGAGATAGGATGGATCTAGGTTGGTTTGTAATTAATTAATGAATTAAAGTTTATCATGATTTAGTTAATAATTAAATTAATAGGATTCTTGTGCATCCATAGTTTTTTTTTACATTTAAGGAATATTGTTATTTTATTTATTAAGGGGTGGGTAGGTGAATTGACCACCCAAGGCATTAACTAGGGATGGTGGGGTATGTGGATTGGATGGGGGTAGGGTTCAAGGATGTTGTTAGGGGGCATTGATTGATGGAGGGAGGTAAGTATTGGGGAAGAGTATGAGGGGGTGGAGGGGTATGGTTTAGAGCTTGGTCAACCATGGTCCAACATCGCATTCTCATAAAGATTGTCTCAACCATGGCCAACCATGTTTGTTTTAGGGTTTATAATATTTATATTAGGGTTTATATACCTCGTGTTTACAATATTAAATTCCTTGGGTTTAATATTATCCCCTTTGGTTGTTATTGTTAATCCCTTGGGTTTATAATATTATTAATTTATTGGTTTCATTAATCCCTTGGGTTTCTAATATTAATCCCTTGGGTTTGTTGATTGCTTGCGTTAATGATCCTAAGGGTTTATACTATTAATTCATTGGGTTTATAATATTAATCCTTTGGTTTTTAATATTAATCCCTTGAGTTTTTAATTCGTTTGGTTTTTAATATGAATAATTCCTTGGGTTTATAAATTATAAACCCATGGTCCAACATCGCATTGTGACAAAGATTGTCTTAATATGAAAATCAACCATGGTCTAATGTCACATTGTGACAAATATTGCCTTAATTTGAAAATCAATCATTGTCAACCATGATCCAACACTGCATTATGACAAATATTGTGTCAAAACGAAAATCAACTATGGTCAACCATGTTTATTTTAGGGTTTATAATATTAATCCCCTGGGTTTAAATATTATTCCCTTGGGTTTATAATCCCTTGGGTTTTTAGTATTAATCCCTTGGATTTATTTGCCCCTTGGGTTTATAAAATCAATCTCTTAGGTTTATTAATGTAAGAATTCATATCCTAGGATATAATATTATTGATATAGTTTATAATTTTAATCCTAGAGTTTAATATAAATCCCTTAAGTTTATAATATTAATAGTTCTTTGAATTTATTAATCTTTTTAGTTTATTTTATTAATTTATTGAGGTCATTTTTTAATTTAAATTTTATAATTATTTTTATAAAAATATATGAATTCTTTATTATATATAATTTCAATAAACATTAATATGATTTTGTTAAACTAAAAGATGTTGTTTATTGGGGAAAGTATTATATTAAATATTAAGTATTTTTTATTTAAATTTTATAATTATTTTTATAAAAATATATGAATTCTTTCTCATATATATAATTTCAATAAACATTAATATGATTTTGTTAAACTAAAAGATGTTCATTTGGGAAAGTATTATCTTAAATATTAGGTTAAAGATAATATGATTTTGATTCAGATTTCTGATTCCATGGATTTATATAATAATATAATAAAGAAAGGAGAGAGAGAATCAAACAATTTAATTTATGTATGAAAAAATGATGCCAAAAAACTTTACTCCACAACGGAAGAGACCAGAAAACTTTACTCCACGATTAGATATCTCCATTATGAATCCCTGATTTCACCTTCATCACATGGAATTTCCGGGCAAAGAGGGAGTATTTTGTCAAATCCGATTCAGCGGAAACTGTGATGTAGCGTAGCAATAGAATTTTGAGTAGAGGCGAGTGGTTTGGTGAAACAATTTGTTTGGAGTTCTAATAAAGTTTTTTATTTGCATAATTATATTAATAAATTTGTTTTTTCTAATTTTAATTTTAAAAAATAAATTACATTTTATTGTAAAATAGATCAGTTTGATAAATAAAATTTGCTTATATAAATAAATATTATAAATAATAATGGAGGAACTTATTAGAATTAAAATAATCTCATATCTTTAAGAAATTGGTGAGAACGAGCCACTTAGCATGAATCTAATTTTTTTAATTTATTAAAGTCAATACGATCTAACAAATATGTAATACACTATAGCCCTTGATAAGAGTAAGCATATGTTGAGCTTTTTATATAAAAAAATCAACAAATCCTCATCCATCTTAAGTTGAAATAAAAAACCTTAGGCAACAAAATATTGCTCCGCTAAGTAATACAAACATGTTTATATTTTCAATATTGAAGTTTAATTTTTTATTTTATTTTATTTTCTTGAAATTGGGTATATATTTGTGAGATTAATTACAACTAGTCTAGATTTATCTTAATTCGGGATCTACCAATACCACCAAGACAAGCCAAATATACCAGATCAAACCTTGAGGTTGCCACTATACCACCAAGACAAGCGAAATATACCAGGAATATATGAGTTAGCAAAATTGATAAGTACTAATGTGTCATGTCTTCATTACCCTTGGCCTTTTATTCCTCTAGCCTCATCACAAGAGCCTTAACATGTCACTATACCACCAAGACAAGCGAAATATACCAAGAATATATGAGTTAGCAAGAATTGATAAGTACTAATGTGTCATGTCTTCATTACCCTTGGCCTTTTATTCCTCTAGCCTCATCACAAGAGCCTTAACATGTCACGAGAGACATGAACCTAGGTGGATGGATGGAAAACCACCGTCTCACCCACTCTAGCTAGGAACCATTTTTTTCACTCTAAAAGAAATTTGCACATCAAGAGATTTGATTCCTCTAGATACTTAGTAGATCCTGAGTTAAGATGGATCTTAGCTGGATTAATTATTAATTATAATTACTTATAAAGATAATTATTAGTTTTGTTTTATTTTTTAATTATTTGTTTTTAATGTAATTGAACCAAGCCAAAATATTTAACAGGAGAGCACATTACAACATCTCTTTCATACTAGGCTAGAGGGTCAATCACAATTTTGAGTCGTGTAATCTGCGCAATCCAAATGCTTTGTGAGGTTTTTAAGGGTGTTGAATCCATTTATATATTCAAAAACACATTTAAACCTTGGTAGATCGCTGTGATCCATATTAACTCCATATATACCAAGAGCAGATAGAGATCAAATCTATGCGCTTGGTAGATCGAGAATTAAGATGGATCTAGGTTGGTTTAATTTTACCCTTTAAATAGGATATCTTCCACATGAATACCATGGATTCTTAAAACTAAGAACTGAAAAACCACTTGACTTGTTCAAATTTATTTTAACCACCCAACAAAAACTAATAAAAACAATCTTATATTTTAATATTAAAAAAAAAAACAAATTTATTACTATTATTTTAGTTTACATAACACTGTAGAACATAATATGGCATTACAACCTTTTTCTAAACAAAATCAGAAAGACGTAATAATATTTTTTTTACCATTTTATTTAAATAATTAAAATAAAAATATTAATTATTAAAATTATCATTTTTAATTAATAATAATTAATAATAAAAAACGACACTTCTAACCATCTATTTTAATACTAGTGGGAAAAAGATATAATTTCATCACACAAGATATCATTGATTACAAAATTATATGTATGAATCACACATCTTATAAGTCCATGCCCACACGCGCCTTTGCTTTGATTCGCACCGATTTGTTAACAGATTAATTGTTCAAATATGTTTTGATAGGTTTGTGACCATGTAACTTTAAATAGGGATAAATTAATGTCATTGTAAATGGAATTTTTATTATAATTTGATAATAATTAAATGGAAATTTTCGGTAATACCAAAGTTTTACTATTATTTAAGGGTTATACAATGTGGAAAAATGTTTTAAAAGATTTTTTCTAATTTGGAAGTAATTTACATTTTAAGGCTTATACAATGTGGAAAAATGTTTTAAAAGATTTTTTATAATTTTGAAGTAATTAACATCTACAAAAAATTAATTAGAATTCTATATGGATGATAACTCTACTTTTTAGTAATTGAATTTTATATGGATGATAACTCTAATTTTTAGTAATGTTCAATTATGATAGTTAAATGTAAGTTTGATATAATATTAGGTAGCTTGAGCTAAATATTCGTCTTTAACTTGAGATTTTATTGGCCATGCTTTTCACAAGCTTCTTCAATCCTACTGAACTTTAATTTCTAATTTCCAAAAACAATTGATGCGGTTATTGATTTATAGGTCTCCTAAATGGATAATGGTGTCTTTGGCATGAGAAAGAAAGGAAGGAGCATCCTCACCTTTATTATAGGCATTTGATGTAGTGTAAGGTGTTGTTCTTAGCATGCAATGTTAAGCTCCATAAATAATAACATTACTCAGTGACATCAATTTGCCACTTTGAAGCCTAAGATCTTATTAGTGAAACTAATGGGTTGCAAATGGGCATATGATTGAAACCTACATTGATTCAACATAACTAATGATCTTACCTAAAGGAAGGTGATACATGAAGCACAAAAGGATAAATGTCTTCCCCTCCAAGTCTTTGTTCCTGGACCCTCCTTATCTCAATCTAGATATGCTTCATGCTTCAAAGTTTCCTTCACTTCTAAAAATACCCTTCTTCACTCACTTTGAAAAATTCACATCCCTTTCCCACAAGAGATTATAGAGTGGGAGAAGCAAACCTTAGAAGTTTTATCCACTTGTAGTAGTCTATTTATATTGTTGGTTGTAGGCTTGCATCTATTCTTATACCTCTAGTGCTTGATGTTTTCATACTTTTGAATGTGAAAAAAATGTGCAAGAGATTAATTTCTAGTAATCCATCCCCCAATATCATCTTCAAATCTACAACCAAAAACTCAACATTCATTGTTGCACCCTTCTTGGGTTGCTTTCTTGTATGAAATATTTTTTCTTTAAGATTTGTGTACTTTATCTAGGTTTTCTTCCCCTATATGAGTGATTCATGGATAGGGCCTTGAGTTTCTTGTTTTCTACACATACAAGAAACCAATTTGCTTAGTGGGCATGACCTCTCATCTCTCTATAGTTGGCTAGCGAATGGCTTGGGGTTCATGAAATATCAAATCTATTTAGTAGCAATGCACTAAAGCATGAATCATCAAAATGTCAACCATTGTAAAGTTACACCAATTGCCTCTTTTAAAGCACATGTGTTAGTTTTCATTAATAATGGACATACGAGGGGTGGAGCCTATTTATGGTTGCATGGAAGTGATCATTACATGTAGGAGTGGTAGAGATTAGAATTCCTTAATGTTTCAGTTCCTCATTTTGCATACATCAAGTTCTTAGGTATCCCACAACATCTACAAGCTTGTAAGGATCCAAATTAATAGATCATAGAAAAAGTTGTGTCCTTGTTCCATAGAGAAATAGGGACCAAAATGATGGTGTACAACATTTGGTCATTATGGGAATAATATTGGCATTCATCCTGAAAAAATGAAAGTTTCATTAGGGGAATTTTGAGGTCTAAAATAGGCCTCCTAAGAAAAATGTACAACCAAAATAAACTTTATAAGAACTAATAATATTCAAGATGATGATGTCAACCATGGGGGATGATTCACCATTTTTGGGGTAAAAAAGTAAAAAGATTAAAAAATAATAAAATAATAAAACTACATTTTCAACTTATCTCCCCAAGGTTTTACTCAAATTTCAAGCGGAAGTACTTGTTGGATGAAAAATTTAATTCCTCATCCAAGGAGTATCCATGTTGCATACTTTCGATGGACCCTACTACACGAAAAATGAGAAATACATGAAAAATGGGATTGCAAACACGTTTTTTCATGTATTTTTCATTTTTCGTGTAGCAGGGTCCATCGAAAGTATGCAACATGGGTGCTCCTTGGATTAGGAACCAAAATTTTCATCCAACAAGTGTTTCTGCTCAAAATTTGAGTAAACCCATAGGGAGATAAGTTGAAAATACGAGTTGAAAAAAAAAATCTTTTTTTTTCCCCCCTCTAAAATTTGATGATGTAATCTAATTTTATTTTATTATTTCCACTATTATTTCATAATTTCCTTAGAAGGCCCATTTTAGACCTCAAAATTCCCTTAATGGTTCATACTGGTTCATACTTCATATTTTGGGATGCATTCTTTTAATTTTATACCAATGGATGTCCTTATGCATTGACACACCATTTTAAAGGAGGAAAATGCATGGATGATGGAGAATATGAACTAATGAACGCGTCAATAATGTTGTTCATACATGGATGTGAAGTGTATATTTGTGATGATTACACTAATGGGTATTTAAAAGAAAATAACCTCTTTTGTTGGAAAACTAGGGAATTAGATAGATTAGAGATATATGTACTCCAAGCAGAGGCAACATCTAAAGACACCTTTACAACACTTGTGTTATGCAAGAAACTCACAAAACAATAGAAATGATAGATCACCGACTTAAAAACTATCCTCTTAGAGGGGGGAACCTCCTTTACATTACACAAATGAAAAAATCTTGGATGATACAAATGACAAGACCTCCTTTATATATATAGGATTCTAAGGGGTCACAATATAATCAAAGCCTACATAACAATAATAATGTAAGGGCACAAAAATAACAATAGTGGGATTCTATGGGGCATAATAATAACAATATGGGGGCTACATGGGCACAACAATAACAATAAGGGGGCTACACTAGTATTATAGGGACCAAACATGCCCCTCTCCTTCAAAAAAGTGTTGTCCTCAATGCTTGAGTAGTTTTGGAGGCTTTTGTATAAAATTATCATCCTCCCATGTGGAATATTCAATGGATAAGTTCTTCCACTTAATGAGATACTCTGGAATTGATCAATTCTCTAGCTATCAAGTTCTTGTTTCTGTGACTTTCTCCAACTCAAATATGATTTTTCCTTCTTCATCAAGTTTTAGAAACACAATTTGAATTGGAATCTTGTCACCAATAACCTTCTTTAAGCATGAAACATGGAAAATTGGGTGTACTTAGTAAGATGTAAGAAACTCCAATTTGTATGCCATAGTACCAATGTTTTGCAACACCTTGTAAGGACCATAGTACTTGGGTGATAATTTATTATCATTCTTAGATTTCTTGAGGGACATTTATTTGTATGGTTGTACCCGTAAAAATACCCATTTTCCTACATCAAAACTTCTTTCACTACGATGTTGATATGCCTGTTGTTTCATTAGATTCTGCGCAAGAGTGAGGTTATCCTTTAAGAGTTGGGCAACTTGTTGTTGATGCTCGATGTGATCTTCCACTGCTTGAGCCTTAGAATTTTCTCTTAAAGATGATGTGATGGATGGTGGATGATATCCATAAAGTGCCATAAATGGGGTCATTTTTGCTATAGTATGGACGGAAGTGTTATATCGCCATTTAGCTAAAGCTAACCACTTGATGCATTTTGTTTGTTTATCATATACAAAGAAACGAAGTTATCCTTCCAAATATTTGTTCACTATCTTAGTTTTCCCATCATATTGAGGATGATAATATGAGCTATGAGCTAATTGATTACCAAGACAAGAAAATATTTCATCCAAAAATTTCCAATGAAAATGGGATCTCTATCACTTACTATAATATTTGGGTTTCCATGAAGCTTTTGAATTGTTTCCATAAATTCAGTAGCAATTGTATTGGATTTAAAAGGATGAGATAATGCACAAAAGTGTGCATACTTGGTAAGTCTATCAACTACCACCATGATGACAATATTTCCTTTAGACTTGGATAAACCTTTGATAAAATTCATTGAGACCTCCTCCCAACACTGACTTGGAATGGCTAAAGGTTGTAACATACCTAGGTTCTTAATTCTCTCACCTTTATTTTGTTGGTAAACCAAACATTTTTCCACAAACTTCTGAATATCAGATTTAAGGCCATCCCAAAAAATTCCTTCTTGACCATGTGGTAATTTTTTTTAATGTTGATTGCCCTCCTAAGGGAGAGGTGTGCAATTCCAAAAGAATATTTTATTTGAGTTGGGAATTCTTACAAAGATAGAAGCGATATTTGTACCATAATGAATCATTTTTCTAGCTAAATGTATCAAATGTACTAGGGTCTTGTTGCAGCTTTTGAATGACTATCCACACCTCTTCATCGTTCTTCCATTCAGCCCTTGCTTCAGCTATCCACTCAGGTTGGATAATAGAAATGGCACAAAGAAATGCTTCCACATCCTCATCCTTTCTTGAGAGTTCATCTGCAACCACATTTTGCTTCTCTCTTTTGTAGATGATTTCAAATTCATAACCCAACATCTTTATGACCCATTTTTGCTACTCTTTTGAAGATAATATTTGTTCCAAAAAGTATTTAAGACTATCATGATCTGTTTTTACCTTGAAATGTCTTCCCATTAGGTAATGTCGCCATTGATTTAGTGCATGTAGTATTTCCAACATTTCTTTGTCATAAATAGGTTTGTGTAAATACTTTCTTTTGATTGAAGACTTCAAAAGAAATGGGTCTTCCTTCTTGCATTAAAACAACACCAATAACATTTCCTAAGGCATCACAGTCCACACTTGATCCGAACTTAAACAGGAACACAACAAATTTTAGATATAATCATAAATACAGAGATGCAACAGAAAAACACTTCATTTCATTAATAGAAAAATATTGAACTATGCTTACAAATAGAATGGAAATAAGATAGCTCAGGCGATGGTATTGTATCTCTAAGAATAGATGTGGTGGCTACATGCCTTTGAATTGTGTTACAATGAGGCTCAAAGGCCTATTTATTAGTGAGAAACAATGGAAAACCCTAAACATCCAAAAACCTAACCGCATGAGATGAAGTGCCAAACCTGTGGGCCCTGTTTGGGTAAATTGGTACATCAACTTCCCGAGGTCGTAACTTTGGCATACTATCTCTATTTGACTATCATAATACCTTGTTTCAAAGCATTCAAAGAGAAAGCCGAAAACAACTAGTACACTATTTTAGTACATTTTGGGTATCTCCGTTTTCCCTAAAAATGTCGTTTAGGGACTCAAAACGGCTCCGGAAGTTCAGGACCCGAAAAACTGCCAAAAATAGTAAACTGTGCTATAATTAAGGAAACTGAAAAACTAAAAGAGATAGCGTTGGGGGTCCAAGTGGAATAGGTGGGTGGCCACCAATATCCACCTGGATCATTCCTCCCCCCTTAGGAAGCAATGGTCCCCATTGTGTTGAGTGCCTCTATGAGATGGGGAAACTTCTGTTGAACTTGGTCCCTGATGAGCCACTTGCCTTGGAGAAGGAGTTGGCCAGCTTTGACAAACTGATATAGTTGGATCTTCTGCTGGCGACTGTTCTTAATCTGTGTGTCCATGATCCAAATAGTGGTTGCATGTTCCATGGAGTTTGGGTTTAGCTCTGTTGGTGTGAGTTGTTGTGCAACGTCGGATGTGTCCAACAATGGTGGAAAGTATGGCTGAAAGCGGTCTACATTGAGCACTGGGTGCAGACCAAGGAACAGTGGAATGTTAAGCTTGAAGGCATTGTCCCCTACAGCCTTGGTGATGGTGAATGACCCATATCGGAGCGGGCAAAGCTTGCGGTGGGGTCCAACGATGTGCTCCTTCTGCAAATGTAGCCAAACTTTGTCACCCACCTAGAACTTGTGCGGCAACCAATGTTGATCATGGCGCTACTTGTGTTTAGTAGTGACTCTATCTAATATATCATGGACCTACTGATAGATGTATTGAATACACTCAATGAAGTTGTTAAACCTATCGGCTTCAGACTGGACATGAGCCGAATCTTCCTAAGTAGCTGTAAATGGTATGGCCACATCAATGAGACATAATGGTTGAAATCCCAGCCCTACTTGAAAGGGGTTGTGGCCCGTTGAGCTGTGGAGAGCTCTATTGTAGTTGTGTTGGACACAGGGGAGGCTTTCATTCCATGTCCATGGATTCTTTGAGTTGTACATGCGTAGAATGTGTAAGATCATCCTGTTGACAACCTCTGTTTGGCCATTAGTTTGTGGATGGCAAGTCGTGGACTTAGTAAGTTTTGTATCCAACATCAACGAGAGACTTGACCAAAATGCACTCAGGAATCTGTTGTCATGATCTAATATAATGGATTGTGGGATCCCAAAGTGTACCCACACTCGCTCAAAGAAGAGCTTAGTAGTGGCCTCTATTGTGATACTCTTCTTGTAGGCTGCCATGATGGCCATCTTAGAGAATCTATCAACAACCACGAAAACACAATCATTGTCATGCTTAGTAGAAGGAAGGCCCAAAATGTAATCCATGGAGATAGATTCCCAAGGCCGGTTAGGAGTAGGTAGAGGAGTATAGAGGCCTTGCTTCTTGATGGTTGGTTTGGCAACGGTGCAGCCGGTGAAAGATCTGATGTACTTCCCAACATCCTGATGAAGTTTCAGCCAATAAAAATACTTCTACAATACCACCATTGTTTTCTCTACTCCGAAATGTCCAATGACCCGACTTGAGTGTGCCTCCCAAATCATCTTGGCATGATTTCTTGAAGGAACACATATGTATCCTAGGTGGCATAACAGTGCATCCTGAAGGTGAAATTTAGAACTTTCTTCCCTTACAGGAGTGCCTAGTATTTGTTACCGAATTCTGGATCGCCTGTAAATATGCGGCCACCCCGATGTCTCGTTCCCACAAGAGTTGAGCACAGTGATCAATGCCATGAACAGTGGTCGTCTAAGGCAATCAACGACATTATTGGTGCTTCCCTTATTATACTTAATGTTCAAATGGAACTATTGCAGGTAGGTGGACCATTTCTGATGGCGATTGTTCTGAAACTTCCCTTGTGTCTGTATAAGAGGTCAGTGGTCTATGTGGATGACCGTTTCCTTCCTCATAATGTAATGCTTCCATTGATGGTAGGCCTATAAATTTCTGTCATAAGTGGGGTACTTTCAGACTGTGTTTGAAAGTGTTTCACTGTGGTAAGCCACTGGATGCCCATGTTGAGTAAGAACTGCACTAATAGCATAGTTGAAGGCATCTATCTCAATCTAAAATGGTTGTTACAAGTCTGGTAATGTGAGAACTGGTGCAAAACAGAGGCAATTCTTCAACTCGGAGAAAGCTTGTTGTTGGGTTTCATACCAAAAAAACTTTTCTTTTGCTCCACCCTTGGTGACTTGACTTAAAGGCCAAGTTATATGAGAGAACCCTAACACGAACCTATGGTAGAAGTTGGCAAGACCCAAAAACTACAGAGCTCTGTTAGAGTGGTTGGTACTGGGCAATCCCGAATGACTTGTATCTTGGATGGGTCCACATGTACACCTTGCTCATCAATTATGTAACCCAAATATTGAACCTCGGTTAGGCCAATGGTGCATTTCTCCAAGTTAGCACACAACTTGTGTTATTGCAAGGTTTGAAGGACCTGTCAAATATGGTGGAGGTGCTTGTCCCAACACTGGATGAAGATCAAGATGTCATCTAAATACACCACCACGAATGCATTGGTGAATGGTCACAAGATATCATCGATCAGTCTCATGAAGGTTGCGAGGGTGTTCGTCAATCTGAACAGCATGACCAACCATTCAAAAAGGCCCTCCTTGGATTTGAAGGCAGTCTTCCACACATCAAAGGGTTCGATAGGCACGTGGTGATAACCTGACTTCAAGTCAATCTTGCTGAAATAATTGGGCCCCTTTTTCTGGTCAAGAAGGTCATCAATCCACGGGATTCAATACCTATTCTCGACAATGATCTTGTTCAATGCCTGGTAGTCAATACAGAGCCTCCAAGTCCCATCCTTCTTCTGTACCAATACAATCGGCCTCCGACAAGGTGATGGGATTAGCCTGATGTGCCCTTTCTGCAATAGTTCCTGAATTTTCCTTTTGATCTCATCGTTCTCTAGAACATAGCACTGATAGATTGGCCCATTGGGCAGCGACACGCCTGGGGTCATATCGATGGAATTCTTGACCTGACAATGCAAAGGTACCCCTGTAGATGAGGCGAAAATATCCATGTACTACTCCAAAACCTTGTCCATATGTTGCTTCTGTGCAAAGGAGCCCTACCTGGAAGTTGTGGCCACAACCTTCTTCTTGCCCTGAGGGAGAATCATAAGGAAAATAAATTTCTTGGTCTGGGAAATGATCTTACTGCATTTCTTTGTAGTGATCAAAGAGATGGAAGTAGGAGGGGCTACCTCTGGTATCTTGTACAACTTGTTGTCCAAGGTAATAATCACAAAGCGAGGTCTAGACTCATATACATCATGTCACTTCCACAAGTATGGTTGTCCTAACAATACATCACAAAATTCAAGAGGAGCAACATCACACAATACCTCATCCGTGAAGGGCTTGATGTTGTAGGGAAGATGACACTACTGATTGACTCATAGATCTCGTCCTCAGTGAAGGCACCCGATGGTGTACGACTGTGGATATGCTGAAGCCTTTTGGCCCAACCGCTTCAAAACCTCTACTGAAATGAGGTTCTTTTAGATTCCGTTGTCGAAAATGAACTGTAGCAGAGAACCCTTCATCCACATATGTGAGTGGAAGAGGCGTTCCCCATCCTCTGGATCTTCAGGCTCAATCTTCTAGATCTTGGTGGTGGCCACTATGGCCCTGGGCTCCACATCAATGATCTGCTTCCCTTTGTGAGTTCCCTTATTGGGTTCTGATTTAAAGTCAGAACATGCATCTGATTCAGAAGCCTTCAACTCGGCCACCAGTGACTGTCTGGCCTGACATTCACTTGAATTATGAGTGGAGCTCTTATGAAACTCACACCATTTTCCCGTGCCCTTCTTTGTCTTTGTGGTGTTGTTCTTTGCTTGCGACTTTGGCGGGCTGTCCTCGGTAGCCCCGCCATGGCTTGGTCCTTTGTTCTATAGTTTGGGGGCGCCTTTTGCTTGCTTTGGATTCGCAGATCCAAAGTCCCACTTCTTCTGTTTAAACTTCTGCTCAATCTTGATATTGTAGTAGTACGCCGTGCTGAGCGAGAAAATATCCAGGAACTCCATCTTGTCCTGGATGTACTTGTGTAGACAGCTGTGGTACTTGAGCACCAAATGTTGCGCAGTATCCTTGATACACAACTTCGTGCGAAGGGTATGGAAAATATTTTGAACTCTGACTCATCCAGGTGGATATTGGTGGCCACCCACCTATTCCACTTGGACCCCCAATGCTGTCTCTTTCAATTTTTCAGTTCCTTAATTGTAGCACAGTTTACTGTTTTTGGCATTTTTTTGGGTCCTGAACTTCCGGAGCCATTTTGAGGCCCTAAACGAGGTTTTTAGGGGAAACAAAGAGACCAAAAACATCCCAAAACAAGCTTGCTAGTTTTTTTTCGACCTTCTCTTTGAGATCTTCGCAATGAGGTGTTATGATAGCCAACCAAAGATCGCATGCCAAATTTATGACCCTAGGAAGTTGACGTACCAATTTACCTAAATGGGGCCCACAGTTTTGGCACTTCATCTCCTAGGGTTAGGTTTTTGGATGTTTATGGTTTTCCATTGTTCCTCAATAATAAATAGGCCTTTGAGCCTCAATGTAACTCAGTTCAGAGGCATGTAGCCACCACATCTCTTCTCAGAGATAAGCTACCATCACCCAAGCCAGTTTTATTTTCATTCTGTTTGTAAGCATATTTCAATATTTGTTATTAATGAAATGAAGTCTTATTTCTACTGCATCTCTGTATTTATGGTTATATCTGTATTTTGTTGTGTTCCTGTTTAAATATGGATCAGTGTTATCAGAGGGCTATGCTCTTTATTTGTTTTTCTTTGCATGTCCCCAACAAGGTTGGGTTAAAAGGAGTAGGGGCTCGATCTAGTTGAACCTTTGCAAGATCAACCTCGCAAATCCCGATGACCTCTCATGGCAGATGAAAAGAAAGACAAGGGAGCAGGAGATCCTATCAAAATCTTGCTCGAAGAAGCCCTCAAGTGACAAAGGAACGCGATGATGGACAACTTTGCCCAGATCCTTCAACGGATACCCAGGTGCAAAGCATCGACTTCCAGCAGCTACTCGGGAAGTGCCACACCCTTTAAGGTACAAGTTAATTTTGGTATTCCCATGTTTGAGGGTCAGATAGATGCAGATGCCATAGATAAATGGTTAAATCTGCTAGAAGGATATTTTTCTATTCATGGTTTTTCCAGTCGAGAAAAGATCACTTTTGCACTTCTCAAAACTGCCGCCCACATCAAGGACTGGTGGGAAACCTATTGCGAGTAGAAGAATGAAAGTACGACCTCACTATTTTCATCGCACCCACTTGGAATTCATTCCAGGATGCCATCAAGGAGCACTACTACCCTGTGGGAAGCTATGAGGATAAACACATAAAGTGGACCATGCTATGGCAGGGAAGGGACCAAGACGTGCCGGAGTTTACCAATATTTTTCATACCCTTCGCACAAAGTTGGGTATCAAGGATTCAGAGCAGCATTTGGTACTCAAATATCGAGGTTTCCTACACAGATACATCTAAGTTGAGATGGAGTTCCTAGACATCTCCTCGCTTGGCACGGCATACCAATACACTCTCAAGATCGAGTAGAAGTTTAAACAAAAGAAGAGAGACTTTGGATCTGCGAATCCAAAGACAAAAGGGCAAAGCCAAGGAGGAGTGACTGAAGACAACTCGTCAAAGCTGCAAGAAAACAACACCACCATGAAGTCAAAGAAGGACATAGAAAAGTGGTGTGAGTTCCATAAGAGCTCCACTCACAACATAAGTGAGTGTTAGACCAGGTAGTCGTTGTTGGTTGAGTTGAAGGCTTCAGAATTAGATGCATGTTACGACCCTGAGTCAAAACCCAATAAGAGGAATGACAAAGGAAAGTAGGTTATTGATGTAGATCCCAGCGCCACTGTTGCCATTGCAAAGATCCAGAAGAATGAGCCCGACGATCTAGAGGAGGGGGAACGTCGTTTCCACTCACAAATGTGGGTGAAGGGTTCGTCGTTGCAATTCATTTTCGATAGTGGAAGCCAAAAGCACCTCATTTCAACAGAGGTCATGAAGCAGCTTGGCCTACTAACAATACCACACCCGCAATCATACAACATCGGGTGGATTCACCAAGGACGAGATCTCCGAGTCAACCAACAATGTAGCCTTCCCTAAACACACATGGACAGCAAAGACTAGGAAAGATAAATCAGTGAGTACATTTTTTATTAACATCAGATATACATTTATAGTACAACATATGACTCTTGGGTTTCAGATCCCAAGGTCTCTTGGACTGCTTTTGTCCATTCGACTTCCACACTAACCCATTAGGATTAGGTGTCCAACATTCCCCCCCTTAATCCGAAGGGTTATGTATGAGTCCAAGAAGAGAGCTGTAATACAAAATGTGCAAAAAATGCATGGCAGCACTAGGCTGAATGTGCTCTATGAAATGTTGGTAAAAAAGGGCGGTGGTTTAAGGATGACCACCAACACTGGAACGCTTAGTGCAGTTCCCGGAACTCTTCCAAAACTGGCAAGAAGCTGGAGTCTTCTGCTAGAGGAAGTGTTCTTAATCTGTGATGGTTTAAGGATGACCAACAACTCTGGAATGCTTAATGCAATTCCTGGAACTCTTCCAAAACTGGCAAGAAGCTGGAGTCTTCTGCTAGAGGAAGTGTTCTTAATCTGTGATGGTTTAAGGATGACCAACAACTCTGCGATTCCTGGAACTCTTCCAAAACTGGCAAGAAGCTGGAGTCTTCTGCTAGAGGAAGTGTCCCAGATTTCCAACTGAAGGCATGTTCAAGCATGTTTGTCTCTGGCTACAACTTTGAAACTGGTGTGGCAAGTTGTGGCTCAGGCTCGCTTGATGTGACTTTGAAGCTTGTAGATGACCATCATTTCCCCCCTGTCAGATACAAGGTGAGAAGATGGAGAAAACTCAACTGCAAGACTGTTCAATACTCTGGAACAAGTTCTGACATGTGTTTGGAATATCTTCTTGGCTGTTGATGCCCATTGCCAAGAAGCGATCCATCCTAGATGAATCTTTGTTCTTGCAGGATGTTTGTTTTTGAAGCATCTGTGTGAAGAATGACTGGTTTTATGACAGTGCTTACATGGATGAAGATCAAAACAGTGATCTTTCAGATGGCCAACTCGATCACAGTGTTGGCATTTCACGATCTGTTGTTTTTGTTGTTGTTGTTGCTGTGGAAGAGGGGCAGAATCTGGAACAGCTGAAGCTGAACTGTCATGAGGAGCAAGTGAACTGTCATGAATGAATCCAACACTCTGAAACTGAATGGGCTTGGCATAGTCTGGAATATGAAAGGAAAAGTCTTTGTCATATCGAAGACCAGTTCTGTGCTTGTTGTGGACAAGTTGTTCCCAAGGTCTGATGATGGGCTTGGGAAGTGCAGACTGAGTTTCTGCATCTGCATGTACAGCTGCTGCTTTATTGGGTACTGAATCTGAATGAACTGTAATATTATTGTCTTGCTGTTTATGGGAGTCTGTTTCAATCCTCTGAACAGAAACAGGTTCAGAATGATGACTCCACTGCTGTAATTCTTCCTGCTGTAGCTTTGTCTCAAGCTGCAAAAACTCAATATTCTCTTGTACATTATACAAACAGGTTCTAATATCAACCAGAGAAGCTTTTCTTATTCTCACTGTATCATGATTTGAGGAATGTATGAGAGTTTTTAAGAACTCTAATATTTCAGTAATTCGAGGCATATTCTTCATTATCAAAATTACACCCCTTTAAAACACTGATTACAACTATGACCCAATGAGTAAAAGTGACGCCCACTCAGAGTACAAAGACACAGAAAAATCCTTTGTAAATGTGCAGCAAATGAATTAAGCCAAATTTACTTCTGCATCACAAACTCTAGAAAAGAAAATATTACGATATTTTGGTGATGGGTGTAAAGCACTTAGAGCGAGAATTCTGCTACACAGAATTTACATGAGCAGGATGGCCGAACAGACTGTTCAATTCTCAATTCGAATCCAAATCAATTGCAAAACAACTGAAGAAAATTTCTTCTGTCGGAGGTGGTGGTAAGATTACCCAGCTGCTCAACTTATATAGCGAGACTGCACGCTTTTCACTACAAGCACACGCATCTCCAGACAAAACGGAGCGGACAATTCGAATTAAAAACAAGATTTCGTGTTGCAGTTTCAAACCAAAGAATTCTTCAGGCTACCCGTATAACAGGATCAAGAGAATATCTGGAATCTCCTCTACAACAATCTTTTGAGGAGATTTTGCATCTACCATGTAGACTCTGCGGGTGAACACTTTCTCTTTGTAACAGCGAAAACACAAAATAATGTACCATATACAGTCGCAACAATTACACTGAGGGCCACGTTGTATGGCAGAACAGGTGGCTACAATGACCCAAGCAATGTGAAATCCTTCACAAAGATATAATGTTGATGGACGCTGTTAATCGAAATTTACAAACACTTTGAAAGGGAGCTCAAGAAAGCAGAGAAAACACAAAAACTCAATCCACCATAAACACTAGATGGATTCTGTTTCAAAATCGCAAAGCTGGCGAACGAAGATAGAAATAAGAGAGAGTGTCACTCCATTAATGATCAGTCAGCTTCAAGGCTGTGCGAGAATTACACCACAACTTCATTACCAATTCCATTTAAGCCAACGGAAATTCAAGCCAACGGATGATGATATTGTCTGGCCTCCCACCGTTATAATTCAGAACACGAGGCTCGCGAAGAATGAAGATAGTCGATGGACTGGCCTCTGTGTCTTTTATTTTGCCTCAGTTGTATTTCCCTCTGAGAAACGTAATAATGAAATATTGCTGTTTATTCGGTCGTTTGGGTTGAAGTTCTTCTAGGAACAATGGGCGGTGGATATGTCTACGCGTAATGTCCACCAAAAATTTGTGGCAATGTTGAAATTTCTATCAGCGAACACTTCTACTCAAAAATGGCGGAGACTCCTTCACTCATCGGGCCAAACCCGGACCCCAGGCGGAGATAAATTACAGGCCGCGAGCCTGAAAAAGATATGCGAATTCCTCATGTCTTCACCGACGGTCGACGTCTCAGAGGTCCTCCAGAAATCGAAGGTGGAAGCGTCACCAAAATTAGTAGAAGAAGTGCTGAAGAGATTCGAAAAACCCAGGGATGCAGGCTTATAGATTCTTCGAATGGGCTCGAAAACAGCAGGGTTACGCGTACAACGTAGAGGCTTATCACATTATCATCGATTCTCTGGGAAAAATTAGGCAGTACGGACTCATATGGACAGTGGTTAATTTAATGAAAATAAAGGGGGCTTTGACGAAGGAAACATTTGCTATAATCATTCGAAGGTACGCCAATGTAAAGAAAGTCAAAAAGGTCGTTTACACTTTCGAAACCATGGAGAAATTTGGAGTGCCGGCTGATTTAGAGGCTTTTAATAGCCTCCTCAGTGCTCTTGAGGGTGCTCCCGACAGACCCATATGACCAGATGGACTTGGCGAGGAAGATCTTACACCACGACTTTCAGCGGAGATGAAAGATTCGATGCCTTTGTTCCACAGGAAGCTCGTTCGTATAGTGGCCGCTTGCCTAGCCAATAAAAGGGAGTGACTCGACCCACTAAGGGAGAGAGAAAATCGTGCTACAGGTGGTCTTCAACACACAACAGAACCAAAACCAGCCCTCACAGTGGAGTGTGTTTCCGCTACCCCACAGCCAGCACCACGCTTCTACTGCGCCAGAGAAGTGTCCACAAAACGCGAGGGAGTCGTTGGATTTTGGCGTTTTCGATTTCAAATTTTCTGCAGACGGGTCTCGACCGTCACACCCTCTCTGTTCTCATCGCCCTTTGCGAACACGACATTAATCCACAGGGAGTTCTTCACGTGTACTCCGGCAATGGCGATGCATGTTACGCCGAAAACTCCGATAGACAGAGGAATGTCTTCCACGTATTGCAGCCTGTCTTTGAAGCAACCCTTCAGAAGCTTGCTTTTCCCAAGGAGGGTCCTCTCAGAACAATTTACACAACAATTACAAATCAAAGCGCGAACGTTAGTTCCCTCGCTGGTCAATGCGATAAAAACGGAAACATACAGCGAATTGTCCTCTGCATGCTTGCCATCATGATAGAAATAAATGGTCCACTAGTAACCTCCCACCGTGAAGGTCTCGCTGGAAATATGCAGATAATATGGCAGACAATGGCGCAGACGATGGCAGATAACACTTCAATGTTTAAATGAAGGACCAGCGTTACAAATTCAGGAATGCGCAGAGGCCATGGTCAGGAATGCATTGCAGTCAGAGATACTTTTTTGCTGGGGTAGAGATGGCAGGTCTGAGCAAGGAGCGTTTTTGGAAGGCAGGTCAATAAAAATAGCGCTGGGAAATAACAGATTGCAGCTAAATTTTAGCTGAGAAAATATTCATGATAAAATATTGATGAAATTTATGGCAGAAATAAACTACATAGAGAGGCCATAAAACAAATGGCTCAAATTAATTTGCAGGGCAGGAATACGCCTGCTCTGATACCATGTTAAACACACATGGACAACAAAGACTAGGAGAGATAAATTAGTGATTACATTTTTTATTAACATCATATATACATTTATAGTACAACATATGACTCTTGGGTTTCAGATCCCAAGGTCTCTTGGATTGCTTTTGTCCATTCGACTTCCATACTAACCCATTAGGATTAGGTGTCCAACACCTACAACATCAAGCCCTTCATAGATGAGGTATTGTGTGATGTTTCTTCTCTCGATGTTTGTGATGTGTTATTAGGACAACAATACTTGTGGAAGAAACATGTTGTATATGAGTCTAGACCTCGTTGTATGATTATTTATTTGGGTAATACGTTATACAAGATACCAGAGGTAGCCCCACCTATCACCACCTCTTTGATCTCTGCCAAGAAATGCAGTAAGATAATCTCTTAGACCAGGAAGTTTATTTTCTTTTTGGTTCACTCTCAAAGTAAGGGCAAGATCGTAGCCACATCCATGGCCCCTGGGAAGGGTTCCTCCATGCATTTGAAGCAGGTGGATATGGTCATGAAAGAATACAGGGACATCTTCTCCTCACCCACAAGGGTACCACTGCACTGTCAGGTCAAGCATTCGTTCGATCTGACTCCTGGAGCACCTCTACCCAAGGGGTGATATATCTCCACTCCATTGTGGAAAATTCCAAGTACAAGCAGCAACATGATCAACATCGGGTGCCACACAAGTTTTAGGTGGGCGACAAACTCTAGTTGCATTTGTTGAAAGAACGCCTTATAAGAGCCCATTGAAAACTCATACCAATCCTATATGGTCCTTCCACCATTACCAAATCTATGGGAAACAATGCTTTGGAGCACAACATTCCTCCATTCGTTGGCTTGCATAAACCTCGACCATGCTTCCCACCGTTACTCGACACATCAGAGATTGTAGAACATCTCACCAAGGACCAGGTTCAACCGAATTTTCCTCATCTCATGGAGGCACTCAACGCAATGGGGACCATTGCTTCCTATGGGGGGAGGAATGATCTAGGTGGATATTGGTGGCCACCCTCCTATTCCACTTGGACCCCCAACACTGTCTCTTTCAGTTTTTCAGTTTCCTTAATTGTAGCATAGTTTACTATTTTTGGCAGTTTTTCGGGTGCTAAACTTCTGGAGCCGTTTTGAGGCCCTAAATGACATTTTAGGGAAAATGGAGAGACAAAGAATTTCCAAAATTGGCTTTCCAGTTTGTTTTTGGCCTTCTCTTTGAGATCTTCAAAATAAGGTATTATTATATCCAAACAGAGATTACATGCCAAAGTTACGACCCCAGGAAGTTGATGTACTAATTTACCCAAATGGAGCCCACCGTTTTGGCGCTTCATCTCCTAGGTTTAGATTTTTGGATTTTTAAGGTTTTCCATTATTCCTCAATAATAAATAGGCCTTTGAGCCTCAATGTAACTCAGTTCAGAGGCATGTAGTCACCACATCTCTTCTCAGAGATAAGCCACCATCGCCCAAGCTAGTCTTATTTCCATTATGTTTGTAAGCATATTTCAATATTTGATATTAATGAAATGAAGTGTTATTTATGATGCATCTCTATATTTATGGTTATATCTATGTTTTTTGCATTCTTGTTTAAATCCGGATCACCGACACATCTTGGTTCCTTCCCTGCCATAGCGTGGTCCACTTTATGTTTTTATCTTCATAGCTACCAACAGGGTAATATTGTTCCTTGATGGCGTCTCATAAAGAATCTCAAGTGGGTGAGGCTGAAAACAACGAGGGTTCACTCTCGTCCTTTTGTTCACAGTAGGTTTCCCACAAGTCCTTGATGTGTGGGGTAGCTTTGAGAAGTGAAAAAGTAATATTTTCCCGATTGGAAAAGTCATGAACTGAAAAATATCCTTCCGACAGGTTTAACCATTTATCTAAGGGTGTATACATCTATTAGGCCTTCAAACATGGGAATATCGAAGTTAATTTGTACCTTAAAAGGAGTGGTGCCTCCAGAGTGGCTACTGGATGAAGATGCATCGCCTGTGGGTAGCCATCGAAGGATTTGGGCAAAGTTATCCATCATTGCATCCCTTTGTCACTCAAGGGCTTGCTCGAGCAACATTTTGAAATGATCTCCTGCCCCATCGTCTTTATTTTTTTCCTCCATGGGAAGTCGTCGAGTTTTGTGAGGCTGATCTTGCAACGGTTCAACCAGATCGAGCCCTAACTCCTTATACCCTAACCTCGTTAGGGACATGCAAAGAAAAACAGAGAAAGAGCAGACCACTCTGATACCACTGATCTGAACTTAAACAGGAAAGAAACAACTTATAACTATAATCATAAATATAGAGATGCAATAGAAAAACACTTCATTTCATTAATAGAAAAATATTGAACTATGCTTACAAATAGAATGGAAATAAGATAGCTTCGACGATGGTAGTTTGTCTCTGACAAGAGATGTGGCAGCTACATTCCTATGAACTATGTTATAATGAGGCTCAAAGGCCTATTTATCATTGAGAAACAATGGAAATCCCTAAACATCCAAAAACCTAACCCTAGGAGATGAAGCACCAAACATGTGGGCCTCATTTGGGTAAATTGGTACATCAACTTCCCAGGGTCGTATCTTTCGCATATGATCTTCGTTTGGTTATCATAATACCTTTGTTTTGAAGATTTCGAAGAAAAAGTCAAAAGTAAAAGTGTAGGTTAGTTTGGGACATTTCTCGTCTCTTTGTTTTCCCTAAAAATGTTATTTAGGGTCAAAATGGCTCTAGAAGTCCAGGACCCGAAAAACTGCCAAAATAGTAAAATGTGATAGAATTAAGGAAACCAAAAAACTAAAAGAGACGGTGTTGGTGGTCCAAGTGGAATAGGAAGGTGGCCACCAATATCCACATGGATCAACACTAAAGGTTTTTGTGAATTCTGGCGTAGCTAAGACCGTTGTTTGGCACATTGTCTCTTTAATATGTTCAAAGGCCTTAGTTGCTTCTAGAGTCCAAGAAAATGCATCTTTATTCAGTAATGATGTCAGAGGTGCCACTATTCTTCCATAATTATTAACAAACTTGTGATAATACCATGTCAGCCCGAGAAATCCATGAATATGCTTTATGTTTGTGGGGATTTTCCATTCCTCAATGGCTTTATTTTGTTAGGGTCTACCTTAACACCCTCATAAGATACAATATGACCCAAATATTCCACCTCATGTACTCCAAAGAAACATTTGGAGGTTTTTGCATATAATTGTTTCTCCTCCAATAGTTTGAGCAACCTGTCAATATGTTGAATATGATCCTTCCAAGACTTGTTGTAGATTAGTATATCATAAAAAATACTAACACAAATTTTCTAAGGAAGAGTTTTAAAATGGAAATCATCAAACATTGAAATGTGGAAGGTGCATTAGTAAGGCCAAAAGGCATGACCAAAAATTCATAATGACCCTCATGAGTTCTAAATGTTTTTCTTGGAATGTCTTCGGTCTTCATTCTAATTTGATGATATCCTGAACAAATATTGAGCTTGGTGAAGTAAATTTCTCCATGTAATTCATCCAACAATTCATCAATGACAGGAATGGAAAATTTATCTTTAATAATGAGCTTGTTGAGATCCCTACAACCTGGACACATATGCCATGATCCATCCTTCTTATGCACCAATACTAATGGAGCAGAGAAATAACTTTGACTAGGTTGAATTATACTAGCCTCTAGCATTTCTACAATCATACATTTAATTTCACTCTTTTGGGAATAAGGATATCTGTAAGGCTTGATGTTTGGAGGAACATTTCTTGGAATCAAATGAATAGCATGATCATGATCAAAAATAGGTGGGGGGGCTTTGGGTGTCTCAAACACCTTGGAATGATTGTCCAAGACTTTTTTGAGATTTGGAGAATAGATGATTTAGAAGTTTGAACCTCTAGTGAACATAATTGTGAAATTATTCCTCGTTGTTATTTCTTCAAAATATTTGTCATGCCAATAGAGTTGATTATATTTCTTGGTTCCATGTGATACCCCTTAATTCAACTTCCTTTCCTTCCTAAAAAAATTCAAGAAAAGTTCTTGAAAATTAAAAGATATCATCCCCAAAGATTGTAACCATTGGACTCGTAGTACAACATCAGCACCATCCATTGGAATGGAAAACACTGGACTATTCAATACATATTCCCTCATGGTTATATTGATATTATGGAACTTTGTAGAGAAATTTATAGTTCCTCCACTTGCAACCATCACTTGAGACGCTAGTACTGGATATAGGAAGCAGTTCAATTCCTTGGATATCTTACAATGAATAAAATTATGGGTACTACTAGAATCAATCAACATTGTTAAATTTTTCTTCTTGATATATCCTTCTATCTTGAGAGTTTGAGGAGTGGTAATTCCTTCCAATGCATTACAATATATGGTCAAATCCATTTATTCTTTATCTGGGGTTGGTTGCTGGTGTATATCATTCTCTTTTGATGTTTCTTGTTCCTTTTCTTCCTCCTCTTCACAATCTACATAAAATAATTTCTTCTCAGTGCACTTATGACCTTTAGTGTATTTTCTATCACAACTATAACAAAGCCATTTTGCTACTTTTTCCTCCAATTGTTGTGGTGTCAACCTTGTAGGTTTTGGAATGCTAGGAGAAGTAACACTTCCATCTTTGTAGTTTTGAGTGGTATAATTCCTTGCTGCCATAATTTTTCTTTCAACATTTCTTGCGACCTTGAATGCCTTCTCTAATGAATCAGGTTCCCAAAGGAAAACATGTTGGATGTTATCCTTTAAAGTACCTATGAATAGATCACTCATATGCTCCTTTGGAATATTATTTACCCTAATATTCAATTTTTGGAAGTCCTGAACGTGTTCCTCCATTGAACCCTTTTGTTTGAGATTTATCAATTAGCTAAAGAAGGTGTTGTTCTTTGTATCCTCATAATGTGCTATCATTTCCTCTGTAAAAATTGACCAACTGACAAGTGGTTTACGAGAACAAAGGAAACTATACCATACAAATTGATTGGGTTCTAAATACAAAGATGATATGTGTACCTTTTTCTGTGTTGCACATCATGGAGATCAAAATATTTATCCATCTGTAGTATCCGTGTTACCAGATCCTTGCCATCAAAATTCCTCATATCTATATTTGGAATGTGGTGGGTATGAAACCGAACATTAGAGTCTCTAAAATCATGATTAACATTCCTTTTGTTCTCATCATGAGTTTCACGGAATACCCTTCCCCCATTAGAAAGCATTTCTTGTAGCAACTTTGTCAAACCTTCCTTTAAACCTTCCATATATGATTTCAAGCCATTCATTTTGCCTTTTAAACCATCTATGTTTCCTTTTAAACCATCCATGTTACCTTTTATTTATGCCTTTAAGCCATCCATGTCCCCTTTTAGTTCATCTTTGGTTGCTCTTTGTGAGAGTGAAATTTGTTGCACTTGGTCCCATAATTTTGATATATCATGTTGAAATTCTTCCTCTTCATGCATCATAGTAGATATTTATAAGAGCTTAATTGGTGTAGAATTTTTTTTGGGAGGAATTTTAGAACCAAATACTAGTATCTATGCTTCAATATTCCATTGGAATCATTTCAAACTGAATTTTCAAACAAATGTTATGCAATTTGAAAAGAAAAAATACACACTTTTTTCTTGCTTTTAGGAGCTCGATCTTGAAACTGTTGTAACTCTTTAATTTCAGATCTCCAAGGTCGGAAATGTCTTCCCATGGTAGACCTTTGCATATTTTTTCCAATGCCACAAGTCAGACCAAAATTGGATTCTTCAAGATAATGTTATTCCCAATCTCCCACGATGGCTTGATTATGGACTGGTTCAGTAGAGCGAACTTGTAAGGAATGCCACATGTCATTGTTTCAACATTCGACCCTGAGAATGATACAAGAAAAACTAGATTTCGTGCACTTTCAGTCACGTTTTACAAAATTTCAATCTGATGCTTGTAGGGAAAGTTATGACAATTTTCCCTTTGTCACCTATTTGAGTTTGAATTTTGGAGCCTGCAGAAACCCTAACTTCCTCGGATCATAACTTTGAAAATATAGCGAACCAAGATCTAAATGTGTTCATGAAGTTCACTAATATTTTATCTCCATGTGGTTAAAATTTCCACTTCTAAAGCCTCATATAAAATAATTTATAGCGAAAATTCCAAGATGGCTTGTTTGAAGAAGTGAAACCCTAAAATCTGAAGCTCTGATACCAAATGTTATGCAACCAGCTCATAAAACAGTATAAATGATAGATAAATGACTTAAAAACTATATTATTTGAGGGGGAGACCTCCTTTACATTACGCAAATAATTTTTTTTTAGATGATACAAATGACAAGACATTCTTTGTATATATAGGAGTTTAAGGGGTCACAATATAATTAGAGCCTACATAACAATAATAATGTAAGGGCATAACAATAAAAATACTTGGCTTCTATGGGGCACAATAATAACAATATAGGGGCTACATAGGAACAACAATAATAATAAGGGAGATTCATTAACAATAACAATAAGGGGGATACACTAGCATTATAGGGACCTAACAACTTGTTTGTTAGGCGGTCATTTGTAATGCTTACACAAAAAAGGGCTTAAAATAAAATAAATTTTTTTCTTGGAGAACGAGGGAATTAGGTATATTAGAGAGATAGGTATTCCAAGAAGAGGTGACATCTAAAGACATCATTACAACACTTGAAGACAAGTAAGTGTGGTTTAACATACCTCAAAGTATAAGAAACCTCTCTCTCTCTCTCTCTCTCTCTCTCTCTATATATATATATATATATATATATATATATATATATAATGTTTTTTACATATTGACCTGTAAGGCCATTTTATAAGCACCAAGATATGAATAATAGTCACCAACTTGACAGGAACCCTTTAGAGCTCATGCCATTCTTGGAGGTCACTTTAATTAAAATAATTGTGCTCCCACTCATGCACCTTTTTTTTTCAATATTAAAATCACAACATTTTGCAACCATGATCGGTAATGTTGCTAACAAAATCCTTAAAAGAAACCCTTGAATTGAAAAGTGGCGCTCTTGCTACTAGTAGTGCCTCTTTTCCTTTTTTCACATTTAACATTAGTAATAGTTTGAAACCAAGGACTTAAAAATTAGTATAGTTGCAACTAAATATGTAAAATTAATCTCTGAATCAAAAATTGGTGCGACAAGTAGCACAAATTTTTTGTTTTTCAGATTACAATTACAACTTGATTGAAACAATGGCCTTAACAACTCGTGTCATTATAATCATAATCTTAAAATCAACATTCAATTAAAAAACAATTTCTAGTAAAACCACCATTTTTTTTTTGGATTTAAAATTCCAACATCTTTGAAACCAAATTCTTAAAATCTATGATTGTTACAATAAAAAAAATTTACCCACTCCTACACCAACATCACTTTCCCCTTAAAATAATTAAAAACAAAATTTAAAAAAAATGTTCTTTGGAAAAAAAACTTAAAAATATTTATGCAAATTTGATTATGAATCCATAGCTCACCTATTAAAAACTTGTAAGGTGGATTCTTCTTTTTTGGACCAGAGAGTGATTCATTTCAGATAGACTTATTAGAAGGGAGGGGATCTCATCTAGAAAACTGAATAGAGAGAAATCCCATTCTATAAACTCATTCTGAAGAGGTTATGGGTCCTATTCATATATTTATTTTTCTAGAATATATGGAAAGAGTGCAATAATTGAATATTAGGGAGATCATTGGTGCCTAGAATTGGATCTAGAATGGTTGGTTGATAAAGCAGAGATAATACCACTCTACCCTTAGCAACTTGAAATCATTGATAGGTTTCATGCCCCTAAAGGAAAACCTCCCAATTCTTCCTCATTAAGAGATATGGACACCGCCCTTAGTAGGAATATTCAATATTAACATTAATGAGGCTTCCAAAGGAAAATTAAGTCTCTTTAGAATAGGAGTAACTAGGGAACAATTACATAAAATAAAAAATTTATTTACTAAAAAGTTGGAGAATAATTCTAACAATAGGGATGGAATCATGCCTCTCATAAAAGACCTTTGTATAACCAAAGAACAATGATACAATTTAGGGTTTAACCTTGTACATTTCATTATTGTAAAGAGATTTTTAAAAATAGAAAAGATATAATGGAAAAAAAAAAACATTCTAGCACATCTATTTTACCTTGGAGACCCAAATTAGTATATTATTCTTTACAATGTTATAATAATATATTATTATTTGCAATGTTATATTCGTATATTATTCTTTACAGTGCTATTATTTTGATGGGTTCATGTCCATTGTTTGTTATCTGATTTATGATAATCTCCCTCCTAAGATTCATGAAGAATGCAAATTCCACCTCCATATCAATGATCAATTGAAGTGAGGGGATTAGTACATTTAGAGAAATTATACGGTAATCACAATCTATGGTGCATAAGTAGAACCCTAAATATTCCAACCAACTTGACTCATACAATATTTTCCTTGGAATATATTTGATAGAGGATTCATTATGACCTTCACTTTGCTTCCAAAGGAAGAAAAAATACTTTCATAATTCCCATTGACTTATTTTATTTCACAGTAAATTAAAAAGTATCCCTTCTAGCTATTCAAAATTTATTAAAAACCTTCTATTTTGAAGAGCATGAAGAATGGAAGGATGATATTTATGTTATTTCTAATTTAAGGGTATCAATGTAATTTTATCCTTATTTTTATACTGTGATAGCCCCAACCCGTAATTCCTCATGAAAATGCTATGTAAACATTTTTACAAAAATATATTAAAATGGGTTGAGTCTAAGGGACACAGATTCT